>JAEAOA010001776.1:92500-380000 GCA_016746295.1 Potamilus streckersoni | reverse complement strand
ACAAAAAAGAGCGAAAACAAGAAGCTTTGTAAATTTAACAAAAAATTTATTTCCCTAGAATACAAAGTGAAAAATTAAGAAAAAAAAGAACTTACAATTTTATGAATTAAACCCCAAAACAATCCAAGAATTAAAAACTAGAAATCCTAGTAATAAAAAGTCCTGAATGAAACAGTTTGAGTCCCAATGAAATCCGAAAATTGAAGATGATGTCTGTTGTGGTCAATGAAGTGCTGTTGTGTCAATTGTCTCTTGTTAAATTGCAGAAAATATTATTCCAGCTTTGAATTTAGTATAAATTCCAATAAAAGTCTTTATCCAAGAATTTTGTTTGAGTACTTTTCTATTTCCTGGGAAAAGAATCACTTGAATTCAACAATTTGAAGAATATAAAATTTCAATCCAAACTGGTCACAATACAACTTAATGTGTCAATTTTTTATGCCATTGATCACTACAGATATTTACATACAATTCTGTTTGAACTTGACACAAACTGACATGGATCAGTACAGATATTTACATACAATTCTGTTTCTACATGACACAGACTGCCAAGGATCAGTACAGATGTTTTGCATACAATTCTTTATCTGCATGACACAAACTGACATGGATCAGTACAGATATGTACATACCATTCTGTTTCTGCATGACAAAGACTGCCGTGGATCAGTACATATAATTACATACAATTCTGTATCTACATGACAAGATCAGATAAGATGTCATTAGCTTACCCCAAGTATACAGCAAGTGTTCTGCAAGGATGCATTTTGGTTTTGGTTTAAGCAACATTGTGATATTTTGACTACTTCTCCATTCTGGAATGAAGAGCTGTTTCTGAGCATTATGCAGATAGAATATTATATGCAAATATCTGTACTGATCCATGTCAGTCTCTGTCATGTACATACAGAATGGTTTGTAAATATCTGTACTGATCCATGTTAGTCTTTGTCATGTAGATACAGAATGGTTTGTAAATATCTGCACTGATCCATGTCAGTCTTTGTCATGTACATATAGAATCCTTTGTAAATATCTGTACCCATCCATGTCAGTCTCTGTCATGTACATACAGAATGGTCTTTGTCATGTAGATACAGAATGGTTTGTAAATATCTGTACTGATCCATGTCAGTCTTTGTCATATAGATACAAAATCATTTGTAAATATCTTTATTGATCCATGGCAGTCTTTGTCATATAGATACAAAATCATTTGTAAATATCTGTATTGATCCATGGCATCCTTGCAGAACACTTTTTGCATGCTTGGCGTAATCTTATGATGATCTTGTCTGATCTTTCTTTTAATCTAACAAAGTTGCTTGCACTAGCTAGTACAAACAAGTTCATTCTTTGGCAAGTAGGGGAACCCATAAAACATCTGTCAGCTTGCAGTGTAAGCAATAAATCAAATGCTGGAATTTAATTGAATGATTTTCCACTGCATTGAAAAATAAACTTGTTATTTATATATTATATATACAACATACATGTAGGTCAAGGCACATTTAACCTTCTCACCATTTAGTAACATTTTCCTTTGTAATCCCACAAGAAAATCCAAACCTTTTAAAACCTTTTTTTTTTGATCAACATATTATCTTTTGAAAGAATGTTTTATCATAGAAAGCATATTTACATAATTATATTCAATACATAAAATATCTTGACTATATTATGATTAGAAAATGAAAATTTTAGTTTATATGCAAAATTTATACAGAAGTCATTTATAATCTCAAAAATTTAATGTATCACTACACAATGACATCAGAAATACCCAAAGTCATTGGTATTCCAATTAACCTTGGTTGTATGTTTCAGTTTAGAAATATTGCATTTATAAACTTAACAAAACATCCAGACAGCAGTTTCACATGAACAAAATATGGGCAGTCATGTGTTGGCTATATTTCAAAGTTTCAAAACCAATAGGCAATAAATACAAATTTTAATTTTATTTATAAACTGCTACGTGGTACATTTTTGCCTCATCTTCAACATAAATGCAACATGAGTACATATATCTTGACCAGAGTGCAAAAGATGATGAGTTTGGTCATTATTTATCACTAAATTTATGCACCCTTTTCTAGTACTACAGCTGATTTTGAAAACATCTTCAAGGCCTTTTTTATTTTATCTAGACATTAATTTGTACCTTATTGCCCATATATTGCAGGACCAAAGGACTTTTCTGGTCATGTGATCCAAAAGCTGTTTTATTTTTCCAGCCATTACTCTGTGCCTCTTTATCCAGATATTGTGGGACTGAAGGACTTTGCTGGTCATGTGATTCACAGTCATGACTATCGAGAGCCCGAGAGTTACACAGATCTTCATGTTGTCTGTCTTGGTGCTGCTGCTTCCGGACAAGACATCTCCATGGATATAGCACTGAAAGCTAAACAGGTAGAATATCTAACACCACAGCAACAAATGCTTGAACATTCCATTCATGATACTAGCAATGCAGAGTATTGGGCCCCCAGCTTCATTTTGGCATACCCTGTCAGTCAGCCCTGTCGATTTTCTGATGCAGAATTGTTGTACCTACTGCAGCAGTTTAAAATTTAGTAAGGCTAACATTATGACTAGCCTGTTGCCCACAGCAGGTACCGAGAGTGGACTTGTTTTTTTTTTAGCAGTGATTATTCAAGACAATGCAGTCTCTGGGGATTCTATAGAAAACAAAGCTTGCAAAAAACTGTTGCCCAATGTACAAAGAGATTCTTACAATTGCTGACTCGAGGTGAATGTTTTTTACATGATCTACTTGTAATCCTAGTGTCTATTTCAGGATTTGACATTGTTACAATAAAACGTACTTTAAAAATATCACGACTCCCAAAATTATATAAAGGATAAGAAAATCCACACAATTACCTAATCTGCCACAAATCAGCAAACTGTATTTAAAAATAGGCAGGTGTAATCACCTAAAATTTTGCAAAGTGGAATATTGTTTACTTCCATTTTAAAGAAAATATGTACCAAGAGCAGCCTATGACAGTTGGAGATACTTTTCTTCTTCAGGTAGATGTTAGTACAGTTTCATTCTGTGTGTGTGTGTGTTTGTGTGTGTGTGTGTGATGTATGCAAAACTACAACTACAAATTCTTTAGACAACATCGCATCTTTCCAAGATTTCCAAGGCTATTCATTAAAATGTTCATCAGTAGTTGCAGTTGTTATTAGCATATATATCAGGCAGTTATTGACTTCCCATGTCGTTCTTCTCTCACTCCCACTTCATAAGGTGACAATACAAGAATAAAAATAACATCAGTACATAAACGTTTATCCCATTCTGTTTTATTTTGAAATTAGACAATATCATAGGAATCATAATTGAAATAATTTCAAGGTTGTTACAGATGCAATAGATGGATTAAAACAACCACTGTACAAAGTATTATGTAAATCTGTGCTCAAAGCCTTTTAAGTTAATAACCCCCAGCTTTTATCTATCTCTCTCATTCACACATACATTGGATTTGTAAAGTTTTTCAAGATATTGGGGGTTATACAACTTTACTCTATCAAGTTTAGAAATAATGTCAAATCTGTTCAAATAAGTTACATGTCAGAATTGACACCCAGAACATTTTTATCATTAGAAAATAGATAAGGAAACAGTTTGTTTGCTGGATGGTTGGTAAAATTATTCATGATGTTATAGCATAAACAGGAGTACCTTTTTTGTCAATGTGTCAGGTATAAATCTGTATATGACAGATGCAGCATGCATCCCTTTTTATTAAGGGTCAGGGGTCATTCAGTATTTTCATAACTTGTCTTTAGTGCCCACAAAGTTTAGGTTCATGGGTTACTAAGAACAACAACGTGATGCTTTGTTTCATTCATTACAGACCTCTCACATGAGCCAACTGTCTTCTGATCTCAGTGAGCTGAAGAACTGGTTAATCCAGATAGTGTTTTAAGTGTAAACAGCCAGGTGAACTTGTTGAAATCGAACAATGCTAGTATCCTCTGCTCTCTCTCTCTCTCTCTCTCTCTCTCTCTCTCTCTCTCTCTCTCTCTCTCTCTCTCCTCTCTCTCTCTCTCTCTCTCTCTCTCTCTCTCTCTCTCTCTCTCTCTCTCTCTCTCTCTCTCTCTCTCTCTCTCTATCTCTCTCTCTCTCTCTCTCTCTCTCTCTCTCTCTCTCTCTCTCTCTCTCTCTCTCTCTCTCTAATTACACCATAGCAGAGTAAAGAGTCAGTTCAGTCAATCACAATCCTATGTAAGGTGTCAGTTGAAATTAGTGTTTAATCATAGTGCAAACAAAAACAATGATCAGTGATTTTTTTTTAAAAGAGTCATTGATTTAATTTATGACATGGATCAAAGTAAGCAAGATGTATTCATATTGTATGGAATATAACTTTGGAGGAGAAAAAAAAAACATGTTTGATTTTGTTGATTAGTGCACAAAACTGAATTTGTTTATAATAATAATAATAATAATAATAATAATAATAATAATAATAATAATAATAATAATAATAATAATAGTGTTCAGTGTACTATATTTGTTCATAAACCAAGTTTGAAAGGTGACACTTCATACAGAGGTCACCTTTGTACAGTATTCACTTTTGACCTTTACCCAGTAGGTGGCTGCTGTTTACAGGTGTGGCTAGATGTGGTTGCATATGTACTACAACAGCTAAGCAGAGAAAGGTAAATGGTGTGTATACAGGTTAAAAATAATCTTGTCTGCTTGCTGCACCTGCTAGAGACATGTTGACTGTTGACAAGTTAATATTTTTTTCATTAGCTTTGAAATTAGGCAGAGAGACAGTATTGCATCAAAGTTGATGAGCAGGGTATTTCACTCATCAAGGTTGATGAGCAGGGTATTCTAATCATCACTGTTGACTGATAGGGTATTCCAATCATAAAGGTTGACTGATAGGGTATTCCAATCATAAAGGTTGACTGATAGGGTATTCCAATCAAGGTTGATGAGCAGGGTATTCCAATCAAGGTTGATGAGCAGGGTATTCCAATCATCAAGGTTGATGAGTAGGGTATTCCAATCATAAAGGTTCACTGATAGGGTATGCCAGTCATAAAGGTTCACTGATAGGGTATTCCAATCAAGGTTGATGAGCAGGGTATTCCAATCATCAAGGTTGATAAGCAGGGTATTCCAGTCATCAAGATTCGCTGATAGGGTATGCCAGTTGTGATAGGGTATGCCAGTCATAAAAATTTACTGATAGGGTATTCCATATATCAACATTGATCAACTGGGTATACCAGTCATCAAGGTTGATCAACAGGGTATTCCACTCATCAAGGTTGACTGATATGTTATGCCAATCATCAAGGTTGATTGACAGAATGTGCCAGTCATTACCATGGTTGATCAGCAGGGTATGCCATTCATTAAGGTTGATCAACAGGGTATGCCATTCATTAAGGTTGATCAACAGGGTATTCCAATTATCAAGTTTGATTGATAAGGTGTGACAGTCATCAAGGTTGATTGACAGAGTGTGCCAGTCATTAAAGTTGATTGTTAAGGAATGTCAGTCATCAAAGTTGATGAACAAGGCATGCTAATCATCAAGATTGATTGACAAGGTATACCAGTCATCAAGGTCCATTGACATGGACTGCCAGTTATCAAGATTGATTGACATGGTATTTCAGTCCTCAAGGTTCATTGACAAGGAATGCCAAAAGGAAGCTTGATAAGTAATGGGAATTTAAGTACAATGCAACATCATAGCTTGGAATATTTTAGTCTAATTTTTGTGTCTGTTTCAAATCTAATCCTTAGTGTTGTTTTTTTTTATTTACTAATTGAGCAGGAAAATAATAGGGACCATACTGTACTAAAAGTTTAAAGTCAGATTACTTCTTTCCACCACATGAATAGGGTGATATGGGGTGGGGCAAGGAAAATTAAGTATATGCAGGTAAATATTTAGCACATTCTAAACATTACTTAAAATAGCTATTTTACTTTTTACTACATGTTTAAGCAAAATATTGTCAAATTGAAAGAAATCCTCACTAAACTTTATAAAATTATTAAAAATAGTCTTGCTGTGATTTTGTGAGATTGCTGTCTTCAGTAAAAGACAGTTACCTCAAAATTAGGTAACTGTAGAAGTGTCACTGACATACTGTGATATGAATTATCTCAGCCTACTTTTACATGATGAAATAGGACACAAACTTTTTTACTTTTTACAGCAATCAGCATATAAACCTCCACAGGATAATAATTTGCTGTACTCTTGTGAGTCCTTGCGCAAGGCACTTTATTCCATTTGCCTTGGCATAAATAATCTACATGCCGTAAAGCACCAAACCAGGCCAAAACTTGATTAGTCTTTGTAAATTCCCATTTTGTAATTGTGGAAAGTTGAAAGTCAACATAATAACAATTTTTCACATTTTTCTACATTTTGTATTTTTACTCGGGGGGGGGGGATAGGAGAGTGTTTGCAAGTATGCTTGTTTTATGTACACAAAATCAACTTGAATGAAATTATTTTTCCAGGTTTATCTCAGTCATGACAAGCCTTTCCTTACAACAGATCTTCCATCCAATGTTGAGCAGCGCCCTGGCATCAAATGCCTAAGAAGGAATTCGGTGATATTCAATAACAGTGAGGAAGTTGAGATAGATGCCCTGATTCTTTGCACTGGCTACAGGTATAGCTTCCCTTTCCTCACAGAGGAGTGTAATTTAAGGATTGAAGAAGAACGGATAACTCCACTTTATAAGCATCTTATCCATACACAGTTCCATACATTGTCTTTCATTGGCATTTGCAAGACCATCTGCCCTTTCCCACAGTTCCATAGTCAGGTCAGGTTTGTCTTGTCAGTTCTTAATGGTTCATTGATGCTCCCAAGTCGAGAGGTAATGGATCATGATACAGAAAGGGACTATCAAACTCGTCTTGAAGAAGGGCTGCCTGCTCGACATGCCCACACCCTGGGGCCTCTTCAGTGGAACTACAATGATGATCTTTCTAGCATGGCTAAGTTTGAGCCAATTCCCAGAGTGGTGCAGGAACTTTATGATTATATTCATCATCATCGGAAAAATCACCTTTCCACATACAAGGACATGAATTATGAGCTTATAGATGATAAAACGTTTAAGCCCATTCAGAGTTGCAAATAACTTACAAGTCCATCCAACACACAAACACATCCAACACACATACACCTGTTTTTACTGTGTTTCATTCCTAGACATCAACAAAGCTATTGTATAAATCAACATTATTTCTGTAATCTGATTAAAACTATTAGATTTTGTATGTGTTTTATTTTCACCCTTTTTAAACAAGTATTATAAAGCATTTATATCATTTCACTCCACAGGTATCTATACTGTGAAAACCAAAATATTTAAATCCTCGTCAAAGCACATTTCAGTTTATCCATGCATGCTTCATTCTGATAAACAAAAGGACTGAAATAGAAAAATTATTGGTTGAGGCACAATTATTAATAAAACACTATATATGTTAATTATCATAGACTAATGAAGTTCAAACTTAAATGATCTGTGGACAATACCACTAAATCAACTTTGGATCAATCAAGTCACTTGGTATGTGCAAGAGCTTGTCAACTAAATAATTCTAAAAGTGTTGAATTAAATAACTCCATTATTCTCAAAGGCCAGGATAATTAGGTCCAATCTTTCACACATTTTCATATGAGCTTCAATTATCTATTTTGCATCAATTGGCTTTATTAATGTTGTTTAAGTAAAGTCTGGTGCTTGGTTCGTACATTAAACATGCTCAAGCAACCTGTGATTTTTTCAGTTTAGTTAACATCTTTACGCTTTGGTGGGCTTTGAACACATCAAATGTTGATACTGCTTGCTAAATACATTGAGGAAGTCGCAGCTGTTTATGTATTTGGTTCAGATGTGAGGTGATGATGGAATCAAAACTAACAGGGATCTAAGTTGATTTTTACCATTCTTATACCACTGCATGAACACCATGATCATCAGAAATAAATTGATGATGCAACTTTATGGACAGTATTTGAAAAAAGAAATCAAACACACATATTTGAATAACCAATTAGCTTAGTGTTTGGACTGCATTTGTGCTTATACAGGTGGTAGTCCTATTTTAGCCATCGAAGCAACTATCTTTTGTTGCCCTAATAGTCTTCTTCTTTTGTGTTATTTATATTATGTTTTTTAAGGTGAATCCACAAGATTAAATACCTACAAATATGCAAAATTGAGACCAATGATAATAAATACCTAAAGTATTTTTCCAAGCAAGCACTGGATCCATTTTGCTATATTTAAAATAACAATAAACTTCAAAACCATAGCCTTGTTTTTAACAATTTGTTTAAAAATTCTTAATTTTAGTTATCTGAAAATAGAAGATAATTGTGTATTTTTTATTTTCAAAACATACATTGCTGGCTTGGTTTATAGCATAGTAACACTTTAAAGGTTACAACATGCTAAGGCAATTATAGTAATTTGCCTTGTCCAAAGACAAACAGTGGTAGCTGATAATGGATACTCCCAGCATTGAGAATTGAATCAATGTCTGTGTAGTAACAAGTATAACATCTTAACCGCTGGGCTACAGTGGCTCCTGTATGACGCAAAATCCTGTTTTTGATGAAAACGTTTTCTTTACTTAAAGGTATTCAGTCATTTGTTAAAATCTGTGTCAGTAGTCACCAGATTGTTTTAAATTCTGCACCCTAAATTAGAAATGTAAGTGTTACAGTGCTTTTATTTCACAGATGTCTTTCAATACAAAAAGCAAGTGTTTCTTTGATGTATTTATCATTATGAGGATCATAGGGATTAGCAAGGAACATATTGCCTAATTAAATATAAACTAATGAAGTATTGAAAACAATGGTATATATTAGCTTCTGAATAGTTTAGAGAAGGAATGAATATTAATGTCTGAATAGTTTAGAGCAGGGATGAATATTAACCTCAGAATAGAACAGGAATGAATATTCACCTCTGAATAGTTTGTTTTTTTTACAGCAGGGATGAATATTCACATTGGAATAGCTTATAGCAGTGATAAATATTAACCTCTGAATAATTAAGAACAAGGATGAACATTAACCTCAGAATAGTTTGAACAGGAATGAATATTCAAATTAGAATAACTTATAGCAGGGATGAATATTCACATTGGATTGCTTATAGCAGGGATGAATATTCACATTGGAATAGCTTATAGCAGGAATGAATAATTAAGAACAAGGATGAACATTAATCTCAGTATAGTTATAACAGGAATGAATATTCAACTATGAATAGGTTTTAGAATAGGTATAAATATTCACATCAGAATAACTTATAACAGGGATGAATATTAACCTCTGTATAATTAAGAACAAGGATGAATATTATCCTCAGAATATTTAAAGCTGAAATCAATATTCACCTCTGAATAGTTCAGAACATGAACAATTATGAATCACTGATTATCATTACACCCATATAATTAGTTGCAAATAAATAACATCTAGTGATGGATTCACAATTCTCATTTTAAATGTTTTTATTACCTACCTACCTATAGTTTATAGTGATGCTTCCTTGAGCACCTAGATCTGGAGATTTACCAGTAACAGAATGCCTTTTACAATGGAGTTAACCTTGCATAACAAAGTCATTGGTGTAAAAATGTAAGTCATTGTGACCTTTCCCATGAAGTGGTTACAATTGATGTGAGCAATAACCTAGCCAAATTCTATGAAGATATAATTACTGCAGCCAGCACCAAAATGTACACTATTATTTTGACTGTAGACAATGCCGGAGATACAGGAATAGATCTTGTGAGACAGCTATAATTAATAAAACCTAAGTACAATATCTGCAAACATCTTTTGGAGAACCTTGTGCATATTGGGTTTGATTTTATGGAAAGTATCTGAAATATTTGGGTTTTTTTGTTTATTTTCAGACTTTGTTGATCAAAAATAATTATAGAAGCTTGTATAGTGTCATTTGCTCTAAATAGCACACAGACTTATGATATTTTAAATGTAAAGACAAAAACAAAAAAACTGTGAAAATTAAAATTAAAATTGACAATTCCTATAAAAAGCTGCATTTAAATAAAGACTTGACAAGAATGATGTTCAATAAACAGAACAAAACTTCCGGTTACAATAAAAACCATTATGAGCTCCCTCTGCTGTAAGCAACCACCTGTCATTTCCAACCACAGTCTTAATGCACTGATTGATTTTATCATCTAAATGCTTTGTCATGAGTGACCACCTGATAAACACAGTGAATGATCATGGTATCTTGGCAAAATATGTATTTTGACACTGCTGTGAATGACCACAATTGCAAAAGCAGGGAAAAACTCCACCAACCTTTATTTAATCCAATAACTTTTTGTACATTGTAAACACCAAAACGGCTAAATATTGGTATCTGAAATTGTATAGGTATGCTTTTAGTGTTTCATATTTTCTATTGAAAAACCAGACTAAAAGTACCTGTCAGTGACCTTTATGTAATCATTTGTAACAATGATCTCTTGAATAGTAAAGATTGTTTTGATGAAAAAAGACTCATGAAAAAAACAAACAAAAAAGGATTCTGAATGCAGGGTTTGTACAGATAGTACAGTCTGTAAACCAGTCTAATTTACATATGAATTTACAATTATAGTGCCCAAATTAATGTAGTGGTCCCATATATTGCTTGTCTTCAGAGTTAATCCATATTGCCTGGGGGTGAATATGGTCTTTGTCTATTAAACCAGCAAGTAAGAATCATTTGAGGGATTGGACTGATAGTGTTAAAAGCTTGTGATGTTTGTTGTATTTTTATCTTCCCATGAGATGATAGTGATTACATCTCAGTCACCAAGCTGTTGTCTATCAAGAACTGTTAATCAAAAATAAAATATATGTACAGTGATTGTGGTTATGTTTCTTTAAATTGTTCTGAATCTGGACCTTGGAAACTTGTCTTTTTGTACAAACCTGATATGAGAAACCACCTGTCTTGAGAGATCCTTTTTTGGGCAGTAGGAGCGGTCTCACAGATTCATTGGATATTGGATGGTTTAATGTGGGTTGAGGATAGGAACGGTTGGTCCTCTCATTTAGCTTGCTATCTGGTCATTTCTTTGCAGTTATTAATCTGAATTGAAGACACACAAGCACACACACATGCACACACACACATAGATAAATATGTGATAAACACATTATTTTGAAAAATGAGGGCTATACTCACAAAGCAAAAAAAGCTAAATGAACAAACACAAACTCACAAAATATTTTGCATGAAACTATTGCCAAGTAAATTTCTACAGCCATTAACACTGCATTAAAGAGATCAAGTATGTTATCACCATTCTCCTTGTTAAATACATGTATAGAAGAAAATATTTCTTGCATATAAACTACATATGGTCCAATCATGTATGTCAATGGAACCTTTATGTACTTGCAAGTGGTAGTACTCCATGGAATCCACATGAATGTACAAGTGCTGATACTCCATGGAATCTATGTACATGCTAGTGCTGGTACTCTACAGAATCTACATGTATGTGCTATTGCTGGTACTCTACAGAATCTACATGTATGTGCTATTGGTGGTATTCCATAGAATCTACATGTACTATTGCTGGTACTACATGGAATCTACCTGCATGTGTTAGTGCTGAAAGTCCATAGACTATATATATATATATATATATATATATATATATATATATATATATATATATATATATATATATATATATATATATATATGCTGGTGATGGTACTCAAAATGAAATCTACATGTGTTAGTGATGGTACTCTATAAACTCTACATGTATGTGCTAGCAAAGGTACGCATAAAAACCTTCATGAATGTAATAGTGCTAGTACTTTATTTAAATTACTTGTATGTGCTAGTGATGGTACTCCATGAAACCTACATGTGCTATTGGTAGTACATCCATGTATCCTACATGTATATGCTAGTGATGGTACTTCCATGGAACATACATGCATGTGCATTTGATGGTAGTTCCATGGAACCTACATGTATGTGCTAGTGCTAGTTCTCCATGGAGCCTACATATATGTGCTAGTGCTAGTTATCCATGGAGCCTACATATATGTGCTAGTGCTAGTTCTCCATGGAGCTTATATGTATGTGCTAGTTCTCCATAGAGCCTATATGTATGTGCTAGTGCTAGTTCTCCATGGAGCCTACATATATGTGCTAGTGCTAGTTCTCCATGGAGCTTATATGTATGTGCTAGTTCTCCATAGAGCCTATATGTATGTGCTAGTGCTAGTTCTCCATGGAGCCTACTTGTGTGTGCTTGTGATAGTACTTTCATGGAACCTGATTGCATGTGCTAGTGGTGGTACTCCATGAACCTAAATGCATGTCCTAGTACTACTACACAATGGAACCAGCATTCATATCATAGTGGTGTTACTCCATGAATCTACGTGTATGTCCTAATACTACTACACAATGGAATCAGCATTCATATCATAGTGCTGGTACTTCATGAATTTACATGTACATGTTTGTGATGTTATGCCATTGAAATTGCATGCATATGGTAGTCATGGTACTCCATGAATTTACATATACATGTTTGTGATGTTATGCCATTGAAATTGCATACATATGGTAGTCATGGTACTCCATGAATTTACATGTACATGTTTGTGATGTTATGCCATTGAAATTGCATACATATGGTAGTCATGGTACTCCATGAATTTACAATTTAAAAAATACCCATAAGAATTTCATTGTTAAAAATGTCCATCAGTTTCATTGTTAAAATGTCCATCAGTTTCATTGTTAAAAATGTCCATCAGTTTCATTGTTAAAATGTCCATCAGTTTCATTGTTAAAAATGTCCATCAGTTTCATTGCTAAAATGTCCATCAGTTTCATTGTTAAAATGTCCATCAGTTTCATTGCTAAAATGTCCATCAGTTTCATTGTTAAAAATGTCCATCAGTTTCATTGTTAAAATATCCATCAGTTTCATTGTTAAAAATGTCCATCAGTTTCATTGTTAAAAATGCCCATCAAAAGTTCATTGTTAAAATTGTCTATCAGAAGTTCATTGTTTGCTTTTCAGAATTACAATGTAAAAATTTCATTATTAAAAATGTCCACCAGTGTTTCATTGTTAAAAATGTCCATCAGAAGTTCATTGTTAAAAATGTCCATCAAAAGTTCATTGTTAAAAATGTCCATCAGAAGTTTATTGTTAAAAATGTCCATCAGAAGTTCATTGTTTGCTTGTCAGAATTACAATGTAAAAATTTCATTATTAAAAATTTCCACCAGTTTCATTGTAAAAATTGTCTATCAGTTTTATTGTTAAAAATATCCATCAGTTTCATTGTTAAAATGTCCATCAGTTTCATTGTTAAAAATGTCCATCAGTTTCATTGTTAAAAATGTCCATCAGAAGTTCATTGTTAAAATGTCCATCAGAAGTTCATTGTTAAAATGTCCATCAGTTTCATTGTTAAAAATGTCCATCAGAAGTTCATTGTTAAAATGTCCATCAGAAGTTTATTGTTAAAATGTCCATCAGAAGTTCATTGTTTGCTTGTCAGAATTACAATGTAAAAAATACCCATCAGAATTTCATTATTAAAAATGTCCACCAGTGTTTCATTGTTAAAAATGTCCATCAGAAGTTCCTTTTTAAAAATATCCATCAGTTTCATTGTTAAAATGTCCATCAGTTTCATTGTTAAAAATGTCCATTAGAGTTTCATTGTTAAAAATGTCCATCGAAAGTTTAATGTTAAAGATGTCCATCAGTTTCATTGTTACAAATGTCCATCAAAAATTTATTGTCAAAATGTCTATCAAAAGTTCAATATTGAAAATGCATATCAGAATTTCATTGTTAAAATTGCTTGTCAAAAGTTTAATGTTAAAAATGTCCATCAGAATTTCATTGTTAAAAATGTCCATCACAATTTCATTGTTCAAAATGTCCATCACAATTTCATTGTTAAAAATGTCCATCAGACGTTCATTTTTTGCCTGTTAGAATTACAATGTAAAAAATACCCATCAGAATTTCATTGTTAAAAATGTCCATCAGTTTCATTATTAAAAATGTCCATCAGAATTTCATTGTTAAAAATGTCCATCAGAGTTTCGTTGTTAAAAATGTCCATCAAAAGTTCATTGTTAAAAATGTTCATCCAAAGTTCATTGTTAAAAATGTCCATCACAAGTTCATTGTTTGCCTGTCAGAATTTCATTGTTAAAAATGTCCATCAGTTTCATTGTTAAATATGTCCATCAAAAGTTTATTGTTAAAATGTCTAATGTTCAATATTAAAAATGCCCATCAGAATTTCATTGTTAAAATTGCTTGTCAAAAGTACAATGTTACAAATATCCATCCAAAGTTCAATGTTAAAAATATCCAACAGAAGATCAATTGTAAAAATATCCACCAGAAGTTCATTGTTAACAAAGACCATCAGAAGTTCATTGTAAAAATGTCCATCAAAAGATCATTTTTAAAAATGTCCACCAGAAGTTCATTTATAAAAATGTCCATCCATAGTTTAATGTTAAAAATGTCCACCAGAAGTTCATTCTTAAAAATGTCCATCAAAAGTTCATTGTTAAAATGTCCACCAGAATTTCATTGTCAAAAATGTCCATCAGTTTTATTGTTAAAAATGTCCATCAGAGTTTTATTGTTAAAAATGTCCTTCAGAAGTTCATTGTTAAAAATTTCCATCAGAATTTCTTTGTTAAAAATGTCCAACAAAAGTTCATTGTTAAAAATGTCCACCAGAATTTCATTGTCAAAAATGTCCATCAGTTTCCTTGTTAAAAATGTCCATCAGTTTTATTGTTAAAAATATCCATCAGAGTTTTATTGTTTAAAATGTCCATCAGAAGTTCATTGTTAAAAATCTCCATCAGAATTTCATTGTTAAAAATGTCCATCAATTTCATTGTTAAAAATGTCCATCAGTTTCATTGTTAAAATGTCCATCAGTTTCATTGTTAAAATGTCCATCACAATTTCATTGTTAAAAATGTCCATCAGTGTTTTATTGTTAAAAATGTCCATCAGTTTTATTGTTACAAATGTCCATCAGAGTTTCAATGTTAAAAATGTCCATCAGAGTTTTATTGTTAAAAATGTCCATCAGAAGTTCATTGTTAAAAATGCCCATCAGAAGTTCATTGTTTGCCTGTCAGAATTACAATGTAAAAAATACCCATCAGAATTTCATTGTTAAAAATGTCCATCAAAAGTTCATTGTAAAAAATGTCCACCAGTGTTTCATTGTTAAAAATGTCCATCAGTTTCATTGTTAAAAAGGTCCAACAGTTTCATTGTTAAAAATGTCCACCAGAAGTTCATTATTTGCCTGTCAGAATTACAATGTAAAAACTACTCATCAGAATTTCATTGTTAAAAATGTCCATCAGTTTCATTGTTAAAAATGTCCATCAAAAGTTCATTGTTAAAAATGTCCACCAGTGTTTCATTGTTAAAAATGTCCATCAGTTTCATTGTTAAAAAGGTCCATCAGTTTTATTGTTAAAAATGTCCACCAGAAGTTCATTATTTGCCTGTCAGAATTACAATGTAAAAACTACTCATCAGAATTTCATTGTTAAAAATGTCCATCAGTTTCATTGTTAAAAATGTCCATCAAAAGTTTATTGTCAAAATGACTATCAAAAGTTCAATATTAAAAACGTACATCAGAATTTTATTGTTAAAATTGCTTGTCAAAAGTTCAATGTTAAAGATGACCATCATAAGTTCATTGTTAAAAATAACCATCAAAAGTTCAATATTAAAAGTGTCCATCAGAAGTTTGTTGTTAAAGTTGCCCATCAAAAGTTCAATTTTAAAAATGCTCACATCCTAAATAAGCTATATTCCACATATGATAGCAATTAAATAGTAAATTAAAAATGATGAAAAGACAAAAATTGGATTTGTTGAGATGTTGACCGGCAAGTAGTGGTTAAGATTAGGAATATTTATATTTAACATAAAAAATTAATGAAGTTAAGAGAGATTAAGCATCAGTATGTCTGTTTTCATATTTTAACGAATAAATAGAGCCGGGTGTATATAAGAAAGTGACTATTTCTTATACTTTGTTTACCTCAGAAAATTACGCTCTGCTTAGTTGATGTGACATTATTGGTGCGTGTCTATGCTCATACAAATGTAACAAGAAAAGAGTGAAGCCAATAAGCTTTGCGGAATTTAACAATTTATTTCCCTAGCAAAACAAGGTAAAAATAAGAAAAAGGATGTACGGTTTATGAATCAAATCCAAAAATTAATCCAAGTATCAAAAAATAAAAGTCCTATCCATAAAAAGTTCTAAGTGAATAGCAGTTCGAATCCCGATGAAATTCCAAGATGTAAGGCGATGACGTCTTCGATGATCTGTTTTGTCCTGATGTGTCAATAGTTCTTTGTTGAATCACAAAAAATAATATTTCAGTTAAGAACTCTTGAATAAATTGATAAATGCCTTGTCCTAGAGTTCTGATGAACACTAGTATTTTCCAGGGAAAAGAAATTACTAATTCCAAATAAATAAAAACAATCAACTCAGACTGGTCACAATAGAGCACCTTTGATCTTCAAAGGTTAAAAAAACAGCTGTCTAGATTCTTATAACATGTGTATTAAGCCTATCTGGAACGCAAAATAGATTCCAGGATGGGGTCACGTGATCACCTCTATAAGGAACAACGTAGAAATATTATATGTTTAAAATCAAGTACTCTAGTATAGCCTTAACTAGAATCAATGATTTTTTTTTTACTCTGGGGAAAAAAAATAAATTTTAAAAAAAAAAGTTTACATATAACTGCCTTAATGGCCCTGAATCAAGGTCAGCAAAAGATACAATATTTCAGCTACTTTCGGTTTATCTGATCGGGTCAAAATAGAACTGAATTGAATTTCTGGGAAATAAAATCAAATCCAGTAGACACAATCATTACAGTAATATGTAATGGAATAAAATAGAATATATAAAACTAACAAACAAAAAATTAACTTACATATACATAACAGTATGCATGTAGAATCTAGAAATGTTGCATATGTATTCCATATATTTAAAATAAATGTATCAGTGTTTGTTGTTTTTTGTTGTATTATGCATTAGTAATTTTATTACCTTTATTTGATTATGATGTATTAATCGGTAACAAAGTTAAGAAATGATGAGAGAACATAGATTTATTTCAATGTCACTTTTACAAATGAATCATAATTTTGAATGACACTTTAGAACATACGAATGCATTATGTTCATTAAAGATATAGCGCTGATTATATTCATACTACGTGGATAATACATATAATTAGTTACATGATATATACAATTACATCTTGTCGGGAAGTATAATCGTATGCATGTATTGATCAAAAAAGCAATACAAAAATTGCCATCCTTAAAATGATAAACATTTTACACATAAAAACTAACTGAAAAGGAAAAAGAGATATAAATGAATATTATTGGTTTCAACATTTATTTAGGAGAAATACACACACGCACGCATGCACACACACACAGACACACACACACACACACACATATATATATATATATATATATATATATATATATATATATATATATATATATATATATATATATATATATATATATATATATATATAATGTGCACATATGTTATGAAACAATTTGTATCGTAACCTTCTTCTCAATTCTTGCTATGAAAAGGAAATACTCATAACTTATGGAAATGTCTTTGCCCGGGGGGGGGAGAGAGAGAGTGTGTGTGTGTGTGTTCAGGTTCTCTTACAGAAGGTGTCACTCATAACCGTGTAGATACGGCTACATGTTTGAGTAAAATGGCGATGCAAGAGATATGGATTCGTTGTAAGAAAAAACAGTATTTTGGTTCTTCAACAAACGAACTTTATTTGAATAATATATATCTATATAGATAATACACTGTACTTTATTCTAGAGATACATCTTATAAAGCCTTTATAATTAAATACACGAAATACATATAAAATTATACCTTTCATTCGAGCTTACCAACTTCAAGCATTTGTATAATTTATGCATTTCAGAATATAATACAGATAATTCAATCTAGATAATTTCATGATAGCCAAAGAATATAAAATTCAAGATTTGCGATTACTATTGCTTTGAAGAAATTTATTTTACTAAATTTAAAATAGAATACTAGTTTGGAATAGATTACTAAAACATTATTGTTTATTACTTAAAGAATATTTTAGTTCCACATTAAATCTAAATATAAAGTTCATAGCGAATTCGTCTTTTCCAATAATAATTACCATAAATACAAATGAATATAAATTCGTTAAAACTATTAGGCGTTCCATTACACTATAATATAAAATAGATGGAACTCAGAAAAATGTTGCAAAAGTATGAACTTTACCCTGAAAATCTCTAACATTAAAAAGTCTTTATTATTTAAAGAAATCTACGAACACAGATGATTCTTACCTGTAAGAATTCTTCTAATTCTTCGACGAACGAACTGATTTTGCGCAAGCCTGCTCTCATTGTATACGCAATTTTGAACATTTGGACATGGGCAAATACGGGTATACGTTTAGTTTACTTGCGTTTGTTTGTTTCGAATCAGAACGAGATTCCTGTATGTTCTCACTGGAACCGAGTGTGGTAGCCTACGTCATCAAACAGACAAGTCTGCCTCATCCGCTTTACTTGTTTCAGAAAACGCCTGAATCTTATAGCTTATTCAGTCAATGATAATTTTAGGAATCCGCTCTCAACACACTAATACAACTTACGAGTTTAAATTTTGCTGACTTTTGTATAGAAGAGAAACGTATAGTACAAGGGTGTGTGTGTGCACTTACTTGTAAGGGCGCAATCTTTATTAAACTAGTATATAGTTGTAATACGAAAATAAAAAAAAAATACTCTCAAAATATTTTAGAAGAAATTAGTTTCAATATAATTTAAAGAAAAATTACTTTTAATACAATTTAGAAAAAATTTAAATCATATTACTTTTACTTAAAATATATGTCCTAAAACATAAACTAGTTTTACTCAACATTGGTTTGAAAACAATACAAAAGAATGACAAAGAAAAAAAATGTTTAAAATTATTTTTTACACACTCGTATATCATAGCTGATTATTTTAAAACATTACATAGTGAGGGAAGAACACATAAAAACAATTTTACGTTTGCATATCTCGTGAATTACTGGTGTTTCGAAGTATGTCTCCGCGCTTTGTCCGAAAACAATAATAAGTCAGCCGGGCACAGTGACATCATATTCTATTTTTAGGGTTCATGGTCCATCCGTACCCAAGTCGAAATTGGTTGTTTCTTATCCAAGTTGCTGGTTGTTTCGTGCTCACTAATTTACAAGGTCAAATGTACAGTATTGTCATATTTACCTCTCCCACTCTTGATCTAATCTTTTTCCTACCATAAAAATTCCAGGAGCAAAGCATATCTAGGCAAAACATTGACCAAACACAAATAAATACAGTAATTGTATTGTTGTCACTGTATAATAAATAGTATACTGTATAATAAATAGTATACGTGTGTACTAAACAGAATTACCGACTATACTCGCGCATAAGCCTGTTTGCGTATAAGCCGACCCCCCTCCCCAATTGATCAGGTATAATCACTAAAAAGTGCATGACCTACGTAAAAACAGACACAGAACTCTGAGACATCACAAGTTGCACGAGGTAAGTTCTTTATGCACTTATTTATACAAGCTTATATTAACAAAAAGTACACGTATGCTTATCTCATACGATCTTACACTAAAAGCTGTTGTCTTCACGCCAGGAGAAAAAAAAAGAGGAAAAAAAACCCTCACGAATTTTGAGGTCACTCTACGCATACCTCCCTATTTCACAGCATCGTCCGATTTTTGCAGAGACCTCCCGATTATTATGCAGTCTTTGTTTTTCATTTCACCTATAAAAAAAGGAAAAGTCCAACTTAAAGAGACATATCGTATGCAATCCATGGAAGCCATATTCGGTTGTATCACTTGTCAACATTGTTGTGACTCGATAATTATTTTACAAGAAAGAATTCGCTATTCTACTAAATAGGATGTTAAGTTTAACTATTATTCACGTAAATTTGTGACATTGTTTTATCTACAACAATATAAAAATCAGAAAATAAAACAGAATAATAATAAAAAAAAATTGACGGCAACTAATTTCAATCCCAATTACGATCTCAGTGAATGCTGAAGATCCATATGCTGTAACTCCATTCCCACCAAAGAAACTTAAACCAGTGAGCACCTGACATTTTTATACCGTATATACGAATATTAATTACCATCGTTAAATTAAAAGAGGGAATGAAAATTCATACCACGCAGCATACGAGTCCTCAAGAAACTAATTCAGAATTCATTTGTTTTAAAGTAAACAATACTAAATGCTAGGTAATAAGGGAATAAAATCGGATATACAACGAGGGGAAAATATTTGCCACATGTACGATACCGTGAGCATGCTTATTTAGGTACCTTAATCTTAAAAAAATATTGTCAATCCCTTTCTTGCCAATCAATAGCTGGTACTTGCGTAACATAAGGTAATGTAGAACACGGTTTCTTTTAATCCTGAAGTAGGGCCGGTAATTTTCGCAAAAAAAGTTGCATCGAAAAGTATTAACTTTTAATTAGTTTCGCTGGCTTTCTTGCTTGTTTATTTAAGAATAACCTTTATTGTACAGTTTTGGCCACAACTGACCAGAATATGAAAATAGGGCGCATCCTGGGGGAAATAAGGTGCGTCACATGGAGAAAACGCGCGTCCTTTGTGAATTTCGACAATATTAGACCCTGAAGAGCAATCAATATTTAGTGAAGACAAAGTTTTAAAAATGCCACGATGAACCTCCTGATTTTAGGTCCTTATCTCTTTTATTTTATTCAGTCTCCCTGCTTGGCTTTTGAAAAGTTGAACGTAGTACACTTTACGGACCGCCAAGCCATTTAGGGGTAGACTGCCGGCTGCATTAGCATACTTGTTTTGGACACTTTCAACGATCACAAGAAATCTGGGTTTTTCAAAATTCTTTTATAAATTGCAACACATTGGAGGGGGACACATGCATACATAAAAATCTTTATTTTTAGCGGGGGATGGCATCTGTCTGGTGTTGTCCCCCCCAAAAAAAAGAAACTAGCAAGTTAGTGGCATAATTTAAATTCTCTCTATTTTCAACTAAGTTGAAATATCAAATTTTTTATGGCAAGTGAAAATATGTTTTCATTGGTTGGCATAATCTGTGTGTGTGTGTGTGTGATCATACTAAATTTAATGCATATAAATAATAATATTTAACTTGGTACCGCATTTTGCATATATTTACTTCTGTATTCTAAAACTGATTTATTTAATTACTGAATTAATCGAAGATATACTTGCCTGCCTGATTCTGCCGATATTGAAACGTTTATAATTTAGCTCCTAATGTAATACGCCATATATTTTTTCCCGGAACAGAACATTAAAAATTACTATCCAATGAATGATTGAAGGAGACATCTCAGTAAGACAAAATATTAGCTTAGATATATTTCTTGAAGAAGAAAAGACTAACAACATTATTCTGAATTGTACATTACATAGATTTATTACATGCATGAAGAAAACATAATTGCTACATGCATTTCTGTTTTCACATTTTAAAATCGTTGTCTAATAATACAGTTAATTTGCCTTGTCAGTCTGTTGTCGGACCGTATATGCTACTACAACGTGTCAGCAAATTTGAGAAGGAGATAACGCCGTTCCGGTACTCTTTCCACACCGAGAATATTTTCGCCTGCAGTTTTTTAAATATTTTTTCTCGTATATTCTCAGCTTTTTAGTAACAATGTATGCGTCAATGAGAACTATTAAATGAATTTTTTAATTGATTATTTTTGGCTTAATGATAATTTTAATTAATTGTATATAACTTCAAGTTTCTCTTCTGATTCATTATACTAAAGTTTTAGTGCCTGAGAAAAACAAATTTAAATTTCCTTAGATAAAAGTAAATCCCCCAGTATACAAGAGATTGTAAATATAGTATTAACATCAAATTATTCTTGACACTGAATTTATTAAGATTTTTCCGAATCAAAAGATTGCTATATAACAGAAAGCTCGTGTAATTATTTCAAAGTAAAACAAAAATATAAATAATCAAACACGTGTTATATGTAGCGTTACTTCACTAAAATGTAGAATAATTTTATCATTGACCGTTCATTAAGTACCTTTGTAATCTCTCTCTCTCTCTCTCTCTCTCTCTCTCTCTCTCTCTCTCTCTCTCTCTCTCTCTCTCTCTCTCTCTCTCTCTCTCTCACACACACACACACACACACACACACACACACACACACAAAGGGTAAAAAGCAACATTGAAATAGTTTATTGTGATGAAATGAAAATTACATATGCTATTATATTAAAATGTTTCATCTTGGTGACCCATAGATACTCACTCTCACCTGTAATGAAACATTGATTAAACAGTATGAAATAAGTATGAAATATCCTTTTTGTGATATTGGTGGTTAAATTTGTACTTTAGGTACAAAACTAATATAGCATTGGGCACGAAACGACCATTGCTTTAAGTAAGAAAGGACCCATTTGGGTACGAAACGACTTGGGTACGGAATGACCATATTTTAGCACAAGGTAGATTTTAGTACAGGCGCCATTTAGATTTTACTTAATTACCCTACTTCCTTCAACCTCATTATAAACGACCTGAACAAAAATCTAACTTCTAAAAGTATAAACATCTCACAATTCGCTAATGTTGGCGGTATTTGGAGAACATGAAACCCTGCCGCCAACCAAAGTCATTTCGGAAATACGAAGCAAAAGCCTAGATAACATAGGGAGATGGGCTGATAAATGGGGGTTTAAGATCTCGCACAAAAAAAACTAGATGTATATTTACACCCAAACGGAACAATAATTTAATAATACCCTAACCTATACATCCAAAACCAACTCAAATAAGTCAAGGTGGTCAGATTCCTAGACACGTGCTTTGATAGCTGTCTTAATTGGAATCACCTCATAAACTTCCTTATTAAAGCATGCAACAAAGCCCTAAATTTACTTAAAAACATTAAAGAATCAACATGGGGATCTGAACAAAAAAAAAACAATGTTGACCTTCTACAGGGACTCACGGAATTGGATTATGGATGTCAGGTATATAACTCAGCCAAGCAACCACTACTTCAAAAAACTAAATACAATTCAAAGAAAAACCTTGGCTATCTGTACTAGCACACTCTCCTCAACCTCCCTTGATGAACTCCATGTACTCAACAGAGACCTACCACTAAGGCTGAAGAGGCAATAAAATGCTAAAATATTAAATACGACATTTAAACACCCCAACAAGCATCCCACAAGATTGGATATATAAAAGTGCAATAAAACCTTTAGTCGTAAACATGCACCAAACCCACCAGGTGGAAAATTAATACTTGAAATGAGGAAAGACATACCAATTAATACTTGAAATGAGGCAAGACATACAATTAATACTTAAAATGAGGAAAGATATACCAATTAATACTTGAAATGAGGAAAGACATACCAATTAATACTTGAAATGAGGAAAGACATATCAATACTCTAGAACAACTGAAGGGATACGTGAAGCCCTCTAATCCAACACCATGGAAAAACACAAAACCAAGGATTAACACTAAAGCCACCGAATTCGGAAACAAACTGGGACAAGAGCTCCAGCTAAAAGCAACATTGCACTGGATATACTTAACATTTACTCCAGTTTTGTACACATCTACACTGACGGTTCTAATTCACCCGGCACCAACCCTACCCCAGAATAGCATCTGCAGTGGCAATCCCGGGAGTAAATGGGAGCCAGATTGCCAGACCACTGCCCCACCTACTCTGCTGAATTATGTGTCATAAATAAGGTGCGCACTGAGCTGCCTAAGAGAACGGACGTGTTCTCTGGAGCTCCCGACTGTAGTGATTTATAAAGTCGTTTATGACAGAATTAAAGATTTTCAAAAATGGCTATAGCAATGCAGTCAACAGAAGTGTGAGTTTATTTTGTCACTTTCATTTTTCATTTAAATATTTTTTGTTCTTTATCCTGTCTTAAATATAATTTGACACCACAGTTTTAAAATTTACTTTTTATCTTGAATTTCCATTGAACTTAATGAATGTGAATTGAATTTGTTTTTCTTGTGTTGAATATCAGTGTTAAATTTTACTTTTTTGATGTGAAAATATGTATAGTAGCATGATATTCACTGGATTCCGGTTTGGATAGACTGGTTAACCAGCATTTTATCGGAGGGGTTGCTTTCCTAGAAATATTTTGAAATAAAAGTGGTGTGAGACCTGAGTTTTGTTGTTACAAAAGATTAGGTAAGCTATACTCACCGGAGTTTTTTTTTGTTACAAAAGTAAAGTATAAGTAAGCTATACTCACGAAGTGAACATGGCCCAAGCACAACTCAAAGGACTAATCCCTGTTGGATCTAAACTTAAGAAATATTTTGTGCCACAAATAGAAGGCAACAGGCTTTTTCCCCTCACCCTATGGCCCTATCTTTGTCAGAATTGTCTTCCAATAAAAGTGAACACGCAATGCAAGGGGGGACAATATCATCAAATAAGAAAGAAAGAAAGGGGAAAAAAGAAAGAGGACACTGAAGAAAAAGACAATGAAATAGACGAAAATATTGAATCGGAACCGGACAACGGACAATGGACAACGGACAAAGAAACGGACAATGGAAAGAACGAAGAAACAGATCTTGACAAACCAAGTAATAGCGACAAAACTGACACAAATGTTGATAACACTGACAATCTAACACCAACGAAAAAAAGGGGGTGGGTCCCAGATATCCTCCTCACAAACTTCATAAACAAGAGTAAACAAATTCTATATCTCAAATGTATTTTACTTGGACCTTAGAAACTACTAAATAATTACTTTTAGGATAGAAATGGAAGATCAAAATCGGCTACCTGATGGAAAAATGGAGGGGAAAAAACCTCCATATAGCGTCAGTGAATATTAATGGAAAAAGTGAGGAAAAATTTTTAAAACTAGTAATGAAAACAAATATGATATAATAATGACACAATAGACACATAATGGTTTTACAAAGGAATTAATAGCACTAATAGAAGAAGAAAAAATAAACGGGATAGTAATATTGAGCAATTATAAACTTAATGATATAAGGGGTGGTGTGGCAATGATTATTAAAAATGAGAGAGGTAGAAATTGGGAAAGAAAAATGGAAGGGGAATTTATGACAGGGAAATTGTTACATATACTATTGGACAAAATGCACATTATAAATGTCTACTTTCCAGCTAATAAATATAAGAAACAAGAATTCATAGAACAAAAAGATAAATATCTAAGCGAATTTACAATGGAAGATTTAGTAATGGGGGATATAAATTGGGTGGGATATCAAATAGATAGGAAAGGGGAACTAACAACTAACGATAAAATATTTAGAGGGAAATGAAAAAGTTTCTGAATAACCATAAGTTGCATGACATCTTTAGGATGGTAAACCTTCCTAGAATAGAATATACATAGGAATATAGAAATGGTCAAGCCAGTAGGCTGTATAAATTCTATGGTACTAATTTAAGTGTGAAAAGATATAAAGATTCAAAATTACTAATGTGAAAATCTCGGATCATAAAATGATAGAATTAGAGATTAATATTACCAAAAGAAAAAAATGGGGGAGGGGTATTTGGAAATTAAATAATAAAATCTTGATAGATAAAGAATTTGAAAAACAAATCAAGGGGAAAATTGTTAGAAAAGGAATATATAGATATAAAAGAGATGTGGGATAATTTAAAAAAAGAGTTCAAAAATACGGCTAAAAGATATGCAAAAAGACTAAAAGAAATAGGCAAAAAGGATGAACTAGAGATAAAATTACAGTTGAACAGGGAAAACTCTATAGAAGCAGAAAAATCTTGAAATTGAATTGAAACTTCAAAAATTAATGGAAGGAAAAGAAAGTTACAAGAATATATATATATATATATATATATATATATATATATATATATATATATATATATATATATATATATATATATATATATATATATATATATATATATATATATATATATATATAAATATATATCTGAAATAGGATTAAAGAGTACTATAATGAACTATATACAACTCAAAACATAAATCCTGATCTGATAAAAGAGTATTTAAAATAAATAAAATGTGTGATGATATCATCAGTACATAAATACTCTACAGATGAAATTTTAAATACTATAAAGCAATTAAAGAAAGGAAAATCCCCAGAAAGAGATGGACTCACTGCAGAATTCTATCGTAGATTCCAAAGTGAGTTAGCGCCGATTCTAGAGCTTCTATATAATAACATTTTTATTAGAAAATGACACAATGTCAAATTCTATGAGAGAAGATATAATTTCTTGAATATACAAAGGAAAAGGTGAGAGAGAGGATTTTAAAAAAATTGGAGGCCCCTCTCCCTCCTGAAGAACGACTATAAAATTTAAAGCAAACTTTTAACAAACATGGTTAAAATTGCATGGGAACAATTATAAATATTATTCAGACGAGTAGGGAAAAAGATAGAGAAATACCGAATAATATCCTCAATATTAGAACAATAGTAGATTACATTAATGTAAAACGGGAAATAGGCGCCATGGTGCTTATTGATCAAGAAAAAGCTTTTGACAGAGTTGAACACAACTATATACAAAATGTTCTAAAAATATTTGGTTTCGGAGAAAACTTTCGAAAATGGACTAAAATCCCGTACAACAAAATCACTGCGAGAGTACAGGTAAATGGGGTATTAACTGATAGATTTGAAATACAAAGATCGGTGAGGCAGGGTTGCCCACTATCTATGCTATTATACGTGATAGCAATAGAAGTACTAAGTATAAAAAAAGATGCAACAATTTTATAGAGGGAGTAAAATTACCGAATTTGAAAGATGAAATTAAAATGCTCCAACATGCTGAGGATTGCACCAACTTCATTAAAGACCCTAACTCTTTTAAACACATAGAAAAGGAGCATGAAAATTTTGGGAAAGCATCGGATTAAAAAAATTAACCATGATAAAACTGAAATACTTAAAATGGGAAGCTGGAGGGGCAATCACCCTAGATCCCCCACTACACTAGAAGTAGAGTGAAAGCACTAGGTATCTTTTTGGGGAAAAATGAAGAGAAGGAATGTTTGAATAATAATAATGCTTTGTCACTTGGGCTCGCTCAATGATGCTGAGTGGAATTAACGCCCGGATCTCTATGCACTTTTATTTTTCCCCAGTATATTTTATTTCTTCTTCTTTTTGTCCAAATAATATTCCTAGTGCTTTAACTGTGTCTTTAATTGCATGAGGAGGCAGCCCAGGGTGGCAGTTCCCTATTTTAAGAATTTCCGTTTTATCATGATTTTTTTTTTCTTTTCTATATTTTTTATATTTCTTTCCAAAGTGTTTAAAGGATATTTTATCTTTAATAAAGTTTGTACAATCATCAGTGTTGTTTAGGAGGGAGATAGACCTCCAATCTGTTAAGTCTTCCCTCTCTGTATAACTTAACGGTTACACATTCTGTTTTATGTTTGATTTTTTTCTCATCATTACCATTTTATATCATTTAAAGTTTTCAAATGTGAAATTTTCTCCTTGACTTTTTGTCCAACATGTTTATCGAAACAATACAAATATGAATTTCAGCTTTTTGTTCAGTGACGTTTTGTCTGCTGGGTTTTTTTGTGACTTTTTGTCTACTGGGCTTTTGTGACTTTTTGTCTTGTAACTTTCTGACCGTCTACCCGATTATCAGTGATCTATTCTGTTACATTTTATATGTGTGTCTGTTCCTCTGCAAAATATTAGGAAATGCGCAAATTACTGCATTATTTTTTAAGATTAAGATTTATTTGGCCATTTTTGGTGTGTGTGTGTGTGTGTATGTGTGTGTGTGTTTTTTGGATTTTTTAAAGAACCTTTAATAATTTTGCGATCATGTCTTCAGCGTGGCAGTTTATAGTTATGCATAGCACGTGGTGGGGGTGGGCATCATGCCGAAGAGATGTATATAGTATAATGTCTCACCTAGTTACGTTTTATACTGACACCAGGCAGACCGGTCCTCACACTAACCTCTTAATTCTGAGCGCCAAGCGGGGCAGCTGCTTGTATCATTTTTATATGTATGAATCTGCTGGGGTTCGAACCCGCGACCTCCCATCCGAGACGGGAGCTCTAAGCACTAGACCACCGGACCGGTCATTTTGTTATTGCAAGATATCATTTCGTCACTTGACATCAAATGAGTTTAGCCGAACTAAACATTGTAATTAATTCTAATTGATAGGAGTGTCGTACGAACGTTATTGTAATCACAAATTAGTAAAAAAAAAATATTTATTCAAATGACATAAGCATAAAAATAATTTCATTTGTTTTAGTTTCCAAAACAGCAGTAAAAATCGATAAGTGTAAAACAGTCAATATTTGTGTTTGAATTTACCCCTTCAAAATAAACTTGTAAAATTGAGGTTACTCGCCCTATCACCATTGTTTGACTACATTACCTCTACGCGTTTTATAGAGATTGTTTCAATAGATATTTGGACTGGATCATACGAGCTGTTGTCTATTTATTAAAAGCAACAATTATTTGCATCCAATTTTGACTGCACACATCGGTGTACATTTTATACTCTTACTGGTATTTATCGCGGCTGTTTAACTGCCGTTGGCTGAAGGGTTCTTTTGTCAGTTTGATAGGTATATTATATTTTCGGAGCAAATCAACGTTGGAATAGCACAACCATCTGTCATGTGGCCATTTTGAATTTCGCACTAGATGTGTTTGTTACAAAATATCGGTATGTGCATGAAGTGTATGTATTATTGTTCTGAAATGATTTGCATACAGCATAATTGCACATTTTAATGAATAGGCCGACATAGTGTCCATCAGTATCAAAATAGATGGGGGGGACGTTGATTTATTGGACTATTTGCACGCTTGTCTCGCTGCTTCTAAATGGTACTGAACTTACAGAGTCATTCATTACAGCAGTACACAGCGGTTAGGTTGAATGTCTTGTCATCGATTCTTTTCATGAATAAATGAAGAAAAATGTTCCAAAGAAGTGTCCTTATGAAGTGTGGCTGTTCGTAAATGAAAATAACGTCGTTTTAAAACCCAATATGGCTGCCACGACGGCCATCTTGATAATATTGTTATCGGAACATCGCTTTAAGGGAAAATTGTATAATGTGTGGTTATATCAACCTGGGGTATGTCTAGTTGATTCTAAGTGTAAATGATGCCGACCTGGCATATTTTTTTTTCTACTATCAAAATAGTATCGATCTGCAGAGCGGTCAATTTTAAGAAATATATATTGCAGAAGAGTGTCAGTGATAGTTCAAACACCCAGCAGCTGAAAAAAGAAATGGTCATATCTTGGATTCCCTTAGATTATTTTAAGAGATTATTTTCAGCCAGTATATCATCAGTCTCTTCTAGTGGTTCATGTTTATTGAAGTTTTAGAAACTAACAAAAAAAAAAGCTGTTTTAGTGATAGTTTCATTGGTATTTTACTTATTAGCAAATACTATACTACAATCTGGTTAATCTTTTCAGTTAGAATTAATTAGAATTAATTACAATATCTAGATTCTTATCTGGTCATTTGATATGGCACAAAAGTGTGGTTAAATTACAAATATGGATACACAAATCTTGTGCAAGAAATGCGACTTCGATCTTTCCCAAAAGCTTCATTTTGACATTTTAAATAATGAAGCCTGTTCATTAAACTTTCATTAAAACATGGAATAAAGAGAAGTTATATTTGAATGAGGACATTAAATGGCTGATTTAAGACCGATGTCAAAATGAATAGCACTGAGAAATAATGTAAGTTCATAATTGTGTTACCTGTTTACAAGTCCTATTGAAATCTTTCCTAAAATTTGTGACTATTTTGTCTAATGCATATTGTTTATCTGCCAGGTAAGGCTAGACACTATTGCTTGTGCCAAGTGCACATGTTTATACCTTAGTTAATTAATTATTCGCTTTTTCACATCGACACCTGGTCTTTTGCTAATGACTTGAACATGTTAATAAATATAAATTCATTAAATTTAATTGAGAGTGAATTTAATTCATTTATTTATTCGTTCGTTCCTTTTTCATTAATTAATTAATTAATTCATTCATTAATTCATTCATTCATCCCTTGCCGTTGTGGATGTGTCCGTGTGTGTGTTTATGCTTTCATTATTATTAATTCCTTAAAGCATTATGCACTGTTCCAGCCTCGAAATGCCAAAATACAAAATAAAAGTATTCTGGTAATTGCATAAATGTATATACTTGAGGAGTTATATATATATATATATATATATATATATATATATATATATATATATATATATATATATATATATAACAAGTTCTTCCTTGTTGCTAGATTCTAAACAGTAATTTTCTGACTATCTACCCTGGTTGTTATCACTTAAATGAAGCAAGCAGCCCTTGGAGTTTCAATTAGAATCTTTGAATTAAGGATGGGTATAACATAAAAAAACCCTAAATGACCGTTTTGTATCCACTAATGACTTTTAAAACAATCATTATCTAAGTGGATATATTTTCTATCAGTAATACATTAGCCACCATTTTAGAATATTTGAAACTGATATATGAACTTTAGCAAAACTGTTCATATACCTGACAATTATTTTCTTTTACATGTATTAGAAATAAGTTTTCTGAATTAAATTCTTTTGGAATAGTGCATGATATAAATTTTGAAGGAATTTTCTTATGATTAGATTAACCTAAGAGTGGTTTGCCTGGGGAAACAAAAAATTTTAACAATAAATAAAAGACGAAAAAGAACTGAACTCGGATTTTTTAATCTGCTTTTATCTGTATGCAGTGTTTAGCGTAATAAAGCTCAAAGTCTAATGGTTTCCTGCTCTTTGTGTCGCATCTGTACGTCTAACAATCTCCGTCTCCTTGGAACAAAAGGAAGTTCTTTATTGAAAAACTGATCTATTCCTTTCAGGTTAGCTCTGCCATTAAATACGAAAGCTGACATAATCACGACGGACGTCTATACCAGGTAATTCGTTACGAAACTCAGAAATGCAGGACACAAATGATTAATTTGAGTGATCTCCCTTCTATAAATAATTGGCGGGAATCTTCATACGGGTTATTATAGTACTGTACCACGTGAATCAATTTAACAAGCACTGAGACACAGAAGGCGGTTAGACAAGCGAGTTGGTCTACATACAGTACGTTGGTGTATAATTCCACACAAGTTAAAAACAGATCGCAATGGGTAAGTATGTTATTTTATAGTCAGTTATAAAGTATGTGAGAAGTTTCAGTTATTTTGCATTGTTTAGTAACCTTAGATTGCTCATGCAAGGCACAGATTCAATTGCTTTGGTTTTTCTTTGAGCAGGCTTGAAAAATGGGATGCCATTTTGTTTTGCAATAGGTGCAGGTTGGATTTTTTTAAAAAGTTTTTCTCAATGAAAATGATAGCATTAGAGGTATATACTTTTATCCTTGATATTCAAAATGAATAGCCTATATAGCATTTGTCGACGATATCACGCCATTGAACAGTATAATTTACACCGTTAATGCGTTAGTGTTCTTTGTTCTCGTGGTGAAAAAAAAAAACGCGCACGCCATTTGCCATTAAAAAAAAATGGCACATACATTGGTTTTGCATTTTACATTCCTATTTCTTTACATCAGCATATTTATTTCTTTTTACAGTAATGGGATAAAAATCCTAATATTCACGCATGTATGAATTTGCGAGAGAAATTTATATAGATCCATTGAAATTGCACCTTTCAAAGGGACACAACTCGCAATTTTTCCCGCGCGGTGTTAGAAGTACTTATTGTTCTTTATACCACATTGCGTTGACGTTTCTGTCAAGGTTCCAGAAACTATTTCCGAAGCGAAGCCGTTTAATTGTAAATTAAGTCTTTCTAGAAGTGATAACTTTTTGAATTAAATTTGTATGGGGCCATTCGACTGTATGAAATCTCGCTGTGGGACCAACCATTTATTTTGGCGGGTCGGAGGACGTCTTCACCGTGTATACTCTTGCTTTGACTTTAAAAAGAAGGGAAAAAAAATCATATCCACCTTTGTATGATATATTTACAGGAATGTAGACGACATTGCAACGAATGGACGACGCGTATATTTTTTGTACAAAAGGCATTTGCATAAACTTCACATTTAAAACAAGTTGATTTTAAAATGATTTATTTTTATACTGGAACGAATATGAAGTTTGAGGCATTGTAAAATATTTACATTTTTAAGTGCTGTTATTTCTGAGATTACACTTTGAGATACAATAAGAGTAAAGGTGCTTAGGTTGTAAAAAGACCAACAGGTAGTTCTTTTTACCCCAATATTACTGGTAGCAGAAACCAGGTATGTTGCATATGGTACAAGGACATTTAGTCCCACATAAATAGACATTTAATTTCATACCCCATATTCTCTCTTTTAGATATTGATCAGTACACAATCGTTTTGAGTGAAGATACATGAAAAATGTATGTAGACATATGGATGAATGTTGTCCATTATGTCAATAAAATGTTAAAATTACAATTTCAGATGATCACCATGATAAATGTGTATTTTTTCCTCCCACCAAGTGTTACTTGCACTTAATTAAAATCAAGTAGCTTTTTTGAAGAGTTTTTATATATCTTTAATTACAATTTTCATTCCCCCCTCAACTAGATTACTGAAGTAAAGTCAACTCTAGTGTGCAAAAGATCGAGGCAATGAAACACTATTTTGGGGATAACCAATATTAAAGTGTAACTTTTCAAGATTGAAACTAATTGCATCCCGAATTCTACAGATGTTTACTATTTGAAAAGAAGCAATAAATTGCAGTATGATCATTCTTGATTGATATAAAATGATTTTTTAAAAATGTGAACCAATGTTTATAGAATTGTGCAGAATAGACATGGTATTCTAGTCATGTTCATTGTAAAAAAAAATCCAATTTTTTGTTTTCCTTCAAATATTCAATGGGGCAAGCTTGTCGCATACTTTTTGTGCAAAGAAACTTGATAATTGCCATCAGTTGTGTACCTTTTTAGCTTATGTGCTGGGAACAAGTCTTTAATTGTCCTAGTTTTTATAGGCTTCAGAAAAGGAATGAACCGAATTCAACTATATACACAATCTTGATATTGACCAAGAATTACAAACCTCTTTTAACGCCATTCCCCATTGTCCATCAAATAACTTTTCCATTATTGAACAAAAAATTGATAAAACATGAGCTTCTAAATATTTACAATAACCAAAGTAAAATGAAGACAATGGTATAATGCTGATGTCCAATATTTCCATTGATGTGGGGCGCAATGTCCTAAGCGGAAACATCCATAATCCGTTGCATATAATTCGGGGCCAAATTTTCCAATTTTTGGGTTGCAACATTGGCAGTTTGAAAGTAATTGACAAATTTCTTAGAACTGACCTTTGTGGATGGTAAATAAAAATTTTAGTGTGACATAGTCCTTTAATATAAGACCTCAACCCTTTTGGGCATCAAGGTCTTGCTGCCCAGATAACAGCAGTGCAGCTGTTTGATGTTGATTAAATTGCAGGTACTTTGGCACCACATATTGATGCTTGTCTACAAATTAAAGAGGCCCCAATTGGTCTGAAGCACACCCAGTTAGGGATCATTGCCATCTCACCTCTACCCGAGTTCAAGTTTCGGATTCAGCTAATGTGGCTATGTGAGAAAGCTTGCTAATAGCTTTTCATGGGTCGCGTTTTTTTCTGGGGTTTTCACAGGTTCCTGTTCCATCATTTACACTGGCCACCATGTATAGTCTATCTTGTAATGAAAAATGGCATTTAGCACTGCAGAAGCTTACAAATTAAAGTTATAATCTTCTAGTCGGCTTTACTAAATTGGACATTTTTCCTAATGAATTCAAATTTCCACGCAGTTATCCTATATTGAAGTGTGCGAGAATGCAGTGGAAGTGGGAATATGGAAATTTGTTAAAAGCATAATCTTGAATGGAATGATGCAATTTAACACTTACAGCACTGATGTTCAGGCAATAAACCTCTACACCCAAAACAAATCAGGGTTGAGGTCTTGCATTGTAGTACTATTTTGATCCACAGCATTAATTAGAAAGTTCATATTTTTAGAAGATTGTGCTCTTGAAGACATTGGCATGTACATGAAAGGATATGACCATTTGTGTTGAACAGTTTTGCTGTGGTTTCTAAACATGTGAATGTAAGTTGGTTCCCAGAGTTTCAGTGGAATTATCAGTATGTAATTTTGCACAGGTCGTCCAAAGGCAGCAGAAGTACAGAAGCGTCGTACAACCAAGAAGGGTAAAGATCCCAACAAGCCAAAGCGATCAACATCAGCATATTTTTACTTTTTGGCACATTGCAGAGAGGAAGCAAACAAAGCTGGACGGAGCATTTCAAAAGTTAGTTGTATTGATTACATTTTTCTGCATGTAGTTGTTTTGGGTTTATATAATAACAAGATTGATAAATTGGAAAATATTTCCACTCCAAAGTGTTCTATTAAGAGCTCGGTAAATAATGCCCGTGTATTTATAAAATTTGTTTACATGATTCTTGTTTTGCCATTTTTGGATGAAAAAACTATTGAATATCCAAGCTAAAGATTAAAACAAATGGCTAGGTATGGCTTTCTTCAGAATTTGAATGTGTTTGCTTATTAATAGATCAAATATTTATAGCCTTACAATGGATTTTCTGTGAATGGCTAAAATTACTAGAAAAATAAATGTAGCACATGCATTCCATCATCAATAAGGCTGTGAAAGTTTAAGACAACTTCAGGTCGCCCATCAGTTAAGTGAAATTGTATTAAATGTAGACAAATATAAAGCTAAGTGCAGATTGTTTAAAATCAAGTACAAGATAAATAATGCTACTCTTTATCTCCAAGAATTTATCTCCATTTCTGATAAAATTTCAGAAATCATCTATCATTTAGTGATATTGTCATGGTCTCTGCATATTCTTGGCCTTGGCCATGAGCAGATGCTTATTCAGAGACTTAAAGTAAGACTTGGACAAGTTTGTGGTATGTTAATGTTGCAACTTAAATATCTCATTTGTGAGGCAAGATCAAATAACTTGGAACTGTACCACTTGCCTAGACATCAAAGGGTGTAAATGGCTTTGGGATACAGGTCCCTTATGTATTGCAACTGTAGGATCTGCTTTGCAGTGAAAAGTACATAAACACATTTTCTATGCTGAAATGTAAACTTAACGAAACAAGTATGACAACCATTTCACTTTTGGTGTAATCATTACCCCTTGCATGTAAATGTATTTGGATTACACTTTTTTGGTATATCCCACCCTCCCCAAAAATTAATTTTTTTTCTCATTTTTATTAACATCCCACTAATCACACAGATCATATTCTAGAAAATACTGCTTCTGTATAACTAACATAAGAGTTCACTTGTCTATTGACAAGCTGTGACCTTACTATGTGTTATGTTCTTTTTATAGCAGCTGTCTTATTACAGAACAGACTGGTTTTATAATTTTTAATCTTTGCTCACATATTCTTTGTTAAACATACTGTGAAGTACAGTACCATTCTCTATGAATTTGGCAGTAAAATATTCCCATTTATTCTAGTTGATGCCTATGTTACTGCAAAAATGTTAAAAACCTGATTTCACAAATGGATTAGAAAGTGATAAAAACGGGGAAAAAAAACTACTCGAGGTGAATACATAACACAATACAGTGCCATTCTAGGGTAGCTTCACCCCCTTAGGCTTTGTGGAAAGGATTGTAATATTGGTTATAGTGTAAAACTGACACCTTAAAATGGATCTTTTACTAACTCCAATACTAAGGTAACTTTTTTTTAATACAGTGGTACTAAATTGTGACAAATTTTATAAATGCAGGGGTGTTATTTAAATAACACCGACAAAAACTAGTGGTAGAATACAACTTCAGTCTTTTTTTCAAATGGATGCCCCCTGACACCAAACTATGCATTTTACATACATATGCCCATTTAATGTTACATGTGGATTAGGTTTTTTCCTCCCCAGAGATTGTTGTGTATGCTTTACAAGCACTGGCAGAAGACTTCTATCCAGTAAATGGGCATCCTATGGCATATTTTATTACCAGTTATTATCAAGAGGCCTCTACTTGTTGACATCTTTATTGATCAGTGTTTTTATACCATTTTGAGGAACTGAAACTTTCTGATGTGATGCAGGAAGTGAAATTTAATCATAATGCACATTATATAACGCTAATAGTTTCAGTAATATATATTTTTGCAGATAACTAGACAATTTGTTTCACTTCCAGATTGCAGAGTTCACAAAGGAATGCTCAGAGAAATGGAAGTGCATGACAGATTCAAATAAGAGGCCATTTGAAGAAAAGGCAGCAACTGACAAGGCAAGATACACCAGAGAGGTAAGACATGTTAATAAAGGACACCCACACACAAAGATAATTGTACCAAATTGCAGCATTGCCACTGTTTAGGGTAAAATTGAGCTGTTATGCTAAATCCAGAGAATTTTTGTTTATTGTGATGGCTTTGACAATGCAAGTCATGTTTAGTGTTACAGAACCAAGCATAGAATAGAAAAATGTTGCAACTTTTAATTTAGTACAAGGAACTTCCCATATTCTCAGTAGCAGAGATGTTTTTGCCCCATTGTAGAACCCCTAGGTAAATAGTAAGAATGTTATTTTCTCCACCATTGATGTAAGTTTCAACTTGTTTTTCAGATGGCCAGCTATACGGGTAAATCAAAGAAGGATGAGGGCAAACCTAAACGACCACAATCTGCATATTTCCTCTTCCTGGCAGACTTCAGACAAAAGATGAAAGGAAAGAATATAGATCACAAAGAGATTCTCAAGTTGGGTAAGATTTTTTAGCATGACGCATACACATCAAGCAGAATACTAGCAGTTGTGAAGCAAATATAGTCATGTTGTGTAGCAGGGCTTTGCACGAGGATTTTGCATTTAAACTAGTCGAAAGTAATACTCCAAAAAAGTTGCCTTAACCTAATTATCCAGTTCAATTTCTATACAGCTATTCTAAGCAATGCTGCACCTTGCTGAACTAGTTTTAACTTTGGTTTTCATCATAATTTCATCCTCATGAATTCTTGACAAAAAGCCTGTCCTGCAAAACCATGGTTTTTCAAGATAAAAATAGACCAGAAGGGATCTGTTGCTGGTAGGCGAGTATTGTGGCAACTTGAAACATGTTGCATGAAACTTTGGGGACTGCTTTAGCTTCAACCAAATTGATAAACTCTACAAATGAATTTTGCAGAATTTAGGGAACCCAGAACCAGTACTAATTAATACTTTCAACACCAGATGATTGCCTCCTGGTAATTATTTTGTTAATGGTAATAGTATGTTTACACCTGTAATGTAATTACTAATTAGTTTATTAAATCTTGTACCCTGGGTTGTTTGCAGGTTTCAAAAACTTTTTAACAAATGTTGCTATTTTTACGGCCAAATTAGTTTTTTGTCACTTATAAGCAATAATTAAGTTTCAGACATTACATGGATTTTGTTATAACAAGGCACTTTTAAGGTTGTTTTCCCTTATAAACCAAGGTTTTACATAACAATAGATTATGCATTTTTATTCAAGATGGTGGCTTTCTGATCTTGTTCCTTTGAATTGCTCTGCTTCAGACCCAAGATTGTGTATTAAGTTTTAACAGCCCAAAATTTTCTCGTCCAAAAATATCCAGTGGTATATTTCGTCACCAATAAGGAAAGAAAATACAATTTGTGACATTGGTGAAACCAAGTAGTTCCTTGTTTACACTTGCTTTGGTACCTTTAAAAAATGTAAATAAGCAATGGAAACTCTTGTCTAATGTATTCATTGAGAATATTCTAAAACAATGCTGCTTAAGATGTTTGTCCATGTATATGTGTGTGTGTGTATACCTTTATATTTGTCGATGAAATAAAATGGTCGTCAAGTGTCTTTGTATTGTTATTAATACACATTTTTATCTGCATGCAGTTCAGCAAAAATGAATGTAGTTTCATCCTTTGATAATTGATATAAAAGTTACTGTACCATCCTCAGGTTGTGCATTTTTGCTTCTAAAATTGGTCATAATTGCATTTCTAGAAGGGTGTCATGTGTGATGTATCCATTCATTAATGAGTACAGATTATCTAAAAGTTTCTTTCTATCATAGCTGGTGAAGAATGGAGAAAATTGTCAGTGGAAAAGAAGCAGCCTTATGAAAATGCAAGTCAGAAGGAACAAAAGAAGTATGAAGCAGCTTTATCCGATTGGCGAAAGGTTTGTGTATAGATTGTTTCAAGTTGATCCACTTTCTCTAATTTATTTACAATACCTGACATGATTTGAAGTGGCTAAAATACTGTATGTGATCTAACTGAATTTAAAAACAAATATTGGCTTGTGGACATAAAATTCAGTGAATCCAGTATAGCTATTTTGTGCTTTTAAAAAAGTTTTGCAGTTCTATTCACTTACATGTGCCAAGTAAGCAGAAGCTATTCCCAACTCTGGTCCAGTATGCAATTTAAATTTAACTGACCATTTCTGTGATGATTGCTAATGTTTGTGGCTGGCTTAACTTCCATGCTTTTCTAATTAAATTTTTATCACTATTAAATCAGCTTAAACTAGCTTCAAATGTTTGAGTGATTACACCTTGATAGGTCAAGTTGTAAACTTGTTAAGATTTATTTATGGCCACATTCTTGGCTCTACTGGTCAAAAAAGCTTCCACTAAAACGGATTAGGAAAATTTGGTGAAGTTCTTAGTTGGGCTAATTATCATGATGTAATGTTTGTGCAATGGGTTACTTGTGTTTTTGTAGTACTAAACAAGATTGCCTGATTAAAATGGTCAACTGTTTAGTGGTGCAAGCCATGAGAGCTTTCTAGTTTTATTTTTGTAATGTGATTAATTTCCAGTATTTATCTTTAAGGATAACGGTCAACTTTTCTTTTGTATCCCAGGGTGGTGGTGGTGCCAAGCAGAATGCAAATGGCACAGATGATGATGATGATGATGAAATGGAAGAGGAGGAAGAAGAGGAGGAGGAGGATGAGGAAGATGATGAGGATGATGACGAGTAACCCATCTCTTTAACAAGTGTACATGTTCATTGTGTCCTCTGAGCATATCATAATCCATTGAACCAGTCAGCAAGCCTTCAGCTATCCTGCGGTGGTCATGCTGTATTGTCCACTGCCCATCTTTTCTAGATTGTCTTCACACTGTTCTTCCCAGAAGACCCTGAAAGGCTACATCCATTTTGAGAAATGTTGAAATTTTTTTAAACGAAATTTTGGTTGTGAGAAGACAGATTGTGGGGGATAAATAAATTCCGAGATTAATGCCATTAATTCATTTCGTGGTGGATCTGAACTTCATGTGTTTATCATAGACTGCATATTCTTTGTCTTGACATTCCATTGGAAGGATGTTTGCTTTGGCAGATATCTACCTCGTCTCGTTGATTTTTCCATGTAAACCTTGCCTTTCGAATCTTCAGTTTAATTTTCTGTCACAGACTTATCTCTGGCTTGCTCTTTGTTCTCAGGGATTAGACCCTGCATATAATATTACAGACTTCTGACTGAAATACATTGATGTATGAATTATTGTCAGCAAAAAAAAGATTAAATTAATCTATACCATGATGTCTTAAAATCTGTCACATCTATTAGAATACAATAGTTTATACATGTCTGGATGAAAAGTATGCTAAGAAAAGGTGAAATTTGTTGTTTGATTAAACAAGTCCAAAGCATTAGTAAGTTATATCTTGGAAATGCCAGATGGTTAAATGGTATGCTTTTATAAAAACCGTGCTCATTTCAACGTATTTTTATGTTAGCATTTGTAGTTTTATATCATCAGCTTTTCATCTGTGAATAAAGTCATGTACTCTATTACGTTTCCTTTTTAGCTCCCCTATAGAGTGGAGGAGAGCTACTGAACAGGCCAGGATTGGCCCATTTGCAAAATTCTCCTGTAGTACCATGTTCCTAGAAAGAATACCTTGGCACAGCTTATTATAAATATTCACCTCAGATTACATCCTGTACACCGATTTTAACATGCAAGAAATTGATTCTGCAGGCACTGTAAGATGTATCTAGAATATCCAAAATGGCAAAATTCATTTTATTTTTACCTTAAACACTAGCTTCAGAGATGTTGGGATTCCCACACTATCTATGAAAAGTCAATAGCAATGATTTCAAGTCCCTAAATATTAAAAAAATTTGATGAAACTATGGCAGAAACTATAATTGATAACTAGAACAGCCAGTTAGAGTTCTAAGCATAATGGATTGCTTAGTTGCTTGCCATAAACAAATTTGTAGAGTCAACAAAATTTTCAGTGCATTATATTTGTATAGTAGATATTTTCAACAAATATCTATTTTTCCGTGTATGGAATGTATATATAAGCCAGTCTAGCATCAGAAGAGGCCAACATTGTGGGGGTAAGCCTAGTTGCTTACCAGATGGCTTTTGTTAAATCGGGGCATACCAGCATCTAAGTGATATGAAAATTCCTTGTTAATCTGCTGAAGATTGCACATGATACGGATTTGCATTGCTAGTCACAAGAGTACTCAAATTTTGCAACACATTTTCAAATGTAACCCACCCCCAAACTAAACATTTAATGAATGTTGTATATGGATTGTAATAAAACTACAAAAACAAAAGCACACAATTATGTGTATCACGATCAACTGTTAGATTAATCTGACAGGCTAGATTGCTGTAACTGGTTATGCCTTGTTCTTGAAATGTTGAAAATTCTACTTTCTGGTTTTTACAAAACAAATCTGACAATACAATTTGAATTCTTGTACATCATTTTTTTCTTGACTATTGCTTACCAGTGGGCCAGTGAAATAGACCAATGACTTTGACTTCCATTGTAGTTTGAGAATTATGAAGTCGTGTGACTAGTAATGAAAATGGCGACTACAAGGTCAGATTTCGTCTGGTCCGTCAGCAGATGAAAAACAAGTATAATACCTGCCATTTCTGAGAAAACCATTTTGTTAATGTTTCAACAATGTACAAGTCATTGCATCATATAAATTTTTAAGACCTGCTGATAAGAGACCACCGTATGCCACTAGTGCATTATGGTAAATTCTACATTTTCTATTTGCAATTATTCTGATCCCACACACAACCTAAATAATCAAATGTGAAAAAAATTGGGTGAAATGTTTGGAGGAAACATCGATTTTAAAAAACGGACAGCTATTTATTGTAAGCCAGAACTTTTTGCCCGAAATTTTGAATATGAGCTAAATGTTGATGTGAATATTGGCATGTAGCTTTAAAAATTTGTTTCAAGTCTTAAATAGAACACGGGAAATTGGTTAACCTTGTATTATATATACTAAAAAATACTGGCCACTTTATCTAGAAGTATTTGGGGACTTGTTTATCTAATTACAACAGGAGTCTTTACAGAAATGTAGAGCCTTGTTTATGCAACTATACAGTTGAATTCAATGATTGAGATGTGCTGAAGATGACCTGTTAGATTTGTGACCTGGGTAATGTTTAAATTTTTTAGGCTTAAAGATTTCAGATGAACACAGAAACAGTAAATAGTAATTTTAATGTTATGAGTAGATTCCAATAAGTAAAATGAAATTGCCCACTATTTCAACAAGCAAAGATATTTTCCTTTTAGGTTTTAGCTGGCTAGAAGTTGTATGCACAGATCAATTGTGTAATGATAAAAGTGCAAAATTTTAATTGATATAGTTATTTTTGTCCTTAGCAGACCACTTGATCTTTTCCTAATGTTGAAATTAGGCATCCTTTCTGTAGACACCCGAGTGGAATTGTGGACCAGCAGTAGTACATGTAGTACGGTACAAGACCCACTGGCAAAGACTACTTATTTGAAGCTTTGTATTTGGAATATCCACACAATATATGATGTGCACATATAGGGACAAGTTGATTATTGGGTGGTGTGAACAATACAAATTTAGAAAATACTTTGGGGGAAATATTTACCAGGACTAATAAAAATGTTCAAAGTAATTTTTGTTTTTTTAAAAAAAATTGTAATTATGTGCAAGAGACCACTTTCAGTTAAATATGTAACAAGTAGGACAGTTTGCATGTAGGTTGCTGCGCTAATGGGATTGTTAGAAACATTTTTTTTTTTTATTAACTCCGTTGCTCATGGACCAAAAGAAATTTGATGTTATTTTGAGTTATTTTTTTCCTTGGCAGATAACTTGTTCTTTTCACCAACCTAAATGAAAATTAACATCATGAAAAAAGTTAGTGGCAATATCTGAGGTTTTGATACCTAGAGGGTCCTAAAAGAAAATTGTGCTGGGTGTATATCCAATATGGCTTTCATGAAAAGCTTGCCACTACTATTCAAATCTATGATCACTATGATGGGGGTTGGCTTTTCACCATAACTATTCTAATATATGCTGGGTATGTTTACTACATATTTGGACAATTTTGTTATAGCTGAAGAATATCGAACATTAGGCAGTTGATTGGAGAAAAATTGTGTATTCTTGGAAATTCTTTGCCTCAATCTCTTCTGTATTATTATTGACCTTCGGGGCCCCGAGTGGTCTAAAGTGCTGTCCATCACGGAACACTGCCGTCTCACCTGTCTGCGTGGGTTAGAGTCTAGGATTCGGCAAATGTGGGTATGTGAGAAAGCTTGCCAGTAGCTTCTCGTGGGTCGTTGGTTCTTTCTGGTGATTTCCCGGTTTCTTCCTCTGCCATGAATAGCTTATTGTGCTGAAAAATGGCGTTAAGCCCAACAACAACAACATTATTGACCTTCATTGAAATCTAACAATGTTGAAAATATTTGGCACAATGTGTTTACTTAGGTAGATTTCATTTGAACATAGTTAATACCTTCACTGGGTCAAATGCACCATTCCATTTGTTTCAGGCTCTCATAAGTTTATTCTGTATTGTAAATACACTATTGTCATATTAAATATTGTGATTCATTTAGTGAGCTGTCAGATATTTATGTAGTGGCATGTCCACCCATTCATTTGAGGTTTTTATGCTTGTATTGCACAGACTACTATGGTAGGGGCTAATTTTCATGCATATATTTATATTTCCTTATTGTTAGGTCTCGTGTTTACTTCGTGACCAGATAGGTTTCTTGCATCCTACATAAGTGAAACTTTCATGTTTGTCATAAACACTCTACAGTGTGATTTTTATATCACAGTTTATTGGTTGAATTCAAGGATGTTTCTAAAGTACTGTTCAGACTAGAATGGTCAAACTAGGTTGTTATATATTTGTTAGTACCACCCTGCCTGCAAAAAGTCTCTGACCTTTATTTCACATTCTACTGGATTGGGTTGAGATTTTGCACATGGTATCACCAGTAAACTTGTATCACATATCTTTGAGGATAATTGTCTTCACTACAGTGTATAGTGAGGATAATTGACTTCCATACAATGTATGATCCAGATAATTGCCTTGGGTACAATGTATGTACTTGTTAATTGTCTTCACTACAATTTATAATGAGAATATTTGACTTATACCTTGTATAATGAGGTTAATTTACTTCCATAGAATGTATGATCAGGTTAATTGTCTTGGAAATAGTGTATGATCAGGTTAATTGTCTTCACTACAGTGTATATAGTGAGGATAATTGACTTCCATAAAATAAGAAGAATTGTCTTCAGAACAATGTATGATTAGGTATAATTGCCTTAAGTACAATGTATAATCATGATTGATAGCTCTCTTTGAAACAAGGTTCATTTGGTTTGTCTTTTCTATTCAATGTACGATCATGTTTGTCATAGCTGACATCAAAGAAACATTTACATGATCATGCATGACTTGTAAATACCATTCATTATATGCTATGCTACATTACTGGAACAAATGAAAAAGTAAATTTTCTGGGGTTTTCCTGCGTTCTCCCTCCATCATTTATACTTGCCGCCATGTATAGCCTATCTTGTGCTGCAAAATGACATTCAACCTTATAACAACAAAATTACACTTCTGACAGTATCTGCTGTGACTTCAACACCAAAGTTATAGTTCCCCATAAATAGCCCCAGTCCAACTGTCAAGTGGGTAACAGTATGAAGATTCACAAGTCTGAACTGTTTTGTAAAAGAACTCGACTTTTCAAACGTTAATCTTAAAGTTCTGAAGGTTCTCAAGTTGGAAGAATATAGTGGTCAATAGTCTGTTGTTCAGAGGTTTCATAATTTGGAAGGAAAAGTTCGAAAGGATCACAATTCGGAAGGTTCGTTAAGTCCGAAGTTTATTTTACGACTAAGTTTTTGGGTAAGTGTTACATGGGTATTATCATCAGATGTAGTTTTGGTTATATAGTTTAAACATTAAAATTGCAATCATCAAAATTGCCCTTTTGAATAATTTTTTTTTTTTTTCATTTTTTTTTTTTTTACCCTTACATGAGCTCAATGCATATCAGCAGTGCTACAATGGACAGGGACATGAACCTTGCCAGTTATAACCGAGATGCGATCTATAAAATTTAGTTTGAAACGGTATGAACTGTAACAGAAGAGGTTCATGCAGCTCAAAGGTTAAACTATTGCCCATTCTACCACTAGAGCATGGAAGAAAGCAAATCAGCTTTGTAATCATTTATTAATTTTATTAAAAATGAATGACAAAAGTTTTCAAGAAATATTTTTTTACCTAATGCAACAGGTTTACATTTAAATTGACTTCACTGAGGTATTATGTTAACAACAATCTGATTAAATAAATTCAGATCTGCACTGTTATACACAAGATCTGACTGTAACCGCTTAGGGGTCATGATTTGTTAAAAAAAAGTCTACAAATTTTCGTATCCTTTTTAAGGTGGTACTCTACAGTTTTAGATGTTTAAAGACAAAGAACCTCCTGTTTTTCCTTGCTGGTTGTACAGATTTTTTTTATAAAAAAAAGACTTGATGTATGATTGATGGAGTAATATGGCTTATAGAGTACATAGCTCTGGCTTAAAGCTAAAATGATATTCGGTAACTGGTTTATTTTTATACACATTACATGTATATATTTGGTAATTCACTCGTATTTTCAGAAGCTGGTATTGACAAGTCTGGAAGAATTTATTGTCGATTGTAATAACTGCTAAAGTGTGTGCATTCGACTAATTCTGGCTGATTTTTCGAGCATATGAGAGCAGTCATTTTGGTTTGTGTGCCTAGATGCGTACAATATCCAAAGAAATTTCAGCCACATTACATGAAAATAACAAAGGTATGCCAACGTTCTGACTATTGTGCGTGTTGTAGATGCAAACAACTTCACCTTACATCTGTCGCTCTCAGACTTTCATAGGTCACACTCCCAAATAATGATACTACTATCTGTATAACGCCATTTAGAGAGTGTCGTTTTGTGTCGAACGATTTGATTCTGAAAGCTGAATTTCCATTGGCTAATTCAAATGTCGTCAGATCTTCACATTGGAAAGTGCAGGTCTGGTTTTAATCAGGTCGAATGTCTGAAATTAAATGAATGTTTCAAGCAATCTTTTTAACATGTATTTTCTCCAAAGTATACAGCGGACACGCATATCTTAAAATGACTCTTTAGGTCCATCTAGGAACTGAACTTTTGAATCAATACAATGTGCATTCTCATTAAATTCACACAAACCATTTAAACTGCACAGCGGCCACAAAAGTACTTTTGTATGTGACCTTGACCTGGGAGCGAGCGGCCTTGGTGTGGTACGCCTAATTTAAGATATGCATTTGATGAGCAGTTATATCAAAATCTCTTGGGTTGTTTAAACGTTATGTAGCGAACATAAAATTCTCTCTGTTGATCTTAAAACCTCGTCTTTGACTTGAGATTAAAATCAATCTCTTTATGTGAAGATCAGATGACCAACGCTTAAGGGTCATGTTCTGATGACCTTGAATTAGCCAATGAAAATGCAGCTTTCAAACATCCAAGTTAATCAAGTCGTTGGGTGCATATTTATGCTCTTCATCCGCACTACTCAGTAACCAAACGCGAAGATATAAAACTTCATCTGATTGGCTAATAAAAGTAGTGCTTATGGTAATAACATCAGCTACAAGAACGTTAGCCCTAAGAGGTCGCTGTCTGATCTTCAAGTATAACAGTGTAGATCTGATTTTAATCACATTGGTCTTTCACAGTTATTGTAGGGTCCAAGGTCTCTACTTGGGATATTGGGTGTACAGGCTTGTGACCATGAGAAAACAGAAGAAATATAAATAATTTGTCCAGACGTGGCTATGTATATCGTAGTATTGTAAGAGACAAGTTGAATGATTTTCAGTGCATGATATCAGACTCGAGGTCAAGGAACCATGCCAAGCTATTTTTAATTGGGCTTTCTGATATCATGTGATAATTTCGACATATAAGAAAATCGGATGGTTTTAATACTCTGTAATAAAAACAACAAAAGTTGAGTCACAGGGAGTCTGAGTGGTATAAGACGCTTGCCTTTATTGATCATTTACCCACATCTCACATCGTGGATTCAAGTCATGGTTCTACCAACATGTATTTGAGAAAGCTTGTCGGTATCTTCCAATGAGTTGACATTCGATAGCCCATTAAAACGGTTTTGATTCATAACAAACTGTGGCCATACCAAGGCAATAATACCTTTAGAACATCATTTACAGAAGTAAAGCGTTTTTTGTTTAATGAAATTTTTCTAACATCTTCCGTATCTAGCAACTACCATTTTCAAAGTTGATTCATTGCGCCAACAGGAATAACCAGTTATATTATGGCAGACTATATGGAAGTTTTCTTAACGTCATGTCATGCTTCTAGTTAAATTAATGACCAATCAAACGGGAGACATCAGAATCAAGAGCTTGATGTTAATTCATGAACCAATTGTTTTCTGACCTTGCGCTAAAGTGAAATGAGTTAATAGTATGGCTCATTTTCGTCGTCTATTGCGCCACCTGTCTAAAAGCATTTTCTATTTTGAACATCTTGTAAACGACTGTACCTATTATGACCAAATTCAGCAAAGTATCCTCACCTGAAGGCTTTGAAATTGTGCGAATGGTGTTTATCCGCAATCAGTCTGCCGTTACTAAACTTAAACCCTTTAAGCAACGTTTTCTGAAAAACTGTTAATGGAATTTGACAAAGCTTATAGTACGCATTATGCAATGGAAACCATTACAGTGTTAGCAAATAATGCAAGGTACATGTCAGCAAATATGACCACCATCACTAACAACACAAAAATGTATACGGCTGTTTCAATTGTTTTTAAAATCCACTAACAAAATTTTACCAAAGTTTACAGAAATCATGATGATATAAAAACTGGTCAGATTTCTACAAATAACTTTAATCTGGCGTTAAATCATCTTCGCTAGCTGAGATTCCGATATGATAACCCGATCTACACCTTATCGAATCGAGTAGATATTTCTGTGCTACAGGGTCTGTGAATTTCTTTGGATGGGGCGGCAAGCCACCTCATCAAATCATAATTACGCAGGCCCGGCCCTAGGGCAAGTCAAACGAGGCAACCGCCTTGGGCTCTGCGCTTCTCCGAAATGTATTTTTATTTGCTTGGGGCCCAGAACTCATCGTTTGCTGCTTTCGACCCCGCGTGCTGTATTGGGCCCCGAACATCCTATGGCTGGGGTTGTAATTACGTTTTCAAGTTTTAACACTGTTTCTACATGGTCGAGAAAAGTGGTGCTCATACCTGGAATGGACTGGTAAATAAGCAATTTTCCACTCCCGGTCCGTGTTTGGACAAATAACTTTCACTCAGATAGATCTGTAAAGGCATCCCTCTGGTAAAGTGTCATACTTTCGAATATCCAACTTACTAAGGATCATTTTTAGGTCAATTGCCTCCACCACTCTTCGTCAGATGTACGGTGTTCCACGCTTTTGGTTAGTTGGCATTATATACTATGAGAGGCAACTCATGAAAACCAAATGATGTCGCTAGGACAAAGTACCAATATACCTGTTCAATCCGCCAAGGTGTATATGCGGTTATCACATCGGAACATTGGCTAGCAAAGATGCCGTTAAATATAACTGCCGCTGCTAACATGTTAGAAATCTTTGCACGAATTCTAAAATAGAATCAAGACACAATTATTGCTTCCGGTTCAGTACCCATGCATGTAGTCCCAGTCTATTTTAGAACAGTTTTTGTGGTGATGCAAATAATTTCTTGGCAAAAGCGATGCCCGATTTGGATAAATTAGCCCCCCCCCTCCCATTTATGCGCGGAGTCCCCTGTGCGCAGGGCATTTGGACATTTGGAAATAAACTTTAAACAAATTTGTATATGATATTGAACTTTAAATTGTCTTCCAAAGCTTTCAAATTATGTTCTCTCTATAGACATAATTTTAATATTGCTAACGCACGTGACCCCTATGAGCACGGTTCTTGATTCTGCAAAAACGGTCAAGCTCAAGTCGGCCTAAGACCGGCCCTGGATGCTAGTGCTAGATTTAGGCATTCTCATTGATTTAAATTTAATTGTTTAATCTTTTGAACTGGATCATGATGGTGTGGTTGTATAAGTGTACCTTGGCGAAAGTGCAAAGTGAGTAACGAAGCATTGATGATGACTCGGAAGTGAAGTCTGTGATCCAGTGTACCTTGCTTTATGTCTAGCCTATCAATGAACTTTGCCCTGAATTAATCTTTTTATGAAGACTTGGACACCGTGGAAAGTTGTGTGCTAAATAACAAATGCAGAAACTATATAGGAAAAATAATTGTGACCCGAGTTCAAATTGCTTCAAAGAATTTGACCAATCGTAACATACAAAATTCTGACAATATAAAGGGGCCCGGGCCAAACAACACCTTTAAATTTTATAAAAGAATCATTTTGCTTGAACAAGAACTAAGAGAGGCCCGGGTGTTTCTTACCCCAGGACCTATGATCGTTCTCTACGGCCCTTGGTAAGACTCGACCAGGGATCGAACCAACAACATCCGAGGCGGACGCTCTAACCACTAGGTCACAAAAGCGGTCGACGTTTGTGAGGAATTTTATATTATTTCTGGCAATATAAGAAAAAAAAAGTCCCCACATATTCAGAAGCATGGTTCACAAATATTTTGAACTGAAAGTTTTGAATAAACGTCAAGCTGCTATTTTAGCTTTTCCCAAATCCTTTTTTTCTGTTTATCTACGGATAAATCTTAAACTATTTTCAGTTAAAATTTGCCCTAATTTTTCATCTATTTTTAAGTCATTGACAATTGATGTATTTTTTTTTTAAAAGTCTAAATGAATATTTCAAAAAGCAGCTTTAAAACTTATCTTCGTTGATTATGTTCATATTTCAATGACTGATTTTTTCATCATCACCAGAATCTTCTTCATCAATTTCACACTCATCAAAATCTTTAAAGGCTCGCCATTCTAGGCAATTGTTCAGTTAGATCAATCAATACAAATTACGATTGATATACTGCAGATTTGAGTGATAAGATAGAATTATAAAAGATGCCACTTTCAGCGAATTTTAACGTACAATACAAAAACATGTTGATCGAGAAGTGATTGATAATATTGATGGTGTAAAAGGTAATACTACCTCCTTCAGGGCCCAGGCAAAGAGAATCATCACTAGCACAGGCCTCATTTGTCCTAAATCCGGCACTGCGTGTATATATCTTATCCCGTTTACCCAATACTAAAGGTTCAATCTATAGATCGAAATGTGGTTAAGGAAGTGTGTTGGTTGTAAATTAAAATGCACAATTGTTCTGATATGTTCTAGTCTGGGTACGAGGATGCGTGATCTGGTAGTGTTTCAGAAAATTATGTTTTACGAATATTCTTGTATGTGGACGAGAAGCTAGAACATAAAACCAGTTTTAATTTTACTAAGAACTCAAACAAATAGACTTCTTACTTTTCTCAGAGCAGATACAGCTCCAAAATTAAACGATATTTTCAGATTAGACTACATGGACGTGTGTATTATTCAGTAGTCAAGAAAAGGTCCAAACCTCGTTAATCACGTTTAACTCCTTTGATTAATTGATGCGGAAGGCATTTCTCTAATCCTAGTAATCCTCGGTGTCTTCGCTGGTCGCTTTAACGTCTTCGCTGTCTTCACTATTCAGTTCGATGTCATTACTGTATTCACTTGTCATTTCAGTGTCTTCACTGGGTGGCTTGGCTCGATCAACGCAAGGGATTGAAAGGCTTTTTTTTGTTGTACGATATTATAAGTTGACTTTTCACGGTTTTTGTTGTATTCTTCACAAAAGTTTCCTCGTGCACATTCCATTCAATTTCAGCGCCGATTAATTGTTTCCAGACTCTCCAGATATGTATTTGAAAAAGTAGATAACATCTTTCGAGCGTCTTGACAAAGTATTGACAAAGTTTTTCAGGCTTCTGATGTTTTCTATCACAGCAAAAACGGGAAAAAAATGGTTCATATGATTTAAATTACGCATGATGGTCTTAAAAAAGTAATAGAAAAGAACGAGGAGCAATAAGCTTTGTAAAATGAAACATATAATGCATACCCTAAAAAACAAAGTGAAATGTAAACAAAAGAACTTACCGTATTGCGGATTAAATGCCACATAATATGGTAATTACTAACACAAGTCCTAATGAATACAGTTCTAAAAATCTAACCTGGTATTTCCAAATAATTTCGAACGCTGAAGGTATTGATATGCCTGTAGTAATATGTAGCTTCTAATGTGCCAGTGACCTGAATGGTATTGATGTGCCAACAGTCCTTTGTTGAATCACGGCAATATAATCAAAGGCTTCCTTATTTTGAATTCACTGTAATTCCCAGTTAATATTCCTTTCCAAGAATTTAATGGAGCACTTTGTATTTCCAGAGAGTAATTCATAATTTCACCCAATCATAATCTGAGTACAACAATATAAATGATGATTTCTATCTAGATTTTATCACACAAATAAATAATTATTCCTGGTAAAGAAGATTTTAAACGCTTCTACCTGACGTACGACACAATTAACAATTTCTATACAAAACTAACGGAAAATTTCATTCTGGAAGATTTCTAATGTTGACAACATAAAACCTGTTAAACTAATTATCATATAGAATTTAGTAAACACAATGTCCATGACCCAGACCGAGATAAATATGTTTATTTCTATTTGATAATCATCCTAAATTTAAAACCATAGTCACGGAGAAAATATTAGGTATGTTGTTGATTACATAAATAAAGATATGAATGATTATGGTCAATGAATTTGATTTTGGATATGATCATCTATAAGGTACAAGTTTAGATAACCCACATAATATAATCAATAAAAACTAACAAACAACGCAAATTAAATATACATAACTCTCATTCTCTCTGTGTGCATATATACAGATATGTGTGTGTGTGTGTGTGTGTGTGTGTGTGTGTGTGTGTGTGTGTGTGTGTGTGTGGTTTCTAAAGGGCTGAGAGCAATTCTAATTCTCTAACAGTGAATTATTCATGTGGTGCCAGTGTACAGTGATCTGCCTAGTGACTCACATCATTGAGGCTCTCAACAATTGGCTGTCCTCCAACGCGCATGTGAGTGTCTGTGACTGTGTCCTACCCGAGTTCACATATCTCCCGTTCGCAAAGTCTAGTGATTCTATATGTGGATTAATCCTCATTCATTCATGGGCGAGTGCAGGGAGGTCGAAATCTTGCGGAATAAACAGCTTTGTCTCTAGCCGGTGCCCGAGATGATAAATACCTATTCTCATACTACTACATCGTTTCATTGTAAACTAAGAATCTTGCGCTATTAATGCGACTATAAAAGGCAAATAATTTTTTTTTACTGTTTTTGTGGACTCATTACTTCACATACATCATCATGACAAATAACACTATTCTTGTTTGATTTTAACTCTGAATTACACGAAGTAACCGTTCAAAAGCATTAAATATGTGTTTTTCTTCCTAAATTTGCGTGTGTCTTGCAATAAGATACAAATTTTAGGGAATTTAACATTTATTTCATTCAAGAGTCATGTGCGAATTTTAAAGTATCAGACATATTCATATATCCACAAACCCTCAAAACGAAATCTTTATATACATAATTACCATCATCTTTTGTAAGCCGTTGGTCGTCACCTCACTTGATTCCATATTAGCTCAGCAGATAGAAAAACGTTTGATATACATTAAATTATTCGATTAATTTTTAAAATCTAAAAGCCTTACCGGTGGCCTTGTAGTTAAAGCGTTCGTATCGGATGCTGGAGAGCGCGGATTCAAACTCCGGCAGAGTCATAGAAAAGATTTTAAAAAATGGTACTAAAAGCTGCCTCACTTGGCGCTCAGCATTAAGAGGTTGGTGTTAGGACTGGTCAGCCTGGTATCAGGATAATATTACTGGGTGGGACGTCATGCCACATGTCTGTGGCATGATGCCCCAGTGCTAGACATCACTATAAAGTGTCACACTGCAGACAACATAACGATATGATTGAATTTTGTTTTAAGCTACGTTAAAAAGTCTAAATCACAAATCACACACTTCTACTAAAAATAAATAAATAAATAAATAAATAAATAGACGCTAAATCACAGGATGCTAGTTGTATCTCATAGATCCAAGTGTATTGTTTGTTTGTGTTTAAGATCTTTAAAAATTCTCGTCTTTTTCATACAGGTAACATAAAATGGGTGTGGCTACATTTAGACATTTTTAAGTTCAGTAGGTTCAGTCTCGAGTGAAGAGTTACCTCTCTTTGTGTTCGCATGCATTCTTCATTTGGGAGACCGAAAGTTGACATGCTTTTGATGGCGGAAACTTATTAACATTGGAAAACAAATGTTTTATTCGTTTATTTAGGTAGATTTTGATCTGAAATATGTTGTTTTGATGCCGAAATAATTCAGTCCATTTTTATAAAAATAAAGGAACAGCAATCATCATCATTGTTTTCGCCACAATATTAAATTTTAGTTAGATTATGAAACGGAAGTTGAGAGGCATTCGACCTAATGAGTCATTTGTGCCCGCGTGTTCTTTGTTTCATTGGCCAGAATATATTAAACACTGTCAATAATGGGGTCAAACTGAAGCGGACTGGGGGGAAGTTAAAACTAGATATGTGTATTACGTCATCTATTTTGCTGTCGTGCTCGTGGTTCTCTACAATCGGTAGGACAAAAGTTAACAAACTTGTTTTAACCTGTTGATGAACTCTTTTGAATGGCATTTATAATGTAAATCTCGTTCCAAAACTTGAACTTTTATTTCGCTTGAAGCATTTGGCGTTTTGTTTCTCATGACCTGTTAAACGTCAATACTTCCACTCCTGTAAATTTCATCTCAGTCTCATTAATGTATACATGTATGATTTCACTGGAAGATAGATAGTAAGGGTCCAGTACTTTTATGTATGTTTAATTGATATCCGCTTTAGCATGCACATAATAGAATTTTGATTTTATATGTATACAAGAATGACATTTATTATTTCTCTTTGACAGGAAGATGTCTGAAAGGCAATATCCAGGGTGAGACTTGAATTGGGTCTGTAATGGACACTTCATTGGGCAAAAAAATACAATATAAGACAATTGAAATTTGAATATAAATCAGCCACAGTTTCTGGGCATAAACACCTCTTCTAAAACAGTTAAAATAGTTATTTTTAAAAATGATAACAGTAATGATCTGTTGTTGGTGTTCTTTGATTTAGTTGCCCTCAGCACATGGCAAGAGAATTCTTTGACATTATTTTTCATTGAGATGGAGCATGCTGCAAGCTCCATTAGAAGTTCAGCTTCATGTCCAGATAGTTTATCTAGTGCCAACAAAAACTATCCTGTGGATGTTTTTGATGCATTCAAGCAGGGCTTGATAAAGAATGTGATGCAAGGATTTGGACTTTTGTCTTTTCGCCAGAAGAACAGTAGCAAGGAAGAGGAGTCGCCCTTGACCGATAATGTTTCTCATCCCGAGCACATTGAAATGTGCCATTTTCAGAGGCGAGAGCCAGCAAAGGGACACAACTTTCAACCACTACAGTTACTGAACCCCACATGGTGTGATGAATGTGCAGAGTTCATTTGGGGAGTTTACAAACAGTGTCTCCGTTGTAAAAGTAAGTAGGTGTATTATTAATAGAGTTAAAGAACCACATATTTGCAATTTGTACAAAAGGGCTTCAGCTCTATTCTAAGAAGTGTCAGCAATGTATACAAAAAGGAGAATATCGGTTTTGGTATTGATCAAGTTTTGTAGGTACCTGCCCACAGACAAGCCAAAAGAATTGAGAGATAAGGGGAGGGATGGAGAAAGGGGAACATTGCATATGCAATGTTTTATGAAATGCATGTTTTATACCTGCAATCGTGCCACAGCACATATATCAGCACCTTTATTTAGTGTTGATTGTTTCTTTCATTTATCACAACATTTCCATCTTGTAGTCAGTGTCAAGGTTGATTTTCGCATCTTCTCATGGAAACATGTTAATATGAATATTTACTACTTGAAGCAATTTCTGAGAGATAAGGAATAAATATTTTTGTTTTACCTGATCACATATATTATTTAATATAACCAACTTGTTGTCTGGACAAACAGCTTGTCAAAATCTATTTTGAAGCATGTTTCTAATTTTAGGTGAATAAATGTTATTTGTTCATAATACAACTTGTGAGATTTCTTTGACAGGTGCATTTTAGTTATTAAATTATCATCAGGATTTTGTTCAAAGCATAATCAATGTACCAAAAATGTAGTACCCACAATCAGTGCTTATGGTAAGCGTTTTTATTGATAACTACATGAGATTGATACATTCTTCTTAGTACTTTAGGTGGCAGAGTGGTATAAAACACTAGACCAATCACTGTCATCTCACCTCTGTTCACATAGTTTTGTCATTGGCAAGCTGACTTGTAAATAATTCATAAAATCCCTAATATATAATATTGTGTTTTTCCTGCTGTCATTTTTATTATTACAGGTGCATTCTGGGATGTGCATTACTTTTTTTATATTTGTTGCAAGGAAGTTGACTCCAGACTGAATTGAGTACACTATAGCTAACTTAAACAGAGTGCACAGGCACAGATTGCCAAGGAATCATTACCCAATTATGTGGTCCCCCTATTATATGGCTGCCCATTTTGCATCATGAAAGTGGCCATATAAGAGATGTGTTTGTTTGTTATTTTTAACGTAGCTTTAACAATTTTTCAGTCATATCGCTACGATGTCTGCATTGTGGCAGTTTATAGTGATGTCTAGCACTGGGGCATCATGCCGCAGACATGTAGCATGATGTCCCACCCAGTCACATTATCCTGACACCAGGCCGACCAGTCCTAACACTAACCTCTTAATGCTGAGCGTCAAGCGAGGCAGCTGTTAGTACCATTTTTGTAAGTCTTTGGTATGACTTGACCGGGGATCGAACCCACAACCTCCCGCATCCGAGGCAGACGCTCTAACCACTAGGCCACCGGAGCGGTTGCCATATAAGAGGGGTGTCCTTTCCAGAGGAAAACTATTTGTGAGAAGTATATGTTTATGTGTATGTAGTAAAAAAGCTACATGTAACTTAACAGCATTTAATATTTTCATTTGAAAGTAACATTGCTTAAAAATTTCTTTTTAGAATAGTTTTATTTTAAAGGAACACACAATTGTAGTTCTTGATTGTTAAGTGTGAAATATGAGTTGGGTATTGTTGGCAAAAGCATTGCAAAACTATTCATACTATTGTCATTTAATTCTTGTACAAACATTTGCTTGGCATTTAGAATAATTCTTTTTACATTTATTCCAATTTTCCACTGTTGTAGGGGAATCATTGACTTTAATGTTTTAACTAAGCCACAGGCAGTTTGTAAGCTCCAAATATGTGAAGGCTGCGGACTTTGAACAATCTGTTTATCAAAGATTGTTGAATGTGGCTGATTTCAAGCCAACAGGTGATATTGGCTAATATCATAAATTGGTGATACTTTTGACAGGTGCCTTTGAAAATAAAACATTACTCATTTGTAATGATTTCATACTTGAAAATCCAGCACCCACAGGCCATGTTTATTATCTATTGTTTTCATAGAATGTATCAAAAGTAATTAAATGGATAAAAAAAGTGTTCATAAGCCATTTTCAAAAGTCAGCATATCAAAGATTGTTAGAAATATATTGCCATTGACAAGTCATTGACTAGACAATACAGATTCAGAAGCAGAAAAGTGAGGGAACACAACATTTCCCAGGAAAAAATTAAAGTGAATTCATCAACATCAGCATACATCAATGAGGGACTTGATTTCACCTTGTTATATTAGTAAATTTGATGTTAAAATCAGAATGATCAATTGAACTGTATGTGATAACATGAAGAAAAGTATGCATGAAAAGGTTGATTCCTTGCTCTGGATAATTCATGATTATTAGAATTTTCCCCCATTCACAGAATAAATATCTTTGTTATCTTAAGAGTTTAAATTTTTGGCAATATCACACTGGTTTCATCAGCGACTACTGTTGATCATGTGACTTCTAATGGTTACTAAGCAGTGACGGGGCTTGAATTGCCATCCCTCTACACCAGTTTTTTTGTATCTTGTGACTTACAAGTCATGTAATCGACAGTAGTCACTGATGAAGGCAGTCTAAGAATGCCAAAAATTTCAAACTCTAATATACCCAAGACATTTATGCTCCAAGTAAAGTTCTAATAATCTTGAATAAAAATGTTAAGATACATTAAAAAATGATTAGTTAACAAAGTTATGTTCTTGGCTGTTCAGTTTTTCAAATTAAGGTCTTTTATTACCTAATCATCATTCTTTCTTAAAAATAGAGTAATTTTCAAAATCCTTATTTATCCATTCTTCTGTCTTTATATATCCTATGCATTATATCTCTTTACGTTCGTCTAACAATACCTGCATTTTAGCCCTTTTTTCATTTCTGATCTACGTATCTACATGTGCTACTTTTTAATTATTGACATTGTTTTAAGGTGCAGGCAACAAAAAAAAAGATAAAAGTTATATATTTTAAAAATAAATATGCAGTATCCTTCAAGCACCCTATACTTTATTTTGCAATTTTTTTTTCTTTCCTTTAGCAGTTCAATGTTGTCATATTTTGGGGCAATCATGTATCACCCAAATGCATTTTCAGTTTTCCAGTAAGGTTACCCCAAGCAAGCTGACATTGAAAAATTTGTTAAGTCCTGGAAATTCAAATCCAGGTATGGAGAGCTTGCTGATAAAGATCACAGGTGATTGGATTATGGATTTATTAATTTTTGCATTAAATTGTAACTTTCCCCAGCATCATAAAGGGCTTGCTGAGCAGTCAGTCATTTTCTTTGGAAGGATTATATTTACACTGGCTGCTTTCATAAAAGGAACAAGTGGTCTTGTGTGAAATGTATGAAATAAAATGTGAGATGTTCTTCACTTTCATGGTTAATTGATCTGTGTATTCTGCTAACTAAATACCTATCCACTAGGTGGCATAAACCAATGAATTGAAATCAATGCTGTCAATGGGTACTCATGTACCCAACAATTGATAATAATAGTAATGAAATGGGCAACAGGTACCTGTTGAAAATTGAAGAAAAAAAACCCCAAACATATTTCCAAGTTTAGATAAAAGACATTGGGGAAAGCATACCTGTGATAGAACCAGGATTTCAAACTAGTAGATTTACAAATTTTGATCAGGAAATTGGCTTCTAAAAAGGGAAATTTTTTATTGTCGTAAATTTTACATGCTTTAAAGGAATTGCAAACAAAACAAGTTTAATTTGTCACAAAATATGTATTCTCTTCATATTATAATACAGCACACAATTTTGCACATGATTTAGATTCAGAATCTGATGGAAAATGTTACAAGCAAAGATCCTTTTATACAATCCACAGTCATTTTTAGTTTCCTTTAGAAGATCATTGTCTGGTGATCACTGGTGACATTCACTGTGATTGTTAACCTTCACACTTAGCAGACTCTCAAGTCTTCTGTCCAAACTTCCCCTTGAATCACTCTGGATTTTCTGAAGAATGGTGAATGTCCTCTGTGTGTTTTTATCCACTTTTGATCCAGTCTCAAATAATGCCTTCAATGTGGGTGTGTTTGTTACAGAAGATATTTTGCTCCTATGTGATGTTGTCTCTATATGACTGGTGATATCATTTCTTCCTCCATATGCTATCTTAAAATCCAATTTGTACAAAAGACACAATGCAAAGTCAGGACCTTTGCTACTAGCCTGCACATACTTCAATTCTAGTATCTATGCATTGTTAAACTTGCTGTAGTATTTCTTAGCATTGGGAGACAGCAAACACTTTGGCATTTCGACATGAATTGAAAAAAATTATACTAGCTGCCTTAAATATTCATTTTAAACCATCGTGAACAATACAAGAACAATTAAAAGACATCAAATCAAAATACTTAAGTGTTTCTACCCAGATAATTTTTGGTCTGTCTTTGTTTTATCTTCCTTCCACCACAGATCAGCTGAGTTTTAGTATAGTATTACCTTATAAAAATTTTATTACTTATAACACCTCAAACAACATCCCACATATGGCCTTAAACTCTCGAAATTACAACAGTAAGGTAATCAATTAGCTGCTTCTGTGTCCACATGCTAACAATTGTAATCCCACTAATCACACATGGTCCCACCAGTAGGTCTATTATGTCCAGCTCCCAGTGGACTGGTTCTGGCTGCTTTATCTAATATGTTGATAGAATGCCTAAAATAACCAGATTTTTAAAAAAAATTCTGTGACATTTTCAAAATGTAGTTTTCAACTACTAAAAGGTATGTGCTGTAGATGGTCTTTACAAGGGTATTTTTTTCCTCCTGCTGATACAATCACATGTATGGGCAAGTGAAACACAGAATAATGATTCAAATTTGAAGCTCATGCTGTATTACAATTGGCATTCAGTAGACCTCAACATATTTTCCTTAATTTCTGTTTATAGTAGCTGTACATGAAACATTTAAAAAAGATGGGATTTTTAATGTGAAACCAGGTGTCAAGATTCATTATATTTTGATAGATATGTGTAGTCTAAATTAATTACAAAAATGACTTTAGATATTAAGAGAAATTGGCTTTATCGATGTGACTCATTGACTGAAAAATATTAGAGATTTGTTTTGTTAAACTCCATAAACATGAAGCATCACATGAAGGGCAAGTCAATAGCATTTTACAAAGTTTGGAAAGAGAATTTGATGTTGTACAGTATTCATCGATTGTAGACTAAACAACCATTCAGCAAAAGTTAGACATGTAGACTAGTTAAATAAGTGTTATGCAGAAATAATTTAAAAGTTTCTAGTTAAAGTGAGCGTTATGCATAAATATTTTAAAGTTTGTTTTGCTTTTATGCTCATACTAACTACTAATCCACATGGATTAGCCGATTGGTGACAAGAATTTTTACTGCAGATGCAGGTAAGTAGCAACAAGAATGGTACATTTTTGGTACAGTTTTCTATAATTATTTCATGTATATGGATTGTTCTTAATATGCTTAGAGTTCACTTTTTTGCAACCTATATTAAATACATGTACCTCTCGGGGTTGACATGTATGAACTTACAGCAAAATAGTTCAGGCTCACAATATTATCTGGGTAACTGATCATTATGATCAACAGGTACCTGGTAGAAGTTTCATAATATTTTGTCAGTTTTAATTGTAATACAGAATACCGGATATGGTATATCATAATACAAGTATAGAAATACTGGTTTACTGTTCGTTTTGGAAATGTACACTAGACCATCTGGAACTAATTTTCAGCAAACTAGTGTCTTCCATTAGGCTTAGCATCAATACCAACATGGCAGCTTCAAAATATGAGTTCATGAAGAAACCCAGAGCAAATAGTTCAGTGTGGAAAAATATTTTTTCTCCAAAAGAAATTTGCCACCAGTACACTTGACAAAACAGTTGCTGTATGTAATATGTACAAAACCAAAATGAATCATACAGGTGGAACAACAAAACCTGTCAACTCATTTATAGTCCACAGCTACTGTGCAACACATGAGGCAATCTGGTAAAGACATACTGAAACATTTCAGGTTGGCAGCCAATTATTGCAGTTATGCTAGTTGCATAGACTGAATACTAACCTGTACCTCTTCTGAACGAAAAGCCACAGCTATAACTTATGACATTGCCGGTTTCATCACTCACAATTTGCATCCATACAGTATTGTCAAAAAATGAGATTCTTAAATATGACATTGGTAGTTGATATGTTGTACCATCTAAAACAGTTTTCTGAGAAAATTATCCCCGATATGTATTTAAAAGTCAATTAGGGCATACAAACAATATTTGACCCTTGCATCTAAAGTTGCAATAACAATGGTCGAAACCAATTAATGTTTGGAAGCATTGGAATCATTGATGTTACTGATATACTGATTTGCTATATTAATAATTCATTTTTCAAATCAAAACATTTATTAATGTAAAGATTTATGATGATATATTGTTTACTTATTTTTGTTGTCATGATTGTACTGCAGTATATAAACCTTTTGTTCATTTTAGTTTATTGATGAAAAGACCTTTCTGATCTGACAAAATATGTACAGTTGTTCTGCAAATTTGTGTTTCCTGCTGGTAGAAGTTTTCACTCTTGTTGATGAGTTTTATTGCTTACCAAATCATTATGCAATTATTAGATTTAGTGGGTGTTTTGGTGAAATAATAAGTAACATGATTTTATTTTCTTGGTCAGATGTTATTACTTTCAAGAAAATTGCTTGTTATTACTGTACAAAATAAGAAAAATTAAAGCTAGAAACAAATGCTGTCAATGACTTAAAAAATTATACATGTTGAAATATAAGCATGCTGTATTGCAATATATTTTTATTATATATTGTTGCAGTACATTTTTTTTTCTGGAAATACTGGTACAGTACTCCATGTCCTGCATTGGATGAGGTGCAATAAATGATAGATGCTGTTCAATTAATTAGTCATTATTGACAAGACCATCATAATTGGCACTGGCCGGTTATACTTTGCTCTAAACCTTGATTTCATTATGATTATAATGAATGATGTTGGGTATCAGGTTAGCATTGGACAGTCAAAAAAGGTCACATTGACCAACTTGACAAATATTCCAGAATTATACAAAATATAATATTTTAGCATTTATTTTGTTGTTGACGCAGTCTCTGCATTGTTTGGTGACAGTTATTTAGGAAGATGTTGAAGTCTCAATAAGGTGTGCAGCTGCCAATAAAATGTCAGAAATTAGATGATGAGTGTGATTGAAAATATAATTAAGAGAAGAGAGTAAGAAAGTTTAAGATATGCTGGAAAAAAGCATGCAAAAGACGACTATCTGCACCAGATATTAGGTATTCAGTCTGAAGATCTGATAGCATCAGCTTATGGACCAATGTCATTACCATAATCAAATATTTTATCAGCCAATCAGACAAAGTCTTATATCTTTGCATTGGGAGACTGAGTACTATGGCTGAAGATCATTGTGTTCTGAATGATTCGATTAACATTCAGATTTCTGAAAGCTGCATTTCCATTGGCTAATTAAAAGGTTGCCAGAATATGACCCCTAAATGGTTGCTGTTATATCTTGCAGTGGAGATCTGGTTTTAATCAGATTGTTAGGGATTATAAACAGTGGGATGCCATCAAGCAGCATGCTGCTGGACCAAGCTTTGTTGGTCTAGTTCTGATGATAAATCATATACAGAAAATGGATATGAACAACTTTCAGTGAGTCTTGTTTGTGATATACAATCATTATTGTGTGGAGCTAATGTTAATGAATATAAAATGTTGAATTTGACACTGAACTGGCTTTTGTTTGATTTTAGCAGGGTTCTTTGAAATTTAGACAGGATCCTGTTTTAGTAAAACACCTCAAGCACTGGGGTCATCTTAGGTTACACATGGTACAAGTGCATAGCAGACAGGAGTATTTTTTATAATTGTTTTTTTTTCCTGATGCTTAATAGAAAGGGTTTAATTTGTCACAAAATTTGTATAATCCCTCCTCCCTAGAAGAAGATTGAGTGGTAAGAGATTATTCATTAATGATGGATACCTTAGTTATTGTCATGATGGTCCAGCACAGTGAACCACTAGTGTTTCACCGGTGGTAATTATTCTCCATGTTGTTGGTCTTAACGCCATTTTTCAGCACACGATAGGCTATTCATGGCGGCCAGTATAAATGGTGGAGGAAGAAACCGGAAAATCACCGGAAAGAACCACCGACCCACGAGAAGCTACTGGCAAGCTTTCTCACTTATCCACATTCGAGGAATCCTAGACTCAAACACACTCGAACACACGAAGACAGAGGTGAGATGGCAGTGATCCGTAACAGACAGTGCTTTAGACCACTTGGCCACTAGGGGCCCCCATAATTATTCTCCAAAAGGGACACTTAAAACTCACAAAAAGACACTTTAAAAGTATATACCATTCTCAAAAGGACATCTTTTTTCAGTGTGAATTATTGTTGTTGTTAATATTATTTATTATTAATAACAACAACAATTATGATGAAACGAGATGTCTATATGAGAAAAATACATTCATTTTGGGGTGGTTTATAGTTGACCTGCAAGTGTATGCTCTTCCACATGTAGTTCAGTTACAGTGTACAGGATCTTTTTCTTTATTTTTCATGGAATGGTGTTGATTAACTTTGACCTGTTTTGCAGTATTACCCAAGGTGTATTCTACAATCTGGGCATATACAGTTTATTGCCACTTATAAAAATATTGAAATTGAATACATAATTTACTGTTTACATTGGCAGGAAACAAAAGGGACACTGAGTGGACATGCTGTTTTGAGCAGATGAACAATGACCTCTCTTATCATCATGGTGTTAATTAGTGGACACAGCCTGAGTTTTGATATGGAAGAATTGCAGTTTCTAAAAATAAAAATTAGGCATACAAGTGGCTGATTTTGTTAGTGAAACATAAAATGGGGCATTTTGCAACTGAAAATAAATGGCAAATTGTGGTGGAATGATGGGACTCAGAATATTGTATTTTTCAAACGCTTGTTCCAGGGCTGAGTGAATTGGAATACATGCTCTTCCCACCCATCTCCTTATCAATACCATGCACTTATAAAACTATAAAAAAAGACAGTGTTTGCAGTTTAACACCTAGTCCTTAATTTCTTAATGGCTTTCACCTTTACTAGTATAGTGACTATTCTCAGTAATCCAGGTGCTGTTTAAATGTGGAAAAATATTTGCTTTCAGCTAGTCATGACACACATTTACGAGTTAAGTATGTGGGAAGTTAAAGGTCAGAAAATGTTTTTTTTTTCTTCAGTTTTTGTTTGGTCAAACAGTGTTACACTTGGCCCTGGTCATCCGTGATTTCTAGATGTGTAGTTTTGTCATGCCATTGTGAAGACACGGCATAAGTATGTAATTACTTTTCACATGAAAAATGTTGCAGACTTTCATTTGAAGATCTCCTCAGTTTAGCCATTTTACTAAATACTAATAAATTCATTGCAGTCAAGTCTCCATTTGTACAGCATTATTCAAAGGAGCCTATCAAAGAGAAGATTGCTGATTGACCAAAAGAGCTGGAAGTTTGTCATGAGCCCAATTACAACATATCACATGCCTCAACATACAGGCCAGGCCCTAGGGCAGGTCAAACGAGGCAGCCAACTTGGGCCCCCGAGTTTTTCGAGTTTTTCTTTTTCAGCAATGCAGTCATTTTGCTTGGGGCCCTGTGCTCATTTCTTGCTGCCTTGGGCCCTGCACATCCCAAGGCTGGGCCCGTCAACATGTGCTTTATAAATAGATTTTAATGACATGCATTCAGTGAAAGTTGATGAGAATCCACAAAGACTCTAAAATGCTTCTTCCAGTTGTAAATTTACAACAACTGTCTTGTGAAAAAGTATTACTGGTACCGTAGAAATATCAGTCGATTTCTTTGATACAGTGCCATTTTATCAGTAAAGTAAATACAAGTGAGTTAGGATGAGCATAACACTGTCAGACCAGATGAAAATTCACAAGATTTTGACATTCTGTGGATAGTATCACATTTCAAATTCCCACCTTTCATGATGATCTCTTATAGATCGGCTCATATGATTGACCTTTAATGTGTATGATAAATGGAAAATCTTTTGTGATTGCTGTAATAGAAAATGTGTCTTTCTTAGCTGCCACTCTTTGAGCAGCATTGCTAATTTTCTTCCATTCCTTTTCGAAAAGAAACAAATCTCTATTTCTACTATGAAGGGCTATAGAGCAGCCCTATCCAATACTCTCACTTAGCAGCCCTATCCAATACTCTCACTTAGTAGACCGGATTTTTGTATTTAGAGCTGCCAAGACCACTGTCTGCAAGAACAAAGGAGCAGTCTTCATTTTCTAGCCATAGTGCAGGACTGTGTCAGGTTCATTGTAAATTACAAGTTGTTTTATCTCTAAATTGTCAACCATAGGAAAGAAAGTTTCCATTGGTTTTCCACTCCCAAGATCACCAGTCTCAGTCATATGTGTTCTGGGGATGATTGAGATAGATGTTTCATATCCATTGAAGGTTTTAAGTTTTTATTTGGCACCCTTTAAAGAAAGAGAAGAAATTGTAGGAAGCATTGTTTCCTTCACATTAGAGGTTCTACTGATATTAAAGCTTCCATTATTTCAAGGCGGATTTTGATTGCTATCAGGAGAGCTTACCTTATTGTTAGGGACCTTTCATTCATGAAAATTCAAGTCTTTGGAGTTCTGGCTACTTCAGCCTCATGGACTTTAATAACACCTTCGTCTTTGGACGATGTGATGAAATTCACGTTTTGGTGTTTGCACATTACTTTCTCCTATATTTTGCTTTTGCCTGATTGTCCACATGCATTTTCCATCCCATAGTAGTCTCCAGCTCTTCAGTGAGGTTGAGTGTTTTGTTTTCTTCATCAGTTGTGGAATCATCAGCCTCCCACCAAACCATTGTGGAATCATCAGCCTCCCACCAAACCATTGTGGAATCATCAGCCTCCCACCAAACCATTGTGGAATCATCAGCCTCCCACCAAACCATTGTTGAATCATCAGCCTCCCACCAAATCATTGTAGAATCATCAGCCTCCAACCAAACCATTGTTGAATCATCAGCCTCCCAACAAACCATTGTAGAACCATCAGCCTCCCAACAAACCATTGTTTAATTATCAGCCTCCCACCAAACCATTTAAATTTAACCATGCAATATTAACATCTGTGTTATTAAAATGATCAGATACTTACCTTTTGCTATTGCCAGATTGACTCCTCCCATCCCGCATTGATGTCACACTGAGTTGGGCCGCATCTTAAAATAAATGAAGGACATTGGGCATTATATTATAGGGAATTAGGAATTAACAAATGGCTCCAGTGGCCTGGTGGTTAGAGTATCTGCCTCTGATGCAGGAGGCTGCAGGTTGCAGATGCAAACCTCTGCAGAGACATACCAATGACTTTTAAAAATGGTACCAGCAGCTGCCTTGCTTGGCACTCAGTAGTAAGAGGTTGTGCTAGGTCTTGTCATTGCATTAAAATGTCTTCATCAAGCATCAGTATTGTAAAAAATTTTTATCAATGCTTTTTAATGCATATGTTGATCGTTAACTTGATTATTGGGGTAGCTGCATTAACCCTACACAATAGCACATTCATGTCTACATTGACCAGTTATCAATTCAGTTTACACATGTTTATGAGTCTGTAGGCCATCATTGTTAAATTCCCCCATTCTCAGTTTCATATGCTGACAGGTTAAGCTTTAACGTTTTTACATTGTTAGACCAGTTTGCACTTAATTGTGTTCCCTTGTTGAATGAAAACCTTTCGAGTTGTCTTTAAATGCATTCCCTTGGTGAATTAAAACCAGTCTGTTCTGTGTGACCTTGAGTTAGTAAGGAGGAATGCAGCTGGAAAATCCACTGCAAAAAAGTATTTTTCATTTACCTTTATCTACATTGCAGAGATTTGAAAATGAATATATGCTTTGTACAAGTAACTGTAACCTACTTTAGAGAAAAATTGGGTCACTATGACCTAGTCTCCAGCACTTGCAATCTGTTTTTACATTAACATATCTGTGTGGTAAAGTTGTGTTTGCCTGCTATTATATTTAACTTTTTGCATGTATCAGCATCATGGAATTGGTCAGTGTTTCTTGCATCATTTTTCCCTTCCCCAAAAGGAATTTTTTCTTCAATATGTAAAAATAAATATATTTTTATAAAAAAAAATCAAATTCCAAATCTTTTGTTTTGTCTGATTTTTTTTACAAAAATCTAATGTGTACCACATTAGCATTTAACAATTAGTATTAATTCATCACCAAATTGCTTTTCACCAGCTTGTCAACTATAAAGTGTGCAGACCATCTTTATACATGCTTGATTATGCCAGGTATATAGTTTCCAGTTCATCATGGAAAAAATAGCACTTTCATTACACCAAAATATCTTTAAACATTACCTGTAGAACAATTTCACAGTCATTAATTATGATTCAACCAGCAAACTTCATTAAGCCATAAATTTAAATTATGATAGATATAAAATGGAACGAATTATTATTGCTTTATAACAAAATCTGATGACAGTCCCTCAGGTATTCTGAAGTGAAACATTAAAAAAAACAATAAACTTGAACATTTGGACTGATCACATCATAAGAAAAAAATGTGTAATAACCTAAAGTAGTTGTATGGCTAGAGAAAATGAATCAATGAAACTGAATATTTATTTGACATGAACACTAATATGTGTTGCTGCATAAAGTATAGACCTTACATCCATTCAACTTTATGACAATAGGATCATGAAATCTTTATAGGTAAGAATTTCATGGTATTGCATATAAGTGATTAATAGGGAATCAATTCTTGTACATTGATTCTTGATCTTTTTCTTTAACATTTGGAATTAAAATTTCAAGTATCATTTATGTAACTTGACTCTTAAAAACAATTACCCAGTGGTGGTCTAATGTTTAGAGTGTCCACCTTGGATGTGGGAGGTCACAAGTTTAAATCCCCAGCCAGGTCATACCAGTGATTTATAAAAGTACTAATAGCTGTCTCACTTGGTGCTCAGCATTAAGAGGATGGTGTTAGGACTGGTCAACCTGGTGTCAGGATAATGTGAATGGGTGGGATGCTACATGTCAGCAGCTTGATGCCCCAGTGATAGATAATGTAATGATATGACAAAAAGTTTTTTTAAAGCTGTGTTCAAATACACACACACACACACACACACACACACACACACACACACACACACACACACACACACACACACACACACACACTGCCTCTTAAAAACTGTTTGGTGCTATCACACTGCCAATCTCCGATATGTTTCATACAGTAAACAATAGTCTGAAGATGACAGGAATGGATGAATTGGGTTTACTTCATTCAGCATGTATCTGTACACCAACATATCTTTAAACAATTACTATGCACTGTAGAATAATAATAATAATAATAATAATAATAATAATAATAATAATAATAATAATAATAATAATAATAATAATAATAAACATCAAGGAAAAGCTAAATTATTCAGTATGTAGATATAATATTTGAACACAAATGAGTTCTGTACAACTGTCTTGAACTACCAAAAGGACTTGGGTTAGAGGTACTTTCCTTTTGAACATTTTGACTTCTGTACATAAATGGCTTTTATGATTGTACAGAAGATGCCAGTGGCTCCAGGTGGTTGAGTGGTCTGAAGCACTTTCCATTACAGATTACTGCCATCTCACCTCTGTCTGCATGGGTTTGAGTCTCATATTCTGCCAGTGTGGGTATGTGAGAAAGCTTACCAGAAGCTTCTTGGGGGGCCCCGAGTGGTCTAAAGCGCTGTCCGTTACGGATCACTGCCATCTCACCTCTGTCTGCGTAGGTTGAGTCTAGGATTCTGCGAATGTGGATATGTGAGAAAGCTTGCCAGTAGCTTCTTGTGGGTCGGTGGTTCTTTCCGGTGATTTCCCGGTTTCTTCCTCCACCATTAATACTGGCCGCCATGAATAGCCTATCGTGTGCTGAAAAATGGCGTTAAGCCCAACAACAACAACAACCAGAAGCTTCTTGTGGGTTGGTGGTTCTTTTTGGGGGTTTTCCTGGGTTCTTCTTCCACTGTTAATACTGCATGCCATGTATAGCCTATCGTGTGCTGAAAAATGGCATTAAGCACAACAACAACAAAAATAGAAAATGCCAGTCTGCCATACAGTATGACTGCCATTGTGAATAACAGAAAAACTTTTAAAAACCTTCTCAAAGCCTGGTGAAGAAAATTTGATTTTAAGCCTCATGGCATGACAAACTTTCAGTTTTGTATAAATGATGTTCTTCTTCAATCAGTTACCAAAAAAAGAAAAATCTTAGCTGACTTTTCTTTTTTTAAAATTCCTTAAAAAAGCTGCTTAAAAGTACTTGACCATGAAACCACATATGGATAAAGAATTTTATATTTTCTGTGCAGATAACTAAGTATAATCCTTTTTGGATGACCAGTCCAGGAGCTCTATACCATAGTTTAGCTTTCTGTGTTACATTGAATGGACAGTTTCAGTGCTTTTTCTATAGAAAATGGTTAAGAAATGTCAGAGTTCATGTCAAGATAGAATAAGCATTCTAATTATGGTGTAAAGAGTTGGGAAAAATATGACATGGGGTCCTTTTCCTGAAGTGCTGAAGAAACACTGAATAACCTAGTCACAGATAATTTAGCTTCAGGTGAGTCCAAACATCAACCTTCATAGCATTGCTTTGAAGATTGTAGATTGCCTAAAATAAGTGGCTATTTGTAGTACTGATTAAACAAAATTAGCTATGCTTGACTAAACTGCTTAAAAAGAGAGAATTGTGATATCCTGTTCATTTGTCTCCATTACACTGCATATTTTCAGAACACAATGAAAGTTTTTTTTTAAAAGGCCAAATTATCTTGTAAAATTAGTAAGAAAGCTTCTGCCCTTAATTATGAGAAAACACTTCCCTGCCAATAATGAAAATAACCTTTTTGTTCCTTTTCTTTTGCTACCTGTCTACTCATCTCAGGCTGTGCTTGTAAAATCTAAACCCCTTGTTGTCATCTTCAGCGCACAGAGATCTATGTTTACCTTCCTTCATTCTGTGTCCCATATAGAGAGATCTCATTTGATCATCTCCTATCATTCTGTGTCCCATATAGTGAGATCTAATATGGTTCTCTCCTATCATTCTGTGTCCCATATAGAGAGATCTAATATGGTTCTCTCCTATCATTCTGTGTCCCATATAGAGAGATCTAATATGGTTCTCTCCTATCATTCTGTGTCCCATATAGAGAGATCTAACTTGATCATCTCCTATCATTCTGTGTCCCATACACAAAGATCTGATATCTTCTCCCATCATTCTATGTCCCATATACAGAGGTCTATAAAGATCACCTCCTGTCCTTCTGTGTCCAATATACAGAAGTCTGATATGATTGCCTCCTGTCATTGTGTCCCATACAGAGATCTAATATGATCACCTCCAGTCATTCTATATCCCATATACAGAGGTCATATATGATCACCTCCCATCATTGTGTCCCATACACAGAGAACTAATATCACCTCATATTCTATGTCTCATATACAGAGGTCTATAATGATTGCCTGTCATTCTGTGTCCCATACACAGAGATCTAATATGATCACCTCCTGTCATTCTATATCCCATATACAGAGGTCTTACATGATCACCTCCAATTGTTTTGTTTCCCATATACAGAGATCTAATATGAACACCTCCCGTAATTCAATATCCCATATACAGAGGTCTTATATGATCACCTCCATCATTTTGTTTCCCATATGCAGAAAACTAATACGATCACCTATGTCATTCTATGTCCCATATACAGAGGTCTATAACAATTGCCTGTCATTCTATGTCCCATATATATATATATATATATATATATATATATATATATATATATATATATATATATATATATATATATATATATATATATAGGTCTAATATGATCACCTCCCATCATTTTGAGTCCCATATATGAGCTTAATATAAATCTAATGTCTAATATGTATAGAATAAATATATCCTGAATTCTGTGATATCCTGAAATCAGCATGATCTATGTACGTAACAAAATACACATGAATATGAAAGAAAACTCTTAGCTTCACAGCAGCAAAAAAAAACTTGTATAGAGTGGCTTCCGTCAAATATTTTTATGGGAGGTGTGTTTTAAAACATTATTGGATATATCACGACAAGAAAAGGGATCTTAGTGCCTTTCCTATGGACACAGGTGCTCAGACTGGTCTGGCCTGGCTTGGGTGGGTATTGAACCTGCAAAATCTGGATTGTGAGTCCGATGCTCTGTTAACTTCCACCCTGTGAGACAGAAATACTTGGATGTGAACTCTGTGCTGAAACTTTATGTTGATGTACCACTAGTGAGAGTCTTGGACTTTTCGATAGCATCAAGTTTATATCAGGATTGCTCAAGATGTGCCAGAATATGGGCCACCAAAGGTTTCTACCAAGCTAGCCAGCATTTCGTGAGCAGTGCCAGCTGGCAGTGGAAAACATAAGCCAAGTTTGTAAATTGGTGAGAAGAAATTGCAGTGTAACCCCTTGTGTGAAAATGTTGGATAACTGGATTTTATAAAAGAAATGTGAGTATATACTTTAAGGAATTTAATGTGTTACAATTATCTTCAATGTTATATACATTTGACAGAGTTTTAACATTTTTACCTTTTAACTTTTATCATTTAATATATATGGGTTTTTTTTAGACATTACTTTCCTGTGCTTTTTGGCATTTCTTTATACAGGGCATTTACAATTCTAGAGCTTCATTATAGCCAGTATTGTGCTGACATGCCATTAAACCCAACAGTTTCTACTACTCTTCCTGTTGATACCATTTCCGTAAGGGCTTAGAAGTGACACCCTGTTTCCCTAAAGAGTTTCCATTGTTTGTTTTCTTGCTCCCTTTCCCTTTGATTTCTTTTCTTTTTGTGTTTAATTTTGTACAAGGATGGTCTATGTTTTGTTTTCCTAATTTGTTATTGTTTTCAGTTTTCCTTTGTAGATGGGTTGGTTTTCTCTCGATCTCATGTTAAAAGCCTACATGAGCCCGGTTTTTAACCTCGCCATCTAAAACTTGGGATTGTACTATCTTCCCTGGAGCTGATTTCCCCTTCTTGTGTTTTTTTTTTTGTTGTTGTTGTTGCGTGAAGTTCCCTACAGGTGAGGCATATACATCCTTTGGTCAGCGGCAGACTAGATATGATCTGCATCCTCTGGTCAGCAGACCTGATACAATCTGCATTCTCTGGTTGGCAGACCTGATGCGATCTGCATCCTCTGGTCGGCAGACCTGATGTGATCTGCATCCTCTGGTCGGCAGACCTGTTGCAATCTGCATCCTCTGGTAGGCAGACCTGATGCAATCTGCATTCTCTGGTCGGCAGACCTGATGTGATCTGCATCCTCTGGTAGGCAGACCTGATGCAATCTGCATTCTCTGGTCGGCAGACCTGATGTGATTTGCATTCTCTGGTTGGCAGACCTGATGCAATCTGCATTCTTTGGTAGGTAGACCTGATGCGATTTGCATCCTCTGGTCAGCAGACCTGATGCAATCTGCATCCTCTGGTAGGCAGACCTGATGCAATCTGCATTCTCTGGTCGGCAGACCTGATGTGATCTGCATCCTCTGGTAGGCAGACCTGATGCAATCTGCATTCTCTGGTAGGTAGACCTGATGCGATTTGCATCCTCTGGTCAGCAGACCTGATGCTATCTGCATTCTCTGGTTGGCAGACCTGATGCGATCTGCATCCTCTGGTTGGCAGACCTGATGTGATCTGCATTCTCTGGTTGGCAGACCTGATGCAATCTGCATTCTTTGGTAGGTAGACCTGATTCAATTTGCATCCTCTGGTTGGCAGACCTGATGCAATCTGCATCCTCTGGTTGGCAGACCTGATGTGATCTGCATCCTCTGGTCGGCAGACCTGTTGCAATCTGCATCCTCTGGTAGGCAGTCCTGATGCGATCCGCATTCTTTGGTCGGCAGACCTGATGCGATCTGCATCCTCTGGTAGGCAGACCTGATGTGATCTGCATTCTTTGGTAGGCAGACCTGATGCAATCTGCATCCTGGTTTTATGGACTTATTTAGATCAAAGGGTGTGGCTGTGTGCTTATCCCTGGAGGAGGTTCCACATACCTGCTATAGATAGAGCAAGTTGAGGTTACAAGAACTGGCAGAGGGACATAGATGGCCTGACTTGACCAATCACAACACAGCTACAAAAGAGTGGATATAACAGCTAGCAGTATTGTTATACTAACAGCAAGACTTGTATTTCAGCCCATATCAAGCAAACTACAGCAGAAAGCAATAATGGATGCTGTCTGCTGTAGTTTGCTTGATATGGGCTGAAATACAAACTTGTTTGGATACCAAGTTTTATATTTGTAAATAATAGTGCCATGATGTCAGTCAACCTTAATTTTTTAGCTTTTTATTATAGAATTATTTAACCTTATAAACTAGACCAATTTCCAGACAGGAGCCTGAAGCATCTATGTTGTAGACTTTAAATTTTAGTCTTAGCAATACATTTTGGAATTGGAATTTGTACTGAAAAAGTTATTGATTTATCATTTAACTGCAAACTGCACAGATCCAGATCTTCTGTTGTATAATGTGCTGGCAGATCTGGATTTGTGCCATTTGTTACTATTATACATGTGACATTAAAGGTATACCTGTCACAGTGACACTGACACTAAATACAACTTCCATTTTTGCTGCAATAACAGGAATATGTTTCCGGCTATCCAGCCAACAGACATTTGATATCATACTTTTGAGTTACATTGATAATGTGACTGGAGTGTGAGGTGAGCCTTTGCACATCAGTTATAATTTATTTCTTGTCATTGTCCTCCTCATGAAACAAAAGTTTAGCTTGGATAGACTGAGCAATTGCTGTAGATGCACTGCAGTGACATATTACATCTGAGGAACCATTAGTTAGGAAACACCTGACTATATATATATATATATATATATATATATATATATATATATATATATATATATCAGTATTTCTTTGGGCCAGTTGCCTCCATCTTGGTTACTGTGATTTGCCTCTGGCATGATTTCCCATTGAGCATGTGCTGTCAATAACAAATTGCAGGTGCCAAGTATCACATTTATACCTTATTTACCTATAATATCTCAGCTATACAAAATCAATCTGAAAATGGACAGAAACAACAGGTCACTGATGTCAGGATTAGGTGGACATAAGTTGATCAAGTTTAGGTTGTTTTGAGATTATTTTTAATGTTTATGATAGAGGAAGAGAGAATCAGTTATAACTGGATTAACTTTTGATAAAATAATGGCTTTTGTTTGATTGCCCATCAACATACATGTGATTCTACTGGTGGTTGGACAAAAATATCATCTTAAAGGATGTCTGCAGCAAATGCCATTTTTAACTTGAAATTTACCATACTGCATTTAAAAAATATTATTTTAAGACCAAAAACACATGTATATTTGTCACTTCTATTCCCACATTACCAAAACCAGTGGGAAACCAGTCTACTGGTTACTATAAATCTTTTCCCAGTGCAGTGACAAGTGGCTGAATAATCAGATTATGTAGGCTAACATGTTTACTCTTTAATCAGATAGCTGTTGAATGATTACCTGTTATAATCTGGACATTTTGGAACAAAATGCAGGATATTTTTTAAGGATATAAGTAATAAATGGATCAGAGGTGGTCATGGCTGTCAAGTCCTTGGTGGGAGGTGAGGTAACAAAATAATGAGACTAACAAAAAGTTATTTTGGCAGAAACACTTGATTTTTGGGGTATTGGTTAATTGTTATGACATTGTTCAGGATGTTTTGAGAACAAATTTAAGAGTTATTGATATATCTTTTACTTTGGTTTATGTCACAATGCCAAAACATAAACATATGCTTTTTTTAAATGCTAAAAAAAAACCACTGGCAAAAAATATGAAAATTCAAAACCATTCTCCTCTGGGTGAACTTTGAATGGATGAATAATGGAGAGCAACTAGCAACCTTTAAAACCCTGCCACTGGGACACTGAAGTTTGAACTTTCTTGCAGGTTGAGTGAGGTTGTTTTGTCATTGCCACATTCTAAGGTACTTTCATAATTTCAGAAATAAATGAGAAATGCTTCAGACTACATTTGTTTTTTTATTAGTAGAGGTTAAGCATATTTCTGTGGATGTTTCACAGTGGCTTTATTGCCAAGACCTTATCATATCAGTTGTCTGTGTGAAGGACTATTTACATTAAGGAACACTGTTGTTTAATTATGATATGTCTGCTTCAGGCATCAATGGGCTTAGATATTGATCTATACTCCACAGTAGCAGTGTAATCCCCTACACATTACAAGATAATCATTTGCCCAACAAATTTGAATATTTAGTTTCCAATTCAAACTTTAGGTTGCCAAGCCCTAATTATTTGGTCACCATAAACATTAAGAGCAGAAATTAATTAGGTGTGGAATTATTGGTTGGTGATGAAAGTGAAGGGTTTAATTAATGCAGAATTGAAGAGAAATTTAAAAAAATAAGCAGAAAGATAAGAAGTATATCCAGAGCTATGACAGAAATGTTAACAAGTTTCATCCTTGGTAGCTTTGAGTGTATTGGAGTTTTTTAACTTGTGTCCTGATCTTTAATCTACTGATGACCACTATGGTGGCTTGGTGGATAGAGGGTCAACCTTGGATGTGGGAGGTTACATATATCAGCAAGAAAAGACCTTCCAAAAACTTGTTCCTCATGTACAATTTAAGTACTTTAAAGTTTGTTTAATAACCACTTTTGCAAAAAGTTTTTCATTTGCTTTTTAACTATTTTTTTTATATACTTGGTTGAATTTGGATACCTATACTTCCTGTGTGTCATACAGGGAATAAACTACATTAAGATCTGGTTGGCAGTTATTATTTACCCTGGATTGGAACAAACAATAACCACCAATCAGAATTGAAAGTTTTTCACTTCTTGACACTTACTAGAGTAGCCAGCATATTTGACCCAAGTAAACAAGATATGAAGCAACAGGGAAACTTTACATAAAGTGGTTATTAAATGATGGCTAAAGTACATATTTGGAATATCTCCTTTATGCTGAATATAATAATAGGATAAAATAATTAGCATTGAATAGGTGAATGGGGGACATATTATGAATAACACCTTATGTTCATTTGTAGAAGGTAAGTGGATGGTTGAATTATTTTATTCTTTTTCACTGAAAAAAAAAATTAGTGCATTTGCCTGCAACAGCTTTTTAAAATGAATTCTCAATTTATGAAATAAAAAGACAAATGAGTAATAATTAGTCATGATAACTGATGATTAAAGTAACTTGTATAAGGTAAATATCATTCTATATTAATTATTCACCTGTTGTATTGATATGTGTATCAGTAAGGCAAAAGTTTAAATATATATATCAATGAATTGTTTCACCCCATATAGCCTATCATGCTGAAAAAAAAATGGCATTAAACCCACAATAACAAAAATAATTTTCTGGCAACTAAATTTGTTTATGGTCCACTTTTATCATATCATTAGCTGAAGTTGAATGTACAGTTCATGTTTTGGACTGGTCACTTTTAGTCTGTAAGCCAGACTAATCATGTAAAGACCTCAATATATAGGAACCAGCAGTTCATATCAGAAGTGGTTTTTGCATGTGCCAACTGTTTTTAGCATAATACATGGTAATATATACTTGTAGTTAGAAAGTTTTGATGTCATTTTTCATGCACCTTATTTTGATTCTTAAGGCAACCAGTTCACAGTTCTTAATCATTGAAAATTTTGTTTCAAATGCATGACCTCACTGCTTCAAGAGTCTCTACAATGAGATAATCTCATCATATTTTCGAACATGTACTACACCATCTGTTCACTTTCTTGTGCAAAGCAATTTTTCATCACCATGTTTCTCAACTTGTATTCAAAAGCTTATTCACAAAAGTATATTATTCTTACCTGAAAACTGAAAAAAATTGCTATATAATTTAAGAAGGTATAGCTATAAATGTAAAGTTTCTCTTGGTAAGGGAGGCAAATCCAGTTAACAAGATATGAAACATGTTGAGTTCAGACCCTTATTGAAAACAATATATATATATATATATATATATATATATATATATATATATATATATATATATATATATATATACACACACACACACACACACACACACACATACACATGCACATTTAGCATCATGAGAAATAAACATTTGTACAACTAGTCATCATTCAAAACATTTTGGAATCCATAAGACCTTTTTGCATACTGATAGTCCTGGTTATGTGCAGTACATGCTGCATGTGATTGTTGACCAAAGATAAGCTGATCTTAACCATCTGACCTTGCACATTCCATTGTACCAGTTGAGTACATCTGCTAAATTGCATGAAAAACCTTGTTTTCAAGACTGCAGTGTCTGACTTTAAATCTATTGATCCATTGTTTACCTCAACTAGTCAGATATCAGAAGAACTAATTAGGAAAAATGGCCACTTGACCGTTGTTCTCTGTATATTAGCACAAGTTTTGGTATTGCTACTCCATTGAAACTACTTTGTGGGATTGTCCTGGAACTTCAAACACACAATCTTTCCAAGATCTATTTGGTCCTGAGTGAAAATCGTGATGCTGTAAATCGTGTTGCTATTCCTCCTAAAAGTGTGATCATTATGAAGTTTCACTGAAAGACACTTGTATGATGTTTTGTTGGTCTTAACGTAAAATGAAAATAATCTAACATACAGTATCTTGTTGAAAATCTTTACCAAATGTTCTGAAATCATATTAACATTACAATTTCGTCTGAAGACTTATTATGATGTCTTTTTGCCCCTTAATGAAAATTCTTCCACTTTTGTATCATCCGATATTGTCACCATGGTAACCATCTTCAAAATCTTTTTAGTTACTCATCCTGAATGGATGGTCATACTAACATTTGGATTTTTACTCAAGGACTTCATATGATATCAAGTTTGTCCCTAATGAAAAGGTTTGATTGATTGATTGATTTTATATAGCACCATAGAAAGATTTATGCATCAAAGGTGCTTTATAATCAACAAATAGTTAAAAACATAAGCCAAGGAAAGTTAGATTGTGAGGATAATAATGAAGGTTGCTGATCAACGGGTAATGTAATTTTATGTATAATGGGTAATTTGATAATAAAAAAATATTTATAGTGGTTGGACAGTACATGTTGCTCTACAATTACTCGAAAGAAATAGGATGCACTCAAGCTGTATATGAGAATAAATGTTAACTTAATACAGGAAATCTAAAATAAAAAACACATTTAATGTATCAAAAAGCATGTCTAGGTTGGAGATGAAAACAGTATCAGTTGATATAACATCCAGAATGGCAGGCATGTCAGCCATCTTGTTATTACTGTAGCTCCAGAATCGTGTTATTGCTATACTTCCTGAATTGATGGCCATACTGACATTTATTTTTCACCTACATACTTTTTAAATTTAAATGGAACACAAACATCCAAGTTACCACTGTGAACATATTGACAGTTTTCTTGTTACCAAGTCTCCTAAATGGAAGGTGATAAAGGCATATAGTTTTCTCTAGTAGTGTTTTAATGATGCTTGGTTCTCAGATCTTACATCCAATATGGCTGCCACAGTGGCTGATTTTAACACATTGCTGCACTAAATATGAAACATGATTTAAACACTTTGGAGCTAAAAATGAAGAAATGGCCTTATCTTTACAATGACCATAGAAATAACTGTTCCAAAAAAGGAAATAACTTGTTAGGAGTAAAAAAGAAAGAGATCTCCTTCATCCTGGTCAGTACATATCTGCACTGACAAATGATATATAGCAGTATCTATTACACTAAGGTGGAAAATAAGTGGGAAGATTTCACATTATGATGTTATAAGCATTGTGTGCATGAATGATTCATTGTAATGGGTATTATGATGGTTATGGCACTCTCAGGGTGTTTTGTAGCAAAGATACACCAGTCTGGTTGGCAGTAGGAGTATACTTTTCAGGTCTAACAAATCAGTTGACCTGACATGGCTTTATGGTAATTTTTGTATGCATCAGGGTTCTGAAAAGTCAGCAATCTGCATGTAGACTGAACTTGGCAAATGTTGTTACACCAATATATGTGTGTCTATATATATATATATATATATATATATATATATATATATATATATATATATATATATATATATATATATATGTATATACAATTTGATTGCAGTTATTATTTGTTCTAAGCTGAGATCAACTGATGTAAATAAATTCCACCCACCAAGTAGCTCTCTCCCGTCTCATCATGTGTTTATCTCCAAAGAGAATAGAGTAGGGTTGATGCAAAGGATTTGATTGTAATACTCTAGTTACGAATAGGCAAACTGTTGGTTTAGCTTGGGATTTTACAGCTTTACAAACACATGAAAGTCATGCCAAGAGAGGTTGAGTTAACTGCCTTGTCCAAGGATATACCTACAATATATATAAGGGGTCCTTCAAAATGCATTTTATTGTCTTCCATGATTTTTATGTCCAAAAAAATCTTTATTTTGATGTCCAAATACTGTAGGGACAAAGAAAATAATTCCTTGGTCCAGGTGAAAGTGTCCTATGTGGTAGGTGTTGGGTTGTGCAATAAGCTAAGTTTTCAGTTGCAATATAGGTATGATGAAATCCCAAATAATTTTGGTTTATATTTGAATATTTTTTAACTTGTATAATGTAATGCTTGTATAATGTAATGCTGTTTCAGAAATAGAAAATACCTACATGGAATTACCAGTTTGCACACTTGAATGTATCTTATTGTTGTCAGCCTTCATGAAAAATAAAGAGAAAATGCTTCCATTTTCACTTCTTTTCATCAGTGATTCCTAGTATTTCTACTAATGAGGTGTGCTGCTAGTTCCATTCAGGCTGGTTAATTGGCCAGCCATTGTTGGTGTTATAAGAGACCATTGACAGTTGTGCTAGTGTGGTGACACATCATTGACTATTAACTAATTAGTGTTTGTGTTATAAGAGACCAGTGATAAGTTGGCCATTTTCACTTCTTTTCATCAGTGATTCCCAGTATTTCTACTAATGAGGTGTGCTGCCAGTTCCATTCAGGCTGGTTAATTGGCCAGCCATTGTTGGTGTTATAAAAGATCATTGACAGTTGTGCTAGTGTAGTGACACATCATTGACTATTAACTAATTAGTGTTTGTGTTATAAGAGACCAGTGATAAGGCGGCATGCAGTTTGAACATGAGGTGTTAGTATTATTGTTGCATGTTGCTATTAAAATTCAATACTTCAGGTTGAGATCTGAATGGGTTCCCTTGTTTGTATTGGTTAGAGTGACCATTAGTCCTGCCTGACACAATCAGTCACTTTTGCTTAAATTTAAGAACAGTTTCCAGTGACAGATTTATAAAAGACTTATCACCATTTAAAACAAAATATTAACTTGACCAATTAAAATGTATGATGTTCTAGAACTTAAAATTGAGTGGTAATGTTTGATGGAAAAATTTCCTAATGAAGGCTAATATTCATTAAAGAAATAAATACTTGTACAGTATCTTGTAGTCACAATTTCTTGTCATGTAAGTAAATGTGACTATAACAGGACCTTCAAAATGCATTTTATTGTCCAATACTTAAATCATTAGTGCTTGTGCTCAACACCTCTGTTGACTTTTTCTTACAGGCTTATTTCTCAGTATTTGAGAACAAAGCATGAATGCTTTGTTTGTCCTTGATTTTACAAAGAATGGGATTTTACAGATTTATAAAGTCAGGCATTATAGGTGAATACTGCTCAGAATTAGATATCTGCTAAACCAAGGTTTTCTTTCCTTAAGTTAATTCACAAAAAATATAAAATTATTTGATTAATTCATGTATACCCATTTAATCAATTCTCACTGTTGAACAAATGTTGAATGCTTCTTCACAGGGGAAACCATATCAAAACAACTTGCAAATGCTACAAATATCAATTTTTCTTTTATCTGTCTGTGCTAACATATACATTTTATCTATATACATTATAAGTATATATTAAAATATTATATTAGACAGACCTTAGAATATTGAAATTTTTAAGATGTTTTTCAAAAGCTGTTTGTTTAAAACCATTGTTTGTGATCTCAAAACAGCATTGATAGTGTTTTATAGGTAATATCCTTTAATACTCAACTGCTGGCCATGCAAGATGTGTGTATACCATGTGTAGTTACATAGGTGTGTGTGTGTGTGTGAGTGTGTGGGTGGGTGGGTGTATAAAAGTTTTACTAACATTCTGTACATTTTGCCTATTTTATAGATGTTAACAGAATTATAAAGCACTCAGAGGAGTGTTTGTGTGTGATTTGGATTTTTAACGTAACTTTAAAAAATTTTCAGTCATATTTGTGGCATATTTTATTTTATTGATGTCTAGCACTGGGCTAATGCTGCAGACATGTAGCAGGATGTCTTACCTTGTCACTATCCTGACCAGTCCTAACACTGCCCTCTTAATGCTGAGTGCCAAGTGAGGTAGCTGTTAGTACCATTTTTGTAAGTCTTTTTGCATAACTAGGCTAAGGATCAAACCCATGAACTCTCACATCTGAGGCAAACACCCAGACCACTATGCCACTGGAGTAGATGAATCCAGAAATTCGTTTTTGTCTTTTGATTTTCTTTCCATTTTCATACATGTTATTTTCATCATTAGTGTTTTTTCTTACAGGCTCACATAGTATAGGCCCCCTGAGGCTCAGTGGTTAGAAGTTTGGACTAATGACCACAATGGTCATGGTTCAAATCCTACCATTGAATGAACATAGTGTGTTCTTATGCAAAGCATTTTACTCAAATTACATTCATACTACATAATGACATTTTCTGGATTTGTTGACATGTTCTGGATTTGTTGCTCCAAACCAAACCAATCCTCCATTAACCCACTTACCTTGAGTGGGAGTATAACAAGAAAAAGTTTATATATATATATATATATATATATATATATATATATATATATATATATATATATATTAGGATACCATTTATATAGGTTATTTAGTGTTTGATATTTTTGTCTTGAAAATCATGGACTCTAGTAACAGTCAAACATCAGCAGTCCAAAACAGATAGTTTAACCAGATTATTATACCTTGAACCAAATGTTCAATGGATACAGATTTTTGTTTTCTTTCAGTTATAAGGTAATTGCCTGTAATGGTCATCAACAGAAATAGGTCATATTATTCCAAGATAATGGGTTTAAAGTACTTTTCCCAAGGCTATACCACCATAGCTTAACCTTGCTGACCATTGTAGAATTAAAATAGGCATCAGTCATTAAAATAGGCATCAGTTGGGTGATTTGGCCAGTAGTTAACTGTCTGGTAAACAGTTATGTGAATAAAGTCCAGGTCTCCTAACGAGGTCATATACATCTCCTAATGAGGTCATATACACGTTGCAGCAAGCACACAGCTAAAATTGCAACATGTTTATTAATAGCAACATAATAAAGACAAGATGCAAATTGAGGAAATATTATTATGTTGTCCAGTATGCTGTTGAAAATTGAATGATGCTAAAAGTTTTAGAGTGACTACCAATCAGATGTAATCAACTGATATACCATCAGGGTCTATTCAAAAACATGTAATGACATGATTTAGGCTTTTTTCTAAAACAAAATCAAGCAAAGTTGTGAAAATCATATGTATATTCTCAAGCCCTGCATTGTTTTCATTAAACCCCTCCTATATTCATTAAATTGCCTGTATTTGAAAAACAAATTGGAAGGGCAGACCCCTAACCCAATTTTCAATTCTAGTGTAGACCCAGATACAGTGTATCCAAACAGCCTGTTTGTTCTTTGGTTGACTTGGAAACTTTAAGTGGGTGAATGAATTACCCTGACTCAAAGATCTTATATTGAATTTGAAAATCTTCTGAAAATAGAGATTTCTTTATAATTAATGTGTCAGATTGAATGGGATCATATTTTTGGGAACGGTGTTTTGTCCCAATTTGTGGTGATGTGTAATCTTCCTTCACAAAGCTAAGTCACTGGTACAGTACGAGTCATTTTAGTGTACTGATATTATGTTATGAGGGTGAGGTTCAATTAACTTTTAAAAAAGTTTTGTACATGAAAACGCAAGTGTAAAATACATGGGTCTTGTAGATATATCTACATGTCAAATTATGTGTATACATGATCAAATTTACAGTAAATGAATATATATATATATATATATATATATATATATATATATATATATATATATATATATATATATATATATATATATATATATATATATATATATATATGCACATAAACACTTTTCAGAATTGTTTTTTTTAATTATAAAACAGTGATAATAATCAGAGGAGGCAATCAGCTGTGTTCCAGTGAATTATTGTACATTTCAGAATAATTACCATATGTAAGCACATGCCCTAGACTTTTCAACTACCTTTACCTAAACAGACTGCTTTCTAAACCATTAACATATTCACAAGTTGCTGTATAGCTGAGTCTTGAATTAACCAGTCATATAGTGTGTTGGTTAAGAGGGAGTATAAGGTGTGGCTGCTCTTGTGTGTTTTTATTGATTGGCAGGTGATCTCAGGTGAGACAAAGGTGTACATGCAAAAACTTTGATCTGGTTTGTATCTATACCTAGTCAATTTTATAGGCATTACTCACACAGGACACTAGTATCAGAATTCATTTATCTGCTACACCTGATAATGAAAAAAAGTTGACAAGTAGGATATCATACCTGGGTGATGATATATTCCCAAAGTTATCTACTCTAGATTAGAAGGTAGTGGGTCACTCATACTAGTGTTAACTGGCAAGAAAGAACAGCCTTCACAAATTCTTAGAAAAAGAAAGGAGTAAAAGACTTGGATCAAGAGATAAAGAATACTGGGCTATATTGGGTGAAAAGGGAATTAATTTTTGACTTGACACAAGACCTGATACAGGAAGTGGAAACTTTGATGTACCATGTAATGGTACATCATTATCTCAGTGAACTGTTTCATTTGTGATGTAGGTACAGAACCTACTGTGGCAATGTGTTCAGATGCTTCCTAGGTTATCATTTTGTATTAATGGAACAGTGGGGTTCTGGCAAAAATTTCCATGTTATTTCTTCACATGAATGTCTGTACCCTGTAGTTCTGTGCTATATGATGTTTGATTAGGAAGAGGAGGAGGAACCAGACTGATAGATTCTAACCAATCACAACATCACTCATCAAGCTGTAAAGACAGGATATTGCTGAAAGAACACAGTTATATTTATAGACTGAAGCTGAGTATATGATGTATATATACAAGTGTTAGAGTGATGCAAGGTAACCTTGTATGCATAGATACATAGTCTGTGTTGGGTAGAGCTTAGAGATCTCTTAGTGTGTGAGAGAAAGAGGGGAGAGTTGACTTTAAGCATATTCTCTTTGATTGTAGGAACCAAAAGTAAACAGCCAGTCTGCTGCACATAATGATGAGCTCATCACTAAAATGTAAAACATCTCTGAGGAATGGATTCACATTCTTTCAGTAAAACTTGCAGCAATTTAACACCACATACATTGGCAGCAAATAGTTCATCAAAAACTTTTCAGGCAGACAAGTTGGATTCTGCCAAGACTAGAATAGCAATTGGAGATAGCTTATTAAATTTAAGTTATTCAGAGCTAAGTGATTCAGAACGTTTTCGCCATCTGCGACATGGGTTTATGGATGAGGAAGATTTTGAAGATTTTAAACAAGAATTGGTAGATATACACAAACTGCGCACAGAGTGGAAACGAAATAGACGGAAAGTATCTGCAACTAGAGTTCGATCACAGTTAACCCCATCACTTTTGGACACAGTAGAGGAAAATCCACGCAGTTCTAACGTCATGGATTTCTTTAAAAATGATGATGATTTCCAAGAATTTGACAGAGTTTTTGAAACTTTAAAAAGTAATAGATTATCTAATGGTCATGACAGGTACAGAACTTCACCACAGTTTCAGAATGGTGAGGAAGATGATATAGATGATAGGTATGATGACTTGGATGAAACTGATGTAGAGGTGTTTGAAGACTTAAAGGTTGATGATGTATTCTCAGATTTCTTTGATCATGATGAGGATTTTAAAGCCTTTGAGACTGAATTTGAGAATTTTAAAAAGAGTCGATCAAAAGCATTGGGAGAAAAGTTTCGTAACTCAGTCTGTGATTTAATTGATGACTTAAAAGCATTCTGTGATAGAGAGTCAGGAAGCTCAAATAGTACAAAGTCAGGAGCCGAATCATTGACTAACAATTCTAGTACTTCAGTAAGGTTGTGTAGTTCAGGTGGTGGAGAGTGGGATTTTATTTTTGACAAAATTCGACAGCATGGTTCAGCTGTATCCGAGGGTTCTGGCACTGGAAAGTCTCATCTTACTACATTCTGTGGTAGTGATTTGGATTTACCGCGAAGTGTGGAAGGATTGACTAGATCTACTGGTGATAATGGATATAATTCTTCTGTGCCAGATAAAAGAACTGAAGAGTCATCCATCTTTTCAAAAAAAAATGGTGAGTTTCAGAATATTGTACACACACACAGATGCACAGACACATATTACTTTATTTTACCCAGTATAGAGCTGCAGCATAATGAGAAGTGCATCCATACTTTTACAAAACTGGCAGATATTTATTTTACTTTGATATATTTGTGATAGTAGGCTGATACCCTATTTGACAAATTTATTAGGCTGGCCTCTTTGGTTGTACCATGGAAGTAGTACTCTAAAAGTGTTTTCCTGTCTTATGATAATGAGCTGATATCCTGTTTGACAGATTTATTAGGCTGGGCCCTTTGGTCTTATTGATATGGTACTGTATAATGTGTTTCTCCCTCAGGAGACTACACACAGTGTCACATGCTATGGGCAGAAATATGCTACATTCATTTATCTTTCATGGCCACATGTGCAGAGATTTCCTTGTTTCTTTTCAATATGCACACACTTAAGCAGTCACTGAGAATCAGGTACAGTTTACCATTCTGAGTTTTATCGCAGTTCAGTACATAATCAAGTTCTCATTATAATGTGGTTTTGGACCCCATCCATAGCATTATAATGAGGGACAGCTGTTGGAAGCTTTCCAGCCATGCCCTGACAGTAATGAAACTCTTCCGAACATATATAAAGCATTCTCATGAAATAATAATTATGAAATTTATTTGGGGAAATTTCCTTAATCAGCACATTAATTTTGACATTGAGATGGTTAACAGACATGTATTTTAGATCCATCTTGACTGTCCAAGACAACATCAGTGCTATGTCTGTGATGCTCAAGATATATGACAATTGAAAAATAGCCAAAAAATATGTATCATATTTGAGCAATTTTTAATGATGATGTCAGATTGGAATTTTTTAGCATTATTTTAGTATGTTAGAGAATTGGAAAATTTCATTGGTTTTTATAGTTTATAGAGTAACAGGTCTTACATACATTGAGCCTTTGTAATCCTGCCAGCCAGGATATAATGGCTCAATGATGATTTGTGAATTAAGAGTTGTGTGTGGTCATTCCACTATGTAGGACTGGTCAAATAACTATGAAAAGTAGTACCATAAAAGACTGATAGAAATTATAATAGTTACTTAGCCTTTAACCAGATTACTTAGATTTACTTTGATAGTCATTGTAAAGCTAGAGATCTTATCCTGGTGTCCAAGTACTTTCACAATAGAGCCCCTCATTAACCTATAGCTGCATTTACAGGGCAGAAGGTCATAGCATATTTCTGAGCTTTGTAGCATTGAGGTCCAGTGTGACACAATCAAGTGGGTGGTATTATAGAAAGGTAGACATATGTAGCTTTATGACAATACTAAATAATATGGATGTTCTGGTTGCACTACAAACTACAGAGGGAATAACGTCACTTTTTGGACCCAAGTTTTTTCCAGCCTAAATTTGCCCTAAATTGTGATCCGGTTTTGTGTCTGGATTTTAGACTTTTTTGCCTCAAATCTAAGACAGACCAATCTGAATTGCACACAGACATGTGAACCTTTGCAAAAAATAGGATAAGATGGGCATTTAGAATGAAGAGTGGTCTCCACATGAAAATGATGGGTCTGTTAAGCACAAAATAAAGAACTCCAATTTTTACACTTCTGCTCATGCTCAGGCAAAAGAGCCAATGGAAATCAATGTTTCTAACACAAATAGGCATTAAGTTAACCGAAAATGTCTTGGAAATATATGTATTATAATGTATTCAGAATATCTCCCAAAATTATTTCCTACTCACATTTCAGGTGAAAACAAAAAAACCTCCAAAGGTTAATGGGTTAAGAGGTTGTTATACAAAAGTTCATGTTAAAGGTAAATGTGAAAGCAGGTTGTCAAAATGAAAAATATCCAGTGGCAGTTAGCAATATGTTGACTCATTAATACCAGTTAGCATGAGGAGAGACCTATCTAATAACTGGGGCTAATGTCGTTTTTTTCTACAGGATTTTCACATAAATGGCGAATCCCCACTTTGACATTTTTATAATGTGAGGTTAGATTTTCAATGAACATATTGGTTATAAATCACTTTAATTAATTAACATAACACTTGCAGTTTATCTTCATTACTGACAGCATCAATGATCAATCATCTTCATTAGCGACACAGCAACAGTGATCATGTGTTATATATAAATCTCAGGCTGCAATGTTGCAAAATGATGAAATGTGTTTATGGTTTACAGTAACCAAAATGATGCAATTTTGAAATGATTAGAAACTCACTGTTCACCTATTTTCTTGCTCAGCTTGCTACACAGTTGACAGCTGTTATAATGTACATGCCATATCTCATTCAGCTTGCAATAGTTTCATTTGCTGTACATTGATCTTGTCTTGTTATGACAGGAGTCAGTTTCATACTGATATATATATATATATATATATATATATATATATATATATATATATATATATATATATATATATATATATATATATAAAAAACAAAAAATTTATAATGGAACCATATGTTCTACCAGGAAAGTAAAGTTCATATATGTGGGGCACTTTTTGTAAGATCAACAATGGCTACAAAACTAAGTAGTGATTTACAGAAGATAAAACAATGTTTCTTTAAAATAAAATGTTTCTAATCAAGGGTTCTGTTAACAGAGGCTTTAGCTTAAAGAAATTGTTAAAGCATTATCAGTAAATCAGCCTGCTGGATAATGTTGTATAAAGTACGCTGGGTATAACCAATTTTTGCACTTTTTATCTGTTGATGTCTCACTTAACGTAAATTTTATAAATATTTAAGGAAAGAATTTACATAAATCAACTACTGAGGAATCCTCTTAAACAAAGATGTTGAAATACATAATTTAACTGAAATCTGTGTTTCCTGCATCAAGGCATACACATTTATTTACATGTTCATTTACATGTTGACCAATATAAATGTTACAGGCAGTATATTAAGCGACAGGCAGTATATTAAGCCATTTAGACATGTAATTAGGAACTATGTTGTGTGCATTAAAATTGCATGTAACTACATACATTACCATCAAATGAAGAAAAAAAAAATGCATTTTCACCATGTACAACCAAGCAGTTATCAAATGAAGAAAAAAACCCATGTATCTTCACTGTGTACAACCAAGCAGTTGGCAAAAGACTGTAAATACAGTAACTAGTTGTTCAGTGTTCTATTTTCAGTTGCAGTAAGACATGCATGTACTTGCTTAAGAACTACTGCACTTGCATGGTTAGGTTGAGCTTTGTTGGTATCAATTTTCTGTACCTGCTTCATTAAGGTTGTGCCAAATGGATTATGCATGATTATTGTGCAATCATCTTTTGAGATTTTTACAATTTACATTAAATTTAGTTGGTATGTAGGCAGAAACATGTGCTGGAGAAAACTACTAATTTTAGCCCTTTTTTGCAGTTAGCCCTGTATCAGTTTCATTCAGAATTTACAAGTAAATAAGAGTGTACATTCTTTGTTTATTACTTAAATGGAAATTCATGACATAATTCTTTTATTTACAATAAATTAATATTAAATTTCAGCAGAATTAGAGAAATCAACCTTTAATTACTCAGTATTTATAACCAAGTTTGCTAATTTTTGTCATAGAGGGTCCTGTCTGGACTTAGTCATTATATCAGATTATGGTACATGTCCTTAGCACTGCATTTGTAGCAGACCTGTTACAATGTGTTAATTCATGTGTATAGCTTGTTTTTGTTTTTTTTTTTTTTTAAAAAGGCTGAAAGGATTAAATTACATACACATTTTAAATTTGTTTATTAATTTGCTCAACTTGTTAAAGATACATGGAGTTATTAGGAGAAAGGGGGATAATGTCTGTTGACAGGCTACCAAATATATAGTAGGACTGGTTACCAGTGTTACTCAATGGTTGTTCAGCAGACTTTCAGTGGTTACAGTAGCTGTTACATCCCAAATATTAAAACAGCTTAGAATTTGACTTAGAAGCACAAGGTCAAAATTTTATTATATGTGACAATCATAAGAACAATTATGAATACAAAATAGGGAAACATAGTTTGGTCATTAGCCATGTTAAAATTACATTTATAGTTCATTAGTATTCAGCGAGTCATGCTGCAGTCCTGTCAGTTTGACACAAGAAGAACTAAGAAAGGTCAGACTGACTTTTGTGGATGTGATTCTTGGTTACCTTTGATGAAGGGCAAGAACAGGAAGCAAATATTACTGGTCAGGTAGTACAGAATTTTTGCTTGCCAAGAATTGCTTATAAGATGGGAATGCAAGAGAGATGTTTAGTAGATGCATGAAAAATCCTGGTTCCAAGCATGTAGGTCATTGTAGAATTTTATTCCAACCTGTCAGATATGGTCAAAAAGTGGCATGGAGTGTGGTCGTTGGCAAAGTGACTTTAAGCATAGGCCAATACAACATCAAATGTTGGGGAACCAATGAAAATGACACTAGTTTTTATCTGATGAGAGGTTTCCTGCTGGATTTCTATTCAAGCATTATAAAATTGATATGCTCAGACTTCTCAGAGATTGGCTTTCAAATAGATGACAAGTGGAAACAACAAAAAGTATTGAAACAAAAGGAATATTTTAAATGAATATCCAAATGTCATTAAAGTAAGGGGATAATTTAGTGGATAGCACATGGGCACACACACACACACACACACACACACACACACACATGCACGCACACACACACACACACCTTTTATCTACCATTGTATAATTTATGACAAATCAAGCTTTGTGCTGCTTGTCCTACTGGTTACTCCTATCAAACTGCACAGACCCAGATCTGCCAGCACATTATGTGATGGCAGATCTGGGTGTGTGCAGTTTGCATTTGGACTTATAAGCGAATACACATGGTATATTAAAATTTATTGACTTTCAACAAGTGTAACAATTTTTTCTTAAATATAAAGATGAGTGAAATGGTGCTAAAACTACACTCCCTTTCAAATTTTTTAAAAATCTAATGCTTATGCAGACAATTCCAATGATAACATTTTGGGGTTCACATTCAAAGAATTGGGTATTTTTTTATGGATCAAGTATTTTGAGAATTTTTAACACATTCTTATGGTTTTTAACCCCCTATTTCTCATCACTTATAATTTTTTTTGCACTTGTTCCTCTATGGCAGAATAAAAAGAGGGTTGTACAGTTTGTGTATAGTGTAAACCAAACTGTTTTATGATTGTGTTCTTGTTTTGTGGAGACATGTTTTTGCTCATATGTTCTTTGGTATAAAATATAGCTAATACTCACTCCATGGATGCAAACCTGACATTAGCAAAAATGTAACTTTTTGTAGTTTTTTTTTCTTTGATTTAATTAGTAGTACATACATAGAATCTCATGTTGTGCATTTTGTAACCAACACTTGCTTTAACTGCCAACAAATGGTGGTGACCCAGTTGTTGACAGGGAATCTCAAAACAAGCAGATAAGGTCACAAGAAATATTGTGCAGTAGAACTTTGATTTTAGGTCAGGGTGTAGGATGGAGACCATGATGGTTGATATGAAAATAGATATAATAGAATATGTACATTAAAAGTATTAAACAACAGAGGGTCATCAAAAAATCATGTCTACACATGTACATGTACCTGTTTGTAATATTTTGACCACAATGCTCTGACAGTTAATCAGGAGCTGGATGATCAAAGTTCTATTGTACATGAATCAAGGACAGAAATGAAATTTGAACAATTCATGATAAATTTAGGCTGCATTATAATAATTCAGTTTGTTAATTATTTAATTATTAGTGGAGAAATTTTGCTATGTGATGATGTGGTATCATTACTTCATGTCATGTCAACTTAATGTTCTATTGTGTTATAAATAATAGAAGACTTTTGTAGCAAATTTGCCTAACAGACAAAAGTCAACACTGTTATTAATTACATCCCTTAATCAATAAAAAATTATGAAATAGAATATCATTTTTAAAAAAAATGATTCACCTCATTAGAAATAGTTATAGAAGTAATACTGTGCTTCATACTGGATTACATGGCTCAAAACATGTTGGGATTGAGTGGTCTAAAGCTATCACCTACCTCTGCATGGCCTCTGTCTTCGTGGGTTTCAGTTGGAGAGTCCAGAGTGGCTAATGTAGATATGTGAGAAAGCTTGCTAGTAGCTTCTGTGGTTCTTTCTGGTGATTTCCTGGTTTCTTCCTCCACCATTAATACTGGCCACCATGAATAGCCTATCGTGTGCTGAAAAATGGCGTGTGCTGAAAAATGGCGTTAAGCCCAACAACAACAACAAAACATGGCAGGCTGTATGCAGGTATAGACAATTCACTACACAAAAAGTGTGAATCAGTAATTACTAACCATCCAACACCTCAGAAACTTCAGATTGAGGAAGGAATATCTGTCATAGTGAAGACTGAATAACTGTCAGCTAAGCTTATCAGTTAGAACTATAAACCCACAGAAGCTAATGACAAACTTTCTCACATACCATCATTGGCCAAATCAGACTCCAACTCAAGCAGAGATGAGATGACAGTAATCGGTAATGGTGAGTGCCTTAGGCCATTTGTCCCCCCCTCCCCCAATGAGTCAGTGAAGTTGAATAGTCATGTCAGCATGTATTGTTTTACAGAAGGACTTTGTTTAATGTTTTGATGGTCCTAAATACTGATTGTGCTGATCTGGCATCAGTTATTAATGCCACCATGTCGATTGGAAAATTGTTATTTTTCAGAAATATCAGAGATTGTTTGAAATAGTTACAAGATCTAAAGGAATAATGGTCTGCTAAGTTCTGGGAAATTCTACTGGCTTATTAATCAAATCCAACTGGAAAATTCTACTGGCTTATTAATCAAATCCAACTGGGAAATTCTACTGGCTTATTAATCAAGTCCAACTGAAAACTACCTGCAGATATGGGTCCCTGTAGTTTGTTGGCAGTAAATGTGTATTTGGTAAAACAAACATATGCCCTGATCTGCTGGTACATTTGTTTGCTGTTTGACTTACATGGAAGTATATATAGTATATTGGGGTGGGGTGGGGTGGACAAGAAGTTGACCAAAGCTTTTCCAATGGCAGGATTTTAATCTCCACTATTCTAGTTGACAGGGTAATAACCTTTCTACCACAGTTTTCAAAAATCTGTTGTAATAATGCATGATAGAACATAGTCTTTGTGGTTCTGTTGTACTCACATCATGTGATGGTACCTCAGGGTCTATGGGTGTGCACATCAAAAACATAATGTAAGCACATTCTCACATCATGTGATGGTACCTCAAGGTCTTTGGGTGTGCACATCAAACACATAATGTAAGCACATTCTCACCTCATGTGATGGTACCTCAAGGTCTTTGGGTGTGCACATCAAACACATAATGTAAGCACATTCTGAAAAAGTACCATATATACTCACTTATAAAATGATTTCAACTGCAAACAGCACAGAGGAGCCATGAGTGGTCTGAAGTGATCACCATTATGGATCACTGCCATCTCACCTGTCTATGTGGGTTCAAGTCTCAGGCATGGCCAATGTGGGTAGGTTAGAAAGATTGCCAGTTGCTTCTCATGGTTGGTGGTTCTTTATTGGGTTTTTCCCTGGGTCTTCCTCAACCATTTATACTGGCTGCCATTATAATATATAGCCTATCTTGTGATGAAAAAAGGAGTTAAAACCTATAACAACTACAACAACAGCAAACTACACGGACACAGATCTGCTGTCACATAATGCACTAGCAGATCTGAGTTAACGCAGTTTTCTAGGATTAATCAGTTTGAACAAACAACAGCATAGACCCAGATCTGCAGGTATATTATGCTACAGTATAACAGGATCTTTGTTAGTTCCCATTTGACTACAGGTTTTAAAATTACCCTTCACCTGGATTTGTAATTGCTTACCCTTTATCCCAGGATGCACTTTATTGCACAGCTACACTGAATTACTTTTAGTACCAAAGAAGGGTCAATAAATTATCCAGATGTGTTATTTAGGAATTATTTTCTCTATAATTTAGACAAGGTGGGGTGCATTGTAAATAGTCTAGTACCATCAATTTTCCTCCAGAATTTGACAGAAAGTTGAAGTCTGGGTCAGAGAAATAGTCATACATGTAGTACCTTATTGTACCAGTTAGCAGTTCATTGTAGAGACTTAATGCACTTTTCTTGCTTCTTTATTCATATATACCCCTAATAACCTTTCACCAGGGTAAGAAGTTGGGTGGTGGGTGTGGATCATTGGAATCTAAATTAAATTATTGGCAACAGTACAGTTCACTTTTAGTATTACTGTAGGTCATGCCCTTTGCTTTCAATGGTGTTGCATCACGTTTGAAAAGTTGGAGAAACAAAATCATGGATTTATGTTTCGGCCTTTATACATTATGTTAATTTAAGAAATATTTGTATGTAAATTTTCAAGGAAGTTTTCGTCTTTTCCAAATTGTTAAATTAAATTCTTCATACTTTTAATAACATGCTTGGTCATTGTCACCCAGCAGTACTTCATACCCTGGGTGATTTATGATTTGCTGATATCAGATAGGGGAAGGTCAGTTAAGTCTTATCACTGCAGATAGATAGGGAAATATGAACTACTGGTACTTCTTTTTTACAGACACAGTTCATAGAAGTACTTGAAAAATGGTTTTCTTCTTTTATGGTTAATACAGAAAGTCAGCTCTTTTGTGTGTGTAGGATGGTTGTTAATTCAGATCTTGCAAATGTTGTCTTGGAGCAAGGGAAGAAAGTCTTGAATCCATTAGAGACAGTACTGTTGCTTCTCATCTTAGTTTCCCTGTAGTTAAGTAACATCTGTCACCCAACTCACTAATCATCATTATACATGTATAACATTTGCTCTTGTTATGTTCATAGCTACAATATTTCTATCACATATTTTGGGATTTTCTTCATTATTTTTGTTTCTCTCTGTCATTCCTTGCATTAATTCAATTTTTTTGTTGTCACATTGTGTTTTATGCCTGAACTTGTATACAAGTAGATCATTTTAATAGTTGGCTGATATTGGGATATTATACTTAAGGATGGCAAAAAGAGGTGCCTATGAAGAGAACTAAAATCTGCAGATAAAATTATTAAAACATTAGGCAGTTTTATAACAACTGTAGGATTTGAAAGTTTGCTTTAGATGGATTAGTGCTAATGAAAGCAATCAAAATGATCAAATTGCTAAATATTTACATAAAATCAACTTTTGATGGTTACTTAGAATTATGAGATTTTGTCCACTTTTCAGCTTATTTTTGCCTCAGTTACATCGGACTCTACATGTTGTGCTGCTTGTTCATGGTTGTGTAAATGATAAGGGAACTCTATTAATTTTAACATGCAACTTGCAGAAATGCTTAGCTTAGCATTAAAATGAAATATTTGGTATTTTAAATTATTGCAGGCTGAAGTTTGATGAGGGTAAAGTAAGCATGGAAAGTTTCAAGTACAGCTCTTTTCTGAGCAGCATATTCATAATCAAACACCATTTTTTTTTAGGGCAAAATTGGGCAACTACTTGGAAACTTCTAACACCTACCTATAAGTCAAGTCCAACTGCATTAATAATGACCCTGATCTGCCATTGGATATTGAGCCAGCAGATTAGGTCTCTTTTGTTTCTTAGATCTAGGTCTAAGCAGTTTACAGTTGGACTGGAGTTGTAAGCAAGTACAAATGGTACCTAGTTTTCAGTAATTATGATTATTATGAGAGATGCAGGTATGAATCCTACCAACCCACAACTCTGGATCAGCTACCATGGTGTTTCATTTCTCAAGGCATTTTACTCTGCCCTGGCACTAAATAATGTGCTTGTGTTGCTAATTCATACAATTTTAATCAAACCAAACCAAAATTATTATGAGAGAATTAAACCTTGATGTCATGTTGTAACATGTATATATTGTCTAAAATGACCTCAAAGCTGAAATGTTTTGAATCCATTTTTATTATGCAGTATATTGTAACAAAAATATGATGTCTACTTTGATCTTGGGTAAAATGCTTTTGTGCACTAGTCAGTGCAACATGTCCTGATAAATTTGAAGTTTACTCTTGGATGTTGAAATCAGTTTATCTTGTGAGAAAATAGAAAGCACGAAAGATCAACCAAATGTGCAGCCATCTGGTTTCATAATCATGTCATAAGCGAAGATTTCTAGACATTTAGAATCCTTTGATGTAGGCAACTATAGGAGACCCAAATCTCTTCCTTGACACTGATGAATAGTGAGAAATTAAAACCTGGCTGGATTAATTTTTCGGGAGGTAGTAAAAAAGATAAATGTCAAGTACCTGCCATAATTGATCTTTTGTTATATACCCAGCCAATGAAGCACATTTTCATTTACACAAAGAAATTGTCATGTATGTCATTGCCTTTTGAAATATGGCTGACTGGATAATTTAGCACCTGTTGGTCATCAAGTTTGACTAATGGCAGGGTTCCGTAAGTAAGTAATGTCAAAGCAGAGCCTTTTTGTCTTTTAAAACTGCCAACCAACCCAGTACAATATACATACAGTTTAATAGGTTAAAAGACATTTAATATTCACTGTCAGGAAATTTAGACCTGAAATACCTGTATACTTTTTTGTATATAAGGATGGTCATTTTTATTAATTTTCTTGTGAAATGTTGGAGTATTTCACTTTAGAATGAAACTTTTTTTTACATAGCTAAGGATCAAAGCAATGTAAAATTACAAAAAATTTAAGTGTTTTCTACTGCTTTCCAAGACCAAGCATCTTAATGTCACATTACTTTGTGTCTCTCCCTATAATTTAGTATTTATTGAATATTATTATGCTATAAATGACTCATGGATACAGTCTAGAGAAAACACAACCTGTTATCAAAAGGTACAGGTCTCTGTGTATACTAATGTCTCTGTGTATATAAACAGTCCATGTATATTTTATGGCAGAATATTGGGCAGGAAGCCTAATTTGCAAGTAAATATTCCTGAAGTGCTTTCCAGCAAAAATGATCCTGTGTTTTTCTGGAAAGAAAACATTTATCTGCACTTTGTCAAGAGGTACCTTAAGGATAAGATTAATTTGAAAGTTTAGCATTTGGGACATTGACTCTTTGATAATGTTGATTGGTATGTTTATTCTTTCACCTGGTTGTTGATCCATTGAGGAAAACAGATCCAGGACAATGTCAACATTTTAAAAGTATTCTATTTATTTTGGAGTTTGCTACATTCTTGGCTGTTGACATGTTATATGTACAAGAACATACACACCTTTAATTTTAACTTTACTGGTCATAGACCAGAAGAGTTTATGGGATGGTCTGTTTTCTGTCAGTAATCCATAGTCCATCTGTCTGTTTGCACAAGTTTGTTGTTACTTCTCCTAAACTACTTGGAAGAATGCAGTGAAACTTTTACCCACACATTCATCCCAAGGTCTAATTTGTCCTAACTGAAAATGGTACCAATGGAACATCCAAAATGGTGACCACAACAGTGGCAGCCTTGAAAACCTTGTTGCCACTACCCCTGAATGGATGGCTTTTATTTGACCTAGGGTTTACACTAAAAGACTGTGATATCTAGTTGGTCCTAAATGAAATGGTATCAATTTGGCCTCCAATATGGCTGCCACAATAGCCATCATGAAACTCTTTGTTATTTCTGTTAATGATGAATGAATAGTCATATCAATTACTAATTACATTGTCAGATCGGGGTAGTAAATGAAGACGGTCATATCTCACCCTCAGTATGGCTGCCAGTGACATGTTGAAATGGGGTTTTCACCCAGAGACTTTTTGTGATGTGTAGTTTGTCCTAAATAAAAAGGGTGACAATCTGATGCTACAGTGGTCATCTTGAAATTGTTATCACTACTGCTTTTGAATAGGTGGACATATCAACATGGGGTTTTCATTAAATGACTTATGATGTATAGTTGGTTCATAGAAAAATTGGTGCCTGTCTGACCTTCAGTATCATAGCCACAGTTGCCATCTTGAAAATTGTGTTAGAGCTTAGATGGTCATGTCAACATTGCGTTTTCAAATGAAAACTGGAAATGGTGAGAATCTTATATCTACTATGGCCAAACTGTTTCTAAATGAAAATGTTGTAGATATGACATCCAATATGGCCACATGGTGGCCATTTTGAAAACCATGTCTTTGTTGTTCCTTAATGAAAAGTCATTTTGACATAGGGATTTCAACAGATACAGTAGTCCCCCTCTTGAACGGCCCCCCTCACCAGCGGCCACCCGATCCTTATGGCCAGAATCTGAAGGCAACAACGAATATGTGTTCAAAATTACCCCTCGTGAAAGGCCACCTAGCTAATGCGACCATCAGCCAGCTTATTTTTTCAAAAACATAAAATTTACCTCTCACAAGCAGCTGCATTTTATTTTGTAATATGTATCTAGAACAATTTTTTTTCTAATTGGGTTAAGTAATCTGATTTCAGTTTCTGGGGGTTAGATTTTTGTTCTTCAAAAAAGTGTTCTACAGGGACCACTAAGGTTAATATTATATCCTTTACACCTCACCAGAAGCCACATTTATTCCTTAAAGCTGAGAAAGACTCTATATTTTATTCCTTATATAAAGGTAATCCAGATATCCTTACTGTGGATATCCTTACTGTGTGTTATCATAAGATGTCTGGTTTATCCACTGATAATTGTTAAGATTACACTTAGTAATAGTAGTAGCATTGGAGAAGTGGCAATATTGATGGACAAGACCAAAGTCTGTGCTGAAAATGGTTTGATTGCCTTTATGGCTTCCCTTTGCAAGCTGTTGAACTTACATAATTAATGGTTATTACTCAACAATTGTTCAGATCAAATCAGTGTACTTATCCAAGCCCTTTTTCAAACTTAGAATAAAAAAAATAAATAAATATAAAAACAATAGGGTACCTGACTGCTGCCTTTAAAAATATACCACATCTGATTAAATGCAGAAAAAAATTGTTTTATCAGTCTAGTAGTTGCAACATCCAACAATTATAACTGGAGGTAAGGTCAAGATCACACTGTCAGCATTGGCTAAAAAGAGAAACAGGGTACTAGACAAAACCTAAAAATCACCTGACAACACAACTTGTTGCTTCTTTACCAAGAAAGATTTCATCCATCAACAAATGTGTCGTCTGCATAATTAAATGCATATAGTTGGCAACATCAGAATAACTCATTACCAAACATTAACATGTCATCACGTAAACCAAGATGATGATATTGGGAGAGGTGGGGAGGGGGACTGGTCAAACAAATTTAGGTAGAAAAGACTCGAATAAAACAATTTTATGTTGAAAAGACTTGAAAAGATAACATCGTAACAGATAAGTTATTTAGCAGCAGTGGGAAAATGGAGCAAATGGAAAGAGAATTGCATATGTACCAAAATTCAAATGACCTTTTTGAATGGTTCTGCAATGTGCATGACAACACCCGCTCGCATATCATGCTTACGCCAAGAATAAGAATTATTAATTCATATTCAGTTGAAATAAGCCAACTATTATTGCACAAGAACCGTTCAATATTTAATGTTGCTTTTAAACGAAGATATTAAATGCTTTGAAAAATGAAGCTTTCTTACTACGTACATATACTTCTCACAAAAAATTTAGTCCCCCTCTGGAAAGGCCACCCGCCTTATAAGGCCACTTTCCCGGTGCAGAAGGGGTGGCCGTATAAGATGGGGACTACTGTATTTCTAACAGTGTCTAGTCCTAAATGAAAGTGGTGCAGACATACCCCCAATATGGTGGCCATCATCAAAATAGTGTTTTCTCTACTCCTTCCAAAAAGATATGAACATGGAGTTTTCACCAAAAGAATTCTTGTTTCCTAGTTGGTCCTAATTGGAATGGTGCTAATTGTACATCCAATATGATGGCTGCCTTGGAAGTCCTGCTGTCACTACTCCCATCTTGGTGGATTTTCATATTGACTTCTTATAATGTCTGCTTTGTTCAAAATCAAAATGGTGCCAACCTCATTTCCGATATGTGCTCCAGAGCAACTGCAATTTGAAGATCTTATTCATTGCAACTTAAGAATACCAAAAGAAGGTTTCAGCAGTTAAAAGAAAGAAATGGTCTTATCTTGAATTCCTGGAAACTCTTTTCACCTAGCAGAATCTCTGTCCCTTTGAGGGACTTTTGTCTAGCTCCTTTATTCATAGAATTTGTCAAGTCATCTTACTGGTGGCATAATCATATCTTGGTTTATGTTTTGGTTCAGCTTGCTTTAATTAGTCCTGTACTGTAAATGGTGACTGTAAGCTGCATTTTGACAGTTTTGCCTGGACTTGTAATACAGATTTTTGAGGGATGGGGTGGTTGTCTAGATCAGGGGTCTCAAACTCAAACCACCCTGAGGGCCACATGAGGGGATTTTCAATGGCCCAAGAGCCACACCACCTTTGTTATCTCTCATGACATCTTGTGAGGCCAATCATTTTGTGGGCCACTGGATATGGCATGGTGGGCCAAATGTGACCTGTGAGCCACATGCTTGAAAACCCAGTTTAGATAGATTGCAGTAAATACAAGTTCTAAAATGTAAAAATAATGAATTGCAATAAAACATGAGAAAGATAAACCCTTAAAAATTGCAACAAACATACCGGTATACTCATTCTCTGAAATCCAGAGCATAATCAGTGGAGATTATGATATGATGGTGGTAATGTTAAAAAGTTATAAATTTTACAGTCTGGTATTTTATTTTTGGATTTAAAAACAAGGTGATTTAGAATGCAAAAGCTTTTCAACTGGCTTACCATTTTAACTGCTTGTTTACCTTACCCAAATTTGTTAGCAATAACAATGCTACCAACATTTTCTTCCAGTAATTACCACTAATTACAAAAGCAAACATACATTTGTAAGAAAAGTTGACATAGCCTGATTCACAACAATCTTGGCAGCCAGTCATGAATTATAGCCAGCTGTAACTCCAACTTTGGGACATGAAAAGACAAATTCATTTCACAGACATACAGAAATTGCTAGTTGCAGTAATTAGGTTTAGATGGAGCCAAGTGCCTGGTATCATATCCATTGTTTTATTGCAAGTGCAGCACAGTATGAAATAGTCCTCAGTTTCTTATTGGTAAAAAAAGAACATGTAGGTAACACAGGTCATTGCCAATGCTTTTCCTTAAATCATTCATTTATATTCTCATTTTTCACAGAAATAATATTGGTAAATCTGGAATAAACATAAAGACTATTTGCAATAAATGATTGGTGATTAAACAAAAATAATAGAGCAACCTGAAAAGATTTATTCACCATGAAAGTCGGATTGGCTGAATGTCTCCAAAGATATAACAGTCAAATTACAGACCCTCATTTGTAAAATGTTGGTTGTTGACTTTTATAATGCTGCTTGTCACCCTTGCCACCCTCCTACTAAAAGTCAGAATGTCAAGATTTTCCTAGGATTCATTATCTGCATGGTAATAGCACATATTTTTTTTTTATTAATGTCATAAATTCAGCCCATGGTCTGAATAGGAAACCTGTTGATCACATCTTAATGTAATTCATTAAATATGAGCATGACACTCAAGGCTAATATCACATGACACTGAATATCATTGTATGCTGCCTTATTGGGGATCACATGGTTTAAAGGTGACAGAAATTAATCAGTTTCATGAATTTTTGTTTGAATTGGGCACTAACCTACAATTCTCTGTAATGCAGATATCAGACTATATCCTTATCTTTTGCTCTTAACATACCTGTAATTGGCAATTTATGCCATGTTTCAGAAAACCATAATTGTATTTATCTAAGGATAAACCCAATTTTTACTTACAAGTCAAGTGCATCTGTAGACTGCACAGACTCAGATCTGTGCAGTTTAGTTGGTACCAATGCTGTTTGTTTTCCAATTACAAGCCAAACCCTATTTCTTGGAAAATTTTATTCATTTTTTTTTTTCATAGAATTTATCATTGTGAATTATGTACATATCACTTTAAATGTCATGGACATAATAAATTTAATTTCTGCCTGGTTGTTGACCACAAGTCATTTGGTTTTTGTTGGTGTGCATATTTTGGCTTACATAGTGTGTAAGGTAATTTATTCATTAATTTAACCTGGCTTTGACAGGTTGATGGTTGATTGGATTGTGTCTAAAGATTTACTTGCTTCATCAACTGCATTAGCTACAGGTGATTAGAAACAAATTGTGACCTGCTGATGCAAAAAATAGTTTTTCTTGAGGATGTGACCTGGTTTCAAATTCCTCTACAATGTTTGAGAATTCGAAATAGTCGAACCTTATTAAAACACTTGCCAACCTTATTAAAACACTTGCCGAATCTGGTGCATATTACTGCTACTGCATTATTTCCAATTTTGTGTAGCAATGTCTTCATGGCTTTGGAGTCTTGGACAGAATTATTCACATAATTGCCTGCAAAGTTCTATTTTGACCCAAAACATTTTTATTTAGAACCTACTGGCTCTCATGTGGCTAGATATAAAAAGTTAAAAACAGTAGATCAGAGATTTCATTTATGGTCTTTTCTGCATAGTTGGACTGATTTATAAATGAGTAGGTACAGCATATCTTTTTGTGTGCTGTTTTGGATTTTTAGCATAGCTCTAACAATTGTAGTCATATTGCTACAATTCTGCAGTGCAGCAGTTAAAGTGATGTCTTGTACATCATGCTATAGAAAGTGATGTCTTGTACATCATGCTATAGACATGTTTCATCATGTCTCACTCAGTCACATTATCCTGATACTAGGCCAACTAGTCCCAACACTTAATCTCTTATTGGTGAGTGCCAAGCAAGACAGCTGCTATACCATTTTTATAAGTCTGGATGACTTGGCCTGGGTTCAAACCAGTGAACTGCATCCAAGGTGGACACTCTAGCCACATAGGCCACTAGAGTGGTCAGTATGTCTTTCTTCAAAAACTTAGAATCACTTGAATCAAACATCCCTTGCAATTTTGACAGTTATATTTTTATTATAGCAGACTGTCTTTTGCCTAAATGTAATTTATTTAGATATATTACACCTTCAGTCTTTAGACAAGTCTTAATGTATATACCTTACTCAGGATTGACATTATCTTTCCCACAGGTCTGTTTCATTTGTCACTGTCTGTATTATGTAAATTGTTACATTCTTGGCATAGCACATTTATGAAAATTACTAATGTATGTTGGAATTGTACATTTATGTGTAGCCTGGAGCATTGACAATACAATAATGCATGGTAAAGTATATTCATACTCCACTGATGTCATGTAGGACACAAAATATTTTTGAAATTGCATGTTCTATCAGAATTTCTTAATTTTTATATCTGTAACAAATTGGTTACAAATGAAAGGAAATTGTTAAATACAGGGGCACATAATTATTTTAATTTAAATAAGCATGTACAAAAATCAACTAGACGTACATAATTCAAGTTGTGTTTTCATTTTTATTTTTAAATTCCTCCTATATTTAGAACATTCCTCTCACTGTATTGTTTTGGAAATTTTATCCATTGATTTTTGTTTATTGAATAGATCATGTACCTAACATAAATGTATTTTCTGTTCAAGGTACTTTTAAACAATTTTCATTTTAGCGAACCCTGTTAAAAGCAAATATAAAGTAGGTACTTGAGCAAATTTAGATGGGTTGGGAGGCTGATTTGTAAAGAGGTCATCTCAGGCAAATTTCTCACCCATAGTTAAATTTTGCCTGAGTGGCCATGGATTTCCCAGTGGTCTCAAGTGCTCAACTTTACTGATAACTGCCATCTCACCTCAATGTATGTTGGAGTCTCAGGCTTGGCCAGTGTGAGTTGGAGTCCCAAGCTTGGCCATTGTGGGTATTTTGGTTGGAGTCTCAGCTTGGCCAGTGTGGGTATGTGAGAAAGCTTGCCAGTATTTTCCTGTAAGTTGGTGGTTCTTCCTGGTGTTTTCTTGGGGTTTCTCCACCAGTTGTACTAGCTGCTATTTATAGCATATTTTGTGCTGAGAAAAGGTGCTACACCCAAAGCAACAAAAAGTTTTGCAATGTTGGAATGTTTAATATTTCCAAATTATATGCAAAAATTTGTTAATTGATGTCATCATCAGGTTTTATTTCTTTGTCTTCTGCTTTTTTGCCATGATCTAATCTTAGCACTTTTTTTTTCTTTAGGCTCCTGCATTTATAGTCTGCACTTACCACATATTCTTGTTTGGAAGTCCAGTTACAACTGCACAGACAGATATGCCATCACATAATGCTCAATCAGATTTGGGTCTGCAATTTTTTTGGGAATAATCAATAGAACAAACAGCATAGACCCTGATCTGCTAGTTTATTATGCTATGACAGATCAGGTTCTGTTGTTTGCAGATCGACTTGACTACTAAGTGAGTGCATAGAGCAAGATATCCAAATATCCAATCAGGAACCAAGATTCCTAGAGATGCTAGGATACCACTGCTCATTTACTATGGAGGAAAAAATTTAACAGCAACCAAATAAATAAAAATGCTAGATAAGCTATATTAATGATTAGTAGGTAACACTTGAATGGCACAGTAGCAAATAAAGCTAGTTAAACTTAATTACATGGGCAAATATTTCTGGTAAAAGGGGTCTTCTACACAGACAATTTGTGTTGGATGAAAATAGAAGCACACAAAAATTGTGTACAGGAGATCTGGTAGCATGCCATAAATACTGTATAAAGTACTTTAATTTTCTCCAACCTTATTTAAGTAGAGTCATTGTTAACTTTCAGGAAATAAAAAAAATTGGGATTTATTTGCTTTAAAAATTAAAAATTTTATAAACATAGTGGTAAGTTTACTTTTGTACTTTGGTTTGATTTTGGAGTTGTGTCCATTTATTATATTCATTATTTTCTTACCATGTTGTGTGTTTTATGTTTTTGTCAGTCTGGCTTTCATGAAGCCATCTTGTCTTGAATGATAAGACAATAGTTCTTTTTTCTATTACATGCAACTCACCAAAAACCTCCCTTCTTTTTTGGTAACCTACTTTGATAAATAACCCACCTGTTGATGATAATGAAGAGTATAGATGGAAGTATCTGATCTAGTCAGGTGTGGTCTTTGCCCTGGGCAAGATCCAGATAAAGGACAACAACCTGACCGGTCATCAGTTAATGAGCTGATGTTACCCTGGGTAACTCCAGAAATACACGGTATGGAAGAATAAGGCTCAGAATATATCGGTTTCATTACTGCATTAACTTTAATACTTCATAACCTTTGGTTTTGGTCGACTTTGGTCATCATAATTTTTTTAAAAATTTGTATTAAAACCATGACAACTTTTTGACTTGAATTGAAAAATTCTAACAAATATCGTAAGTTATTTGTACAGATAATACACAGTTAACAAATGGAGTTTATTGCAGGAATTGAAACCAAGTCATAAAGTTGGGTTATTTTTGAAAAAAACTTGTTTCTTGTTTATTCAGACACTTATCAGTATTAGCCATTACTACTAGAAGTCTTCTGGAATTTATTTTTGACATTTGAATCAAATTTTCTTTACTCCCAGTATGTTACTTTTGAAATAAAACAATGCTTTGCTAAAGATTTAATGTTCTCTTCTGCGTTTTTTCTAGCTATTATCATTGACTGTATGTTTGCAATTGGTGCCCACACTAAAAAAAATCAGCATGACATTTTCATCAGCCAATGAAATTGAGCATCTTGCACATTTTTTGCAGCAAATTTAGTCTGTTGAGTAAGCCAGCATGGGACACACAATTCAAACAGTCTAAAATCATCTGTAACAATATTTTCTTTTAATTTTCTGAGTGTCTTTCCATGTGCCCTTGAGGCAACATTATTCTGATAGGAAGTAAAAAGTAATTGATTTTAGAGATATATTTATTAAAATGGATATCATTTCCGCTTGTAATTTGCCTAGAAACTTTCAGATTGAGTTTCTTTAGATATTGGAAGTTTACAAGATAATATTGTTATTAATAGAACTGCGGGTAATGCAGGATATGTGCATAATATATGCAGTTTTTTCCTAAAACGCATACATAAAGTTTCAATGGAATAAGTTACCCAAAGCAATTAATTTCAAGTATTAGTCCAAATTTGTTAATGTTACTCCTACTGTAGGCAAAGTACACATTTTATGATGGTGCATTCAGTCATTCTAAACTATGCTGTAACCAGGGCATGACCGTTAGCATTTTTCTAGGATTTCTGATTCCTGATTTTGGCGGTGAAATTTTTCTGATTCTGGATATGATTTGATTAATCAGAAATGCCTACTACCAAGAGTTATTTGCCTCTAGCACATCCAACCAAAATCTCTTGCAAATTGGATTTGTATCTAGCTGAGAAAATACATATATATATAATCGTATGTGTGTGTGTATGTGTATATATATATATATATATATATATATATATATATATATATATATATATATATATATATATAAAACTTTAATTCCTGACAAAAAATGTTGCACCTTTTGACAGCTGCTGCTAAATGTTTTTGTTTAATATGGCCCTCTGGTGTTGATAGTGACAAAAGTTTTAGCACACAGGTGCTATTTGCAGCAACAAACGATCTCCATTTCCATTGTAAAAACAGAGATGCTACTATTTCTTGCAAAGAAATTTCTGTGGCATGATGCCCCAGTGCTAGACATCACTATAAACTGCCACACTGCAGACATCATAGTGATATGACTGAAAAATTGTTAAAACTACGTTAGAAATCATAATCATAATCACATTTCTTGCAAACAGTTTGGGAGTTAAAAATTTTGATTATTAAATTTTTGTTATATCTATTAAAGTGCATGCGTCATGCCCATTAAAATATTTTAATAAATTTAAATCTTTTCGGTCCAAGTCTAAGTATTATCGTTTCACCCCATTATGTTGACCATATTGAACCTTTCTGACTTATTTAACTTTATTAATGCACTATCGAATGACACAGTGTTAGACACTGTGGTATAGAAATTCAACTTTATTATTTTCTGAATCAATCGTTCCTGTCTTGTCTGACTTTGATTAATCTTTGATTATTAATGGAAGTTTATACTTTATACTATCTGGTAGAATCTGATTTCCATCAAAGTTGGTTATGCCCTAGCTGTAAGGAATAATATCCAGAATTTCTGTTAATATTTAAAACGGTAATACTTGGTATCTGTCAGAACACTTGCAGAAATGGAGCCAAGTCATTAAAAAACACCTTGAATTAGTGTTTGCCATGAAGTGAACCATTTAGCACATTCTGAGAAGGCAGATATAACATCCTCAGTGATGCTGCCAGAGAGGAGTTTGCAATTAATTAATGCACAGTTTTACAAATGTGCATTCTTGAAAAGCAGTTATGCATGAAAGCTCTGGCAGATTAGTTCAAATTGCACATAAAAATTCACCATGCAAAGTTTATACTTTTTATTTAACTAATTAGAGAAACTGAATAAATGAGAATACTGTATAAAAGAAAATAAAAGTATGGATACTTATTTGATCAAAATATGTCAGTCTGTTAAAAAGTATGCAGCTATAGGTCATTACAAAAGGATACTTGGAACTCCTGCTAATTATTTTCATATGAATAAAGTGTACTAGAGGGTTCTGTAGTTATTACTCTTATCTTTCATTTGTGCATGCATTGTCCATTCAGAAAGGTGAGATGATAGCCAAGATTGGCTGGCCAGAAAATTACTGATTGCTTTAAGTGGTTTGTTCCAATATGCAAGTGTGCTTTTAAGTGATTTATTCCAAGATATGAAGTGAATGGCAGAATGAAGAAAGTAAAGAATGAAATTGAGTTTCTCACCAAATGGAAGATAATTCCAAAATATTGTTAGTTGCCTAGTTAGATGAATTGCCAAAGAAAAAACCAAAATTGCATTGAAAGTTTCTGGAATTTTGGCTCTTGCTATAAATAGAATGCAACACCACGATTGAATGTATGATGCATATCATTCTAAAAGGAGAAAAAAAAACTTTTATCTTGAAAATCGGATGTTGGAATTTTAGGATTAAAGTTATTATTCAACATGCAGAGTCACCAGATCATATGCATTTTGGAGCTTATATATCCATGAGTCAGTAACTGTGAACTTTGGAAATTCTACAAAATAGCCGTGAATAATATTTTCCTAACTTGTTTAAGCTGACCAAATTATGTCCCATTTAGATTGCAGACTTTTCTCTGTACTATTCATACGCTTACAAAGAACACAAAAATGGGCAGCAGATTTTAGCTTGTTCTTATGAGTATGGTGATTTCATTATAGCCTTTTCAGAGTAGGAAGATGGATATCAATATTAAGTGGTAAATAAGGAAGTATGTGATTTCCTGCCCACCCCTCCTTTTTTATGTAACTTTGTTTGGTGACATTGGGTCACTTCCCCAATAGATAAAATCATGACAGTATATTTATGATGAAGAGACTCTGTCCTGTATTTTAAGATTGTGTTTTGTATTGTTAACTAAATATCCCATCAAATTTTAAAAAATGCAGGTTGTTGCAAGCCACTGAGTGAAATACCCAATGTATACATTTTTTGTCTAGAATCTCTTTAACATTTATATACATAGTTTTGTTAGTAACTGCATTGTATCTGTCATAACAGTGACATAAATAGTGTGTGTCACATCAGCAACCATACTGTGTTTGTCATATCATTGAGAGAAATGGTTTGTCATATCTGTGACAGATTTAGCTGTCACATCAGTGACAGAAATAATGCTTGTCACATCAGTAACAGTACTGTGCTTGTCACATCATTCAAACAACTCAATAAACAAGTTAGGATTAGAATTTTATTGAACAATAATAAAATAGTGCTCACATTTGAGTGATACAAATGTGTTGTTTGTAAACAATTTCTTTACTATTGTTTTAAAACCATTCTCTTCTCACTCCTGTTGACTCCACTGGAGTCACAAGTGATAGTGAGAATGTAAGCAATTTATTTCAACTAAGTAATTTATCTTCAGATTAGTTTAATACACCAAAAACATATGCCTTCATTTTAACAAATACTTGATCAGTCTACACAAATTACAAATGTAGGCAGATGGACAGTGATTTTAGAATGTCAGGACAAAAAAGTGGATCTAGTTTTCCAATAAGTTACGGCCAAGTACAAAACAGATTCTAGTTTTCTGAAATGCTAAGGCACAGTACCTGTATAAGAAAGAAGATAATCTTGTGTGCTGATGAACTAAGGCCAAGTACAGAGAAGGTGATATATGGTAGGTTGCTAATAAGTATAAACTGTGTTTCCTGTACCTGACCAAGTGTTATAAAATCCTCCATTTTTTCTGGTATTTTTAGCTCAAGTTAGTTGCCAAATTTTTTATCAGGTCTGTAAGACTACCTGGTGTTCTTATTCAAGGTGTTACAGGAAATTGTCATACTGCAAACATCATAGATTTATTACTAGGCTTAATCGTATGAAGGTATTGGTCATTTGTGAATTCAGTCACAATGAACTTGTCCAATAAATGATTTGGGCTGCCCCCACAGTCTGAATCAATTTTGTCTGCTGTCAAAAATTCACAACATCAACCCAATCATAGAAGAGTGTCATCCCTCATAAAAATAAACAAATTGCTGATACCAGGTGGTATTGTGTACCAGACATAGGTGGTACATGTATTGGTTTTGTTTAGTCTTATGCTACAACATTTGTGTATATTTTAATGGTGAATCACTACTTCATCAGAATGCAGACATATTGACATGGAGATTTCACTAGAAGACTTTTTATAATATCTAGTTGGTCATTAACTTCAAATGGTGTCACTTAAATAGCCATTATGACCACCACAGTGACATTTTTGACATTAATATGTCTCCAGTAATATGGAATGTCATACATATCAAGATGTTTTTCATTGAAGGGTTTCATATGATCTGTAATTGATCACAAATAAAAAAAAAAATGGCAGATATGAAATCCAGTATGGAAAGTCATTTAAGCATGGAATTTTCAAAGGAAAACACTGATGTATTGTTGGTCTTAAAGGAAATGGTACAAATCTTGGCTTACAATCGGAGCTTTTGACAGTTGACCAGGGCTTAATAATTGTTGGATTTGTGATGAGGTTAATTAGATCAGCATGTATGGTAATTTGATGTTTGTACATATATGGTAATTGGGTCAGTGTAGGATAGTTAAATCAGAGCCTATGGTAGTTGGATCAGGGCTTACAGTGGGTTGGTCAAAGTCAGCATCTGGCATGCCAAATTGTTTTATAATAGAATAATAATCACTTTCCCTGGTGTGCCTTTCAAAAGCATTTGTCTATATATTATAGACTTTTATGTGTGTGAATATAGGTTATCTAAAGAACTTTGATAGATTGACTGTAATGAATAACATAATGAATTCATTTGCGGGCAACAGATAACTTTGATTTACATGTTTAGTTTTTGTTATATAATTTATCACCTTTGATTTCATCATTGCTTTTTAATTGTTTTTAATATTCAGGTAAGAAAAGAGCATCTAGCAGTATAAAAGTAAGGCATTAAACAGTTTTAATCACCTGGCTTAATCACCACCTGCTGAACATTATGGTTTCTGGTTTCAGCTATCAGCTTACACAGCTAGTACTTTCTTTTTTTCTTTTTTTTGGGGGGGAGGGGGCACCAAACAGATCCCCCCTAGTACTTTCTTTGCATAAATACCTTAAATATGCAACCATTAGCCAGGTTTTTAAAACAATACAGTGTAAAATCTCCCCATTAAGTAATCAATCGTCATGTTCTTCCTACCTGGAATGTTTCTGTCAGAATAAAAGAAATAGGCCAGCACCAAACCAGCCTTATCCTAGGTCAAAAAGTGTTTTGTTTTTTTTTAAAGCTGGGGGGAAGGGGGAGATTGCAAATATCATTACCAGTCTTGGTTTATTCAAGAAAATTCAAACATATCTTAACATGACTCCGATGCGATGCGAATCCATACTGGGTAATGAATTATTTACGATTTAAGGAACTGTTTCACTCTAAATTCATTTGGGACATGAATAATTTTATTTCCTCCTTGCTACCTTTTTAAAAAAAAATTGCAAGTGATTTTCCTGATGATTCCCTCATTTCTTCTTTCCATTTTCTGTCCATGATCATAAACACTGCCCAAGCTACATGTGATTGGAATCAGTTTGTCATTTCTGTCAGCTAATAAAATTATTTGTCTTGTACATCTTTGGCAGCAGGTGCAATACTTGAGTATGCCAGCTTAGGTGCACTCAGTTCAGTCTAACATTAATCCTAAAAAATCTCTTATCTTTATTATCTAAGGTCTTTTTTATGTGCTTTTGGATGCCATAGAGGCAGCTTGTGCCAATAATGAAAACAAGGTATTATTGGTGCCGTTGAAAATGAACATGTAGTGTTTACTTTTTGTTGGCTCTTTTGTACCCTTACTATAACAAAGGCAAAGAGTTATTATTTTGTCTCTCTTAGAAAATAATCATTTTGTACAATCAGGAGAGAGTGTGTATTTTGGATTTTTTAGATGTAGCTTTAACAATTTTTCAGTCATATCACTATGATGTTTGCAGTGTGACAATTTATAGTGAACTGGGACATCATGCCACAAACATGTAGCATAATGTCCTATCCAGTCACATTATCCTGACACCAGGTCAACCAGTCTAACACTATGCTATTAATACTGAGTTCCAAGCCAGGCAGCTGCTTGTCTAATTTTTAAAAGTCTTTGGTACTTAGTGGTTTCGAACCCTTCCTCATGCATCTGAAGCAGATGCTCTAATCACTAGGCCACCTCAGAGCAGTCATTATTCTGAAAGACATTTTATCTATGCAAAAATCTCTTTCATATTCTCACAGGATAATTAGTGGTATTCATTTATTACATGTATGCCAATGATGTTTTTGGTTTTTACTCAACATAACACTGAAAGAAGCAAGACCTCCCTTTATAGCATCAGGTCAAGAAATAGATGAATGGAAGTCAACAACCAGTTAGACCCATGTCCTCCATGCTGTTTGGAATCTGTTTTGTCTTCATGATTTTTTAACCAGTAAGAACCTGGAATTCCATTCAGCTCTGGTCATTTGTAACTTGTGTCTCTAATTCTTGCATTGAAGTCATTTGGACTTCTTCCTTTAGATGCAAAAAAGATGGTAAAATTTATCAGCAGTAAATAGTAGATGCTTGATGGCATCAGCTACTATGGAGGTATTAGACTTGATATGGGAGGTACTCAAGGGGTACTTGATATGGGAGGTACTACAGGGATTTAATTATTTTATAAAAAAATCTGCTTGCCCCAGTGCAAACTACTGGACAATGTAACTTGGCTTTGGAAAATATTAGTTTTCCTTCAGATGTGGTGACAATGTAAGAACAAAAGTTTAAAAATAAGTAAATTAAAATATGGAATGTTTTATGAAAATTGCTTTATATTTATTTCACACAGAGAGACATTTCTTTGTCCACCATTTAGATTTGGGTGGCCATGGACACTTGCTCACTTGCACATCTTGCCTTTGTGCAAGTTCAAGTTGTATTAGACCTATGTGAGAAATCTTGCCAACAGCATTCCATGGTTTTTCCTTCACCAAATATTCCTCCATGGTTTTTCCTTCACCAAATATTCCGGCTGCATGACATATTAAGTGCTGGAAAATGGCATTAAACCATACAAAACCAAACCCAAATATATTTTAGATTTGTTTGATTTAACTTTGTGTCATGTTTGCTTTTTTTGCATCTTCAACTATATCAACAGTATATAAAGCTAAACCTTTTGTAATTTTTTAATACTCATAACTGAATGAATAGAAGACACTTTTATTATCCATTTACTTTTCAGTTAGGACTAGTCACCACATAATTGGCAACATACCTCAAAATCCAACTTTGGAGTACAGTTTAATTACACTTATTTAATGCATTTAATCTTTGGCAATAACTATATAATGGTTTCCTGTAATTATTATATAAACTGGGGGTGTTTACATGATAAACAATTATGGATTGATGGGCTGATTACTGGAGACTAGTTAACCCTTTATTTCTAAACACACCTGTCAAATAAATTGCTCCAGAGTTATGTTCTGGTGAACTAAAAGACAAAGAAAGAAATCTATGCATTAAGGTAGGAAAGAATTTGAAGGTTTTAATCTGCCTATTGATTTACAGTTGCATATTGTTATATCATTTTTTTTACTTATTTATTCAGTGGGTATGAGCTGTGAACATTTAAAAATATAAAAATCATTGAAAAACACTACATAATGAATATTGAGCATTGCAGAAATTTTATTCTCTAGTCAGAACTTGAGAGGAAGCCAGTATATATACAATTTGAAATGGTAGAGTTCTGGATTTTGATTATTAATGGCATAAAGATTAAATTGTCCACTCATATGTCAGATGCTTTTTTTTTCTGAAACTAATATTGATTTAAACATATAAATATATGAAATGTAGCAATAATACTTTGATAACTGTTGGAACAGTCTGCAAAGAACAAGACATAAAAACTTCACTTTATATTCAGGATTGCCTGACTCATTGCCCTATTATCTAAAAGGGAAGTTATTACAATATTAAATGGGTTTTAAATCTACTGATCATGTTTTGGACTTAATTGTAGACTTCCAGTTGAAAACTTGTCAATGGGAAAATATACCATTCAAAGTAAGAAAATATAGTTCTGTAGTAATTATTGTAGTAAAAGAAATTGTACTTTTGTAGTAATTACTGCAGTGAAAATAATACTGCAGATCAAGGCCATACATTTAATGGTGTTTCAAGGCCATACTTTTAATGGTGTTTCAAGGCCATACTTTTAATGGTGTTTTTCCAGCATTCTGGATCAAAAATTTATAAGCTCTTCTGCTGCTATAGACCTAATATTTTACAATAGTTACCATCTACACATAATTCTATATCTCTCCATGATAAAAATAAAAAAACTTGGCACTTGTATAATGAAAACATTATCCTAAATAGATCTGTGTTTATGCTATGCATTACCAGTGTTTTTCCATGACTTTTGCACTGGGTAATCTATCAATGCACACATGTCCACATCATCCACTGTGAAGATTGGTCATTTACCTTAAGGCTGCATATTCATATTATAGCTGGTCATCCAAATAGTTCTTAAATTTTCCCAAAATAAGCAAAAATACACCTGGTAGAACTTTATTTTTGTAATAGTAAAACTTGTAAGCTCAGCCAATCTCACTTAAAGTTGGTATAATATTGGTGTTCAAAATCATCAGTAATTAATATATATATATATATATATATATATATATATTGATACATTAATCATTGTACAAAATATGCACCTACATTCATGCAGCCCTTGTGGCCCAGTGGTCTAAAGCCTGTCCAATTGGTCTAAAGCCTGTCCATTACAGATCACTGCCATCTCACCTCTGTCTGGTGTGTTGAGTCTAGGATTTGGCTAAGGTAGATATGTGAGAAAGCTTGCCAGTAGCTTCTCGTTGGTTGGTTGGTTGGTGGTTCTTTCCGTTTTTTCCTCCACCATTAATACTGGCCGCCATGAATAGCCTATCGTGTGCTGAAAAATGGTATTAAGCCCAACAACAACAACAACATTCATGCACACACACAAATTTGTTCTTGACACTCAAGCTCCACTTCAGTGGTGGGTAAACAAATTTCAAAACTGTTATGAAAATCTGCAGTCAAAACCAAAACATATTTCATCATTTAAAGTTTCTGTCTTACGGAGTCAATGATCAAAATTTTTATTTTTTTTTTAAAAAGGTGACGTCATGGGTTTTTAAAAAAATTCTGATTCACAAAAGGCTTGATAAAACATATTTATGCTCTAATTTTTGATAAGAGAAAGCTCAAGCCTGGCTGGAAATTAAACGGTTCATCCCAATGACTCCCTGAATGATATAGAACAAATGCATTAATGTTATAATGTATTGATGGGCAGGATCATACGATTCCTATCTTTCAAAGGCATGCAGATGCAAATCAACAATTTGAAATCCTTTAAACATATAGATATTTACATTATAGATAAAATGTTCAAGGGGATAAGTAAAATATAGTTTAGAATGTTTAATTTAATAAAATATCCTAAAATCCTAAATGCTGGATCCTTCCTTAAGGAGGCCTTTTCTAGGCTACATATTAGTCAACCTTCATCACCTGCATGAAGTCTATCAGCATCTGCTTGGTTTGAGTAATTTCATATCAGATTATGTAGGTCAACATGGGGGAAATGTTCCCATGACCTGAACTAAAATTTACAAAATATATCATAATATTTTCTTCATAAATATGTTGAAAACTACTGATTTGATTTTACTTTCTGTTTGTGAATTTTCATACTTTTTTGTTTGCATTAGAAAAGAGTTAAATTAGCATGGGCAGAATTGGAGTCAATAATCTTTGCTTTAATATTTTGGTAGGTTATATGGCCATATTACTAAATTGTTTCCAGTATTATCTTTTGTACATAACTGTGTAGGCTATTCCATGTTTAACAACCGTATCCAAGGAAGCCTAGCTGGGTTAAAATTGCCCTTTGTCTTCACTCATCACTGGTTATAAATGGCTGAAGTGACTGGTTTTGAAATATTTCATTTTGGGCTGAATGGACATTTGGCATTATGTCATTATAAGGCAAGTGAATGTCATCTGAAGTGTGCTGTGGATGACAAGGATGTATGGTGTCTGACACAGGGATAGTTGTAACATTTCTTTTGTTACTGGAAGGCATATCTTCAGGTCAAAACAAAGATTAACAATGCAAAATTGCAACATATACTTTCTTTTCATCTTGAATATCATCTACTAAACATATTTAACACATTAAGAAACTCCATATATATATTGCAAGACAAGTGTCTGTCTAATGAAACAGTTGAAGTACTGCCTTGACATGTTTACAAATCAACTCTAGCTGCAAATTGCACAGACCCAGATCTGCTATTACATGATGTGCCAGCAGATATAGGCCTATGCAGTTTGATTGGAGTAATCAATACAGCAAACAACCCCAATCTGATGGTGCAATATTTGATGGCATAGATGTGATGTGATCACAATTTTTAGTGTAGCTTTGACAATTTTTCAGTCATATGCTATGATGTCTGCTGTATGGCAGTTTATAGTGATGGGGCATCATGCCACAGACATGTAAGCATGATGTCTCACCCAGTCACATTATCCTAGCACATAACACTAATCTCCTAATGCTGAGCATCAAGCCAGGCAGCTGTTAGTACCAATAAGTCTTTGGTATGACTCAACTGGGAATCGAACCCATGACCTCCCGCATCCGAGGCAGACGCTCTAACCACTAGGCCACCAGAGCGGTTGATGGCAGAGAAGGGACTAAATTGTTTGCAGTTGGACATAACTGGTGATAATAGACTGTATTTAAAAGGAAGGCAGTTTGTGTCATTGTGGAGTTGATGGAAAATCCATGTAGTGTATTGAGATGATAATACTAACAATGATAAAACACTAAATTACTAACTATGCTATTCAAAGAATTTGTAGAAAGAAAAGATTTAGTAGTTGGCATTATAATAAAATTTGCACAAATGAATGATTACTTGCAGGTTAGAATAAATGTAGATTCTGCTCAACTGACTCAACTTCTATATCAAGTATAATTCTTTAGGAGTGTATTTCATCCTCTATAGTTTTAACTTGAGAGTTCAATTCAGATGTCAAATAGATTGCATGTGAAAAATCATTAAAAGCTTTTGAATGCAATGAATGAGCATAGTTTGGTCACCAAATAATGTAAACTGTTTTGGTTGAAGATTATTTATTGAGGCCAGTGTGACAAATCAATTAGTTGTGTAGTACTGCAAGAATTCTTTTACAATTGAAAACCATTCATCTGAATCTAATCCATTTTATGTAGAAATTGTAGTAGATTCAGCAAAATCACTTTTGAAGATTCTTATGTACTTTCTATAAATGGTGTTAAATATTTATTTTAGCATCCATTAGAGTAGATCATTTAAATGAATTGTGCAAATGAATTAGATAAAAATGACCTATGACCCTGGGTCAGATGATATCATTACTTGTCCTGTATTCTTGAGGAAAATGAATTACAGGGTTATGAAAACCATTAAGTGGGTGTATTATTGGGTAAATTTATTATTTATAACCCAAACAACACAACCAAGTTGATGCATATTGTCTTAGCTTGATTTTTTTCTGCCATTAGAATCATTGACCCAAGTGGCCTAGAGGTTAGAGCAGCCACCTTGGATGCAGGAGGTCATAGGATCAAGCCCTGGCTGAGTCATACTAAAGATTTATAAAAATGGTACAAATCAATGCCTTACTAGGCACTAAGCATCTAGAGGTTAGTGTTAGGACTGGTTGGCAGTGTGTCAGGATAATATGACCTGAAGGGACATCATGTCATGTCTGCAGTGCTAGACACCACTGTAAACTGCCACACTGAGACATTATAGCTATGTTAAAAATGCAAATCACACATGTGTGCACACACACACATACACACACATTGACCCAAGAGGAGTCAGCATTAGCACTCAAATGCTGAGAGCAGAGAGGACATCAGCAGATCATGTTTCTTTTCTTCTGGCCATAGTACACAATTAATTTCATATTTTCTCTACATTTGTTTCTCAGTACACACTATACACTGTGTGACAATCAATACAAATCATATGTTAATCTAAAATACCTTCAAAGATGACTTTACGGTTTAGTTCTTGTCAAGGGTTGACCTGCATTTTTTTAAGAGGCTGAATTGTAAACAAAACACCAGGCAATGAACACACTGATTTCACTTCTGGATCATCACCATGACCTTATTACTGTTGCTGAAATACACACAGACAACCACACCATAAGCTCACATTTTAAAGAATAAACAAATAAACACAAAAATGTTGTGTTTGTAAACCTCTACATGGCTGTCTTCACATGTGCTAAAACTAAATACAACCAGACTAGTCTATACAAGCTGGTTGTATTTATAGTTTTAGCACATGAGAAGACAGCCATGTAGAGGTTTACAAATACAACTGTTTTTGTGTTTATTTGTTTATTTGTTTATGGTATATATGTTTTGTATTTGCTTTTGAAAAAGACTCATTAGGAGTCCAAAGCACTTAGGCTAGTTAGTTACTAGTTTTGTACAACAGTACCAACAGTACTGTTCGTGGTCAGTTTATTGGATCTATTTTAATTAATCCCTGACACACTGATCCCTTGGTGGATCCAGTAGCTTGAAAGGGTTGTTATTCCCATATGATTTGTTTTATATATATATATATATATATATATATATATATATATATATATATATATATATATATATATATATATATATATATATATATATATATGTTTAAGATCAATTAAGGTCATCAGCATTGGTAACTGATAATTATTACTGGGCCAACTGTGGATCAGAAATAAACACATTGTAGGTGCACTTTGACAGATAGGTGTATTAGTAGATTTTCTTTGTGTGCACTGTGTGGCACATTTCATATTATGTTTTACCATGATAAACAGATAACAATGATAGTTTTAGATGAGAGGGCTATGGCCCCCTGGAAGTTTGCTAAATACATTTATGAAACAACAACAATCTCACCAAAAAAAACATGCAGTTTTGTAATATATGTAATGTTAAATATGTGTGTATGTGTGTGTGTGTGTGTGTGTAAACAAAACTGGCAGTAATTCAGTCAAACATGCAGTCAATAATCCAAAAATTATAACAAAAAATATTTCATTTTTGACTCTAGTCTCTAGTACCCTAATTTCATGTAAATAACAGGTAAGTACAGAATTGTTTGTCTACTGGAACTTCTTATAAGTAGTCCAAGTTTTACATAGAAAAAGAAAATAGAATTATAAATGTAATTTGAGATCATATTTCCTTCATCCTCCTTGCGGGATTAGTTGGTAAAAATCTGAATTGTCACCTGCTGTAACAGTTATGAGAATATTTTGATATACATGTATAATACAATTTTAAGAGTCCATAAACTCAATATCTAAACTGAAATGCTGCACCAAAAAAAGTATAGTCATCTCTTATACTGTAATTATTTGGTCTTTTTTATTGCTTCCCTTTGCAGAAACTGGTTCTGGACCCATGTCCAAAGGAAAGATCATGCTGAATTCCCAGTTATATTAATTCCTAAATTTTTGTCAATTGTTAATCTGTCTTCTCTAGATAGTTGGACCTTGTTGCCATTTCCAATTAAGAGTACCTGTAGATTTAAGAGAGATTATGTAATATATTTTACATGCTCACCTATCTGTTTGCTGTGTCTACTATAATATATGGTGTCACAGATGTTTACTTTGTAAAACATTCACTTCTGTTGTAATAAAATCAATGATGGCTATAAAAATTAATCTGTTATTGATGAAAAAAATGTCGGCAAATTATCATTCAAGGATGTAATCATTTATTTTATCTTTTCTTTCTGAGAAAGTTTGAAATTTAGTGTGATTACTATCCCCAGATCTGGATTTTCAGTCAACATTGTTTTATTGTACATTGATTTGGAGGGAAGATTTTGCTTTGCCATCAGCTGTTTGATATTAAGACAGCACACACACAAATCCATGAATTATTTTTCCTTTATCCAGTTTTTTTTGAAAATGTCTAGAGATTGCCTTTATTTGTTTTCCATAAAGAGACTGTTAAATTACCTAAACTTTTTTCTCAGAAGGCTTGACTATATCTTAAGCACTCACATGGTCATGGACCAATTTACTGAAGTACATATTAAACTGGGCATATTTTGCTACTTATAACAGGCAAGTTCATTGTAAACAACTAGATGCAGCAATAGAACATCTAAATACATGACCAGCTGTAGAAGTGGTACTGTTTATTATTTGACTTTCACTGTATTGATTCCAAATGCAATTACTGGGCTTGTGACTGCATCACAGTATCCTGTTTCAGAACCAGGCATGAGCTTGTGCCAAACCAGATGCTTCAACATCTGTACTCAAAATGTTTGCTACTGCAGTATTATTCATGTAATGGTGCATCTAAGGCACAGACTGAGGAACAGTCCATTAAAATTGACACAATTCATTAGCACATCAGATAAATGGTGTTAATTTTGAAATACTCTTCAAACATTGCATTGTATTCATTGTCACATTTTATTATTTATTATTTATTTATAGATGACATCAAGTAGGATTATTGGTGGTCAATATTGGGAATGGGGTTAATTTAATGATCCTAGTTTACACAGATTAATGAACAGTTGATTTGTGATTTGGATTTTTGATGTAGCTTTAACATTTTTTTCAGTCATATTGCTACATGTCTGCATTTTGGCAGTTTATAGTGAAGTCTAGCACTGGGGCATCATGCCACAGACGTGTAGCATGATATCCCACTCAGTCACATTATCCTGATACCAGGCCAACCAGTCCTAACACTAACCTCTTAATGCTGAGCACCATGCAAGGCAACTGTTTGTACCATTTTTGTAAGTCTTTGGTATGACTCAGCCAGGGATTGAACCCATGATCTCCCACATCCAGATGTAAGGTGGATGCTCTAACCACTAGGCCACCAGAGTGGTCTGTTGATTTCCTAATTGATTAATTGATTATTTCATTAAATACCAATGATTGACAAACTCATCAATTAGAACAATGTTATGAATAAGATTGTTCAGGCACCCCCCCCCACTAAATCATTGTGTTCAAATGACTATTTACCCCATTTCTTTTTGCAGTTAAAAATGTACTGTAAATCTCAGTGTTTATTTAAGTCAGAATTTATCACATGTCCAGTCTTAGTTATCCATCCTAACACAATAAAACTGTAATTCAGTGTTTATTTAATTCTGTATTTGTTCTAACACTGGTAAGGTACTGTAAATCATTTGTATAATTAAGGTTGTATTTATGCCATGTCCTAATACAGTTAAAAATATACTGGAAGCCACAGTGTTTAATTATAAAAATATACTGTAAGTCACAGTGTTTAATTAAGTTTGTATTTTTCTTTTGTCCTTGCACAATAAAAAAATGTTATGTAACTCTCCAAGAATCTTTGATTTAAGACTTAACAAACATGCATTGCAGCATTAGGTCATTTTAGTCATGATGGTCATATCCTATCTATCAGAAATTAGAATAATTTAATTGATGTTGTTTTTGTGAGGTTTAATGCCATTTCTCAGCACAAAATAGTCTATACATGGTGGCCAATATTAATGTTGGAGGCCCCCCCCCCTGAAAGAACCACCAACCCATGAGAAGCTACTGGCAAGCTTTCTCACATACCCAGACTAGCTAAATTCAAGATTCTAACCCACACAGAGGTGAGATGGCATTGATCCATAAAGGAGAGCACTTTAGTCTTTAGACCACTTTGTGCCCCAACTGTAATTGATTTATACAGCTCAGACCAGTTATCAAATTGCAAATAACATGAATAACTATTGACAGTAAAGGATGTTCAAATAAACTTTAAAATTAACATAAATTGCAATACTTGCTGCAAAAATCTGTTGGTGCAACTATGTTTAAACGGTCTTCCCTCGTATCTAACTGGAACTGTCTGTGTGAATAGTTTTGTATTGTATACATTATGATATTTTCAGTGCAGAATTTAATGCAGATAAAATATTTGCAAAAATCAGTTCTTGCTAAAAATTTGCTTTAAATTTTGTTTATTCTTTTAGTGATTCACAATATTAAGCTATTCATTTTGATAACATAGTCATGATTTGAAAAACAGTCTTTGACAACATACACACATGATTTGATAATATAGATTTGGTGTGATAGCAAAGTCATCATTTCACAACACCAGTCTTAGTTTATTGTTTGACTAAATTAGTTTGATAAGTCATGTTGATAACACATTTTGCTAACATAAAAGAACAGCAAAAATTCAATTTGCTCATGCTACAAAACTCAATAATAAATTTCTCACTATGGTTATTCAAACCTCCCAAACTAATATCTGATCTTTGCAAATTCAAAAGCCCTCACCAAGTGTATTGAATTTTAAAAGAGAAAATTTGATGAAATAAGTCATTTACCATGACCATGCCTTTCTCACATACCTATGGTTGGACACTGGGTTGCATCATATGGTTGTTTAGTTAATAAAACCATCATTTTCATGGGAGTTGTTGTACTCAATCTTTTTACTACATTGAATCCTTTCCCAAAAATGGTGTAAGCTTTTCAGATTTCCTTTTTACACTTACAAGCATGCAAAATTGTGTATATGACAAGTCATTAATACACCAAAATTTTTGTGGATAAAATGTAATAAAGTATGTATTGTGTACTGTTGGCTGCCTGGTCAAATTGGTATTGGTATAGTAAAGTATGTATTGTGTACTTTTGGCTGCCTATTCACATTGGCATTGGGGATAATATGTGGTGTGTACTGGTAGCTGCCTAGTCACATTGGTTGTTGTTGTTGTGGGGCTTAATGCCATTTTTCAGCACACAATAGGCTATACATGGCCGCCAGTATTAATGGTGGAGGAAATCCCCTGAAAGAACCACCCATGAGAAGCTGCTAGCAAGCTTTCTCACATGTCCACATTATCTCAACCCATGCAGTCAGAGGTGAGATGGCAGTGATGCATAAGGAGACCACTTGGCCACTCAGACCCCAGTCACCTTGGTATTAGTTCTAGTAAAGTATGTACTGTGTACTGTTGGCTGCCTGGTCACATTGGTATTAATTCTAGTAAAGTATGTATTGTTTGTTGTCTGCCTAGTCACATTGGTGTAGGTACGGTAAACTGCCTAATCACATTGGTATTAGGGCTAGTAAAGTATGTAGTGTGTTCTGTTGGCTGCCTAGTCACATTGGTATTAAGGCTAGTAAAGTATGTAGTGTGTACTATTGGCTGCCTAGTCACATTGGTATTAAGGCTAGTAAAGTATGTAGTGTGTACTGTTGGCTGCCTAGTAACATTGGTATTAAGGCTAGTAAAGTATGTAGTGTGTACTGTTGGCTGCCTAGTAACATTGATATTAAGGCTAGTAAAGTATGTAGTGTGTACTGTTGGCTGCCTAGTAACATTGATATTAAGGCTAGTAAAGTATGTAGTGTGTACTGTTGGCTGCCTAGTAACATTGATATTAAGGCTAGTAAAGTATGTAGTGTGTACTGTTGGCTGCCTAGTCACATTGATATTAAGGCTAGTAAAGTATGTAGTGTGTATTGTTGGCTGCCTAGTAACATTGGTATTAAGGCTAGTAAAGTATGTAGTGTGTACTGTTGGCTGTCTAGTAACATTGGTATTAAGGCTAGTAAAGTATGTAGCGTGTACTGTTGGCTGCCTAGTCACATTGATATTAAGGCTAGTAAAGTATGTAGTGTGTACTGTTGGCTGCCTAGTAACATTGATATTAAGGCTAGTAAAGTATGTAGTGTGTACTGTTGTCTGTCTAGTAACATTGGTATTAAGGCTAGTAAAGTATGTAGTGTGTACTGTTGGCTGCCTAGTAACATTGATATTAAGGCTAGTAAGGATGTAGTGTATACTGTTAGTGAATTATTTTAAATAACAAAACTTAGAACATTTTATCCAATAGAGCATAGATCCCTTCGAAGGGGCTCTTGTTTATTTTCTGTGCAAATGATGGCATCATAGATTTCTGATCAGTTTAGTAATAACTAATTTTATCTTTTTCAGTACCTTTTGTTGTGTATTTGTCTAATGCAGCAGCCAGTTAAGAACACATATATTTTGCTACCTCAGTCTATGATGAAATGACAGGAATAAAAAAGACTTGCATTAAATTAATGGGTTTGCTTACTCCATATATTTTAGGACTGCATTTTATAGATATTATTCTCTACTGGAAATTTGCATATTCACATCCAGCCTTCTTCACTCCTACCTACTTCTGAACCTATTACAGAGTATGCAAATACCATAGTTGTTCTGATAAAAAAACCACTTCAAATACCCCTCTTTTTCATTAAAAAGGAAATTCCTTCTTCATCAAGGCTTAAAGATATATATATATTATGACATTTTCAGATAATTAAAACAACACATGGTTAACAACTGTTAGAAATATTACAACAATTTATGAACATTCTCAGTCAAACAGTGATGTACTGTATTCAGAATCACTCACCCATCTACCTCTTGAAAATTGCACACCCAGGAGCATATATTAAAATGACTACAGTATGTAAGGGCAGCTTTTAATAACAAAATTACTTGTAATCTTTCTTTTTTAAAAAAAACAACACAATTTCATTTGATAAATGAGTTAAATATTTTTTGGGAGGAATACATAAACATATCTGATATCTATTGATAATGCTGTTGGCAATCTCAAGCTTAGATTTAATACATTACTTGGTATTATAATTGATCTGAGAAGAAATGGAAACTGGTAATTCCTTGATATTGTAATGCTAGTATGGATTTATCATTACTGTTCCAGAAAGGCTAAGAGGTCATATGACTATTGCCCAAGGGAAGTAGTTCTGAAATTGTCTATTATATAATACATTTTTATATGATTTATATTATTGGCTTGTAATAATAGAGGTCTAGGTAATTGGCATTTTGCCTTTGAAAGTCACACATTGTCACCTAAAGGCATTGGTCATTAAATGTACCTGACAAATAAGTATTAATCATTTTTACAATGGAGTCTATGTAGGTATCTGTTATATTTTACAACTGGCAAGGAAGCAGTTCTGTATGCATTATATATATGAATAATATAACATTGATTGAAATATAGTGGAACTATCTGGAGTCATTCATTAGAAAAATATTTTATCTTGATAACAGTTTCTTCTGTCATTGATCATTTGAAAGAGATCCATTATGCTGTTGTTGATAATATTGAAAATTTTTAAAAATTTTCCACGGAGATTACAATCAAAATGAATCGCCCATATATTGGCAGTCAAGTTAGAAGTAGTGTAGTACTGAAATTGCAGTTGAAGGCATAATAATTAAATATCTAATAATTCAGTTTCATATATATATATATATATATATATATATATATATATATATATATATATATATATATATATATATATATATATATATATAATGTACATACATACATATATGTACATACATATATATACATACATACATATATATACAAACACACACACAATTCCATCTCATTTGGATGCCAGTTTATGCCACATTCTGCATCCACTCTCGCTGTAGATGATTCATCATACTTGAAATGTTATGTTCTTTGTCAAAATTAACTTAAAGGGATTAGTCATCATTGAAGCTAAAATATCTTTACTGCAGACAAAATATTTGTATTGATATTGTTTTGTTGGGGAAAACAAAAAATCTTGAAAGTGAATAAGAATCCATAATTATTATAAAGTATTATCACTTCCATCAATGGTTTGGTTAATCCAAAAACCATTTTAAAAAAAGCAATTTCTATGTAAAACTTTGTGATATTATTTGCTACATAGTTTCAAAAGATTGAGGTTTTCCATGATGTCACACCAGGTGATAGATATTTATACAAATCTCCCATGGTTACCATCATTGCCTATTGTTCATAAACACATCAGCAGTTAGCTGATGGTGACACAATTGTGTGTAATGAGGTACTTTCACCTAATAAAATGTGAGATAATAGTTGACCTTGGGTGTACAGGAAAACATATAATAGAAACAAATTGCTTCATTTCCTGTGACTTGCACACCAAAATATCCTATTACTGTGGATATATTTGTGGTATATATGTCATATTATGACTTGAGTCTTAAGGCTTTTTTTTTTATTCCAACAATAGAAGCTTGAATATCTCATTAGTCATCATTTGTAATTTCATTACATATGTCATTCAAAGAAGTTAACCAGTAATTGTGTGTATAAATCTCCTTAGATGACAATTACAATGATACTTATCAAAACTGAAACCATTAACAGAAATCCCATCAAACAGTGATTTTTCCTGGATTTTCACTTTTTTTCCCCCCACAGGCATTTTAGTAATGGGTAAATTTGAAATTTTTTAATTTGTATCATTTATATGATTATTAAAATATGAATGGACACCTTATTTCAACAAAGGATTGGGATTTTTTAACGGACAAATCTTCAAATTCTTTATCTTCATTATTGGCATAGCAGCAGTCATTGCGTATTTTGACAATGATATTATGTGTTATATAGTAGAAGTGCATTTAACAGTAGAGACATGAGCAGAGAATACCAAAACCCTATAATCGCTCTGGTGGCCTAGTGGTTAGAGCATCTGCCTCGGATGCGGGAGGTCGTGGGTTCGATCCTTGGTCGAGTCATAACAAAGACAAAAATGGTACTAACAGCTGCCTCGCTTGATGCTCAGCATTAAGAGGTTAGTGTTAGGACTGGTCAACCTGGTGTCAGAATAATGTGACTGGGACATCATGCTACATGTCTGTGGCATGATGCCCCAGTGTTAGACATCACTATAAACTGCCACAATGCAGACATTGGTAGATATGACTGAAAATTTGTTAAAGCTATATTCATAATTATAAAACACTACACCAAAAACCTATATCTGTCACTGTAGTCCTGCCAGATGCAGTTGGTGAAAAGCTCTTACTGACTAGAGAATCGATGAAAGCACCTCATTGCTCAGTTGCAAAAGTCATTTTTAGTAAGTGCTTTATTATAGCAGATGAAAGCACCTCATTGCTCAGTTGCAAAAGTCATTTTTAGTAAGTGCTTTATTATAGCAGTTGATTTTCGAAGTCAAGTGCTTACATGATCATATTGAACTTTGTAACTTATTAATCAGTATTATGTGGTCTATTGTGCTCAAGGTAAATCAATGGTGCAAGATTTTCAGGTCCTTGTTTTTAAGGACAATTAAGGGGGGGAGCATACATTTGTGTGTTTTTGAGAACAATATTAGTAAAATAAAATAGAGACAAACAGTCATACATACAATTATATTGTTATAAAATATACACAATTAACAATTGAAAAGAAAATTATATAATTTTATATAAGACATTGTTATTATTTTATTATTTTACTGTTTCATTAGAGATTCATGTATCTTTTAGATTATGCATTGTTTTTTGTGATGTTACATAATGAAGTAATTGTTATTTGAGCCTATAAAGACATCATCTATTTATTTCAAAACATTTTGTGCCTGAAAAAGCATGCATTATATGCAAAACTAGTTGCATCAAATTATTGGTGTTTGTGTTTTTTATCCCAATTCATAGAACAGTAATGAAACTCATCATTTTTCTGGTACCAAATATTTTTTCTATTCAAAATATTTTAAAAAATGTCAACTCTGTAAACCAAATCACTCTGCTCAAATAACTGATATTCTCTTGGGGCCCAATTGTTAATTTTACACTAAAATGAATCCCATAAAACTGAAACTGACCTTGGATTGTGACCATACAGTTGTCTTAAAACTGCCTAATGCAAGGAAGAGTAAAACGAAAGTTTCCATGGAAACACATGTATTCAGTGAAATTTTTATTATCAGAATATCTGGGTTAAAATTTGAGCAGCTGTTGATGTAGTGTCAGATTATTTCTATATACATGTATATAAGAGGATAGTTTGGTTTATGATTTAAAGTAAAGGTTATTTATAGCTGAGTCAATAGACCATTTCATGGAGACTTCAGGGAACTTTTGAACTTCGTAATTTGTAATTTGCTCGAATTTTGATCAGTGGTGGGTGGTCAACTGACTGCAATATCCAATCGATAGCTGGTGGTCAAATATTCTTAGCGAGTGTATTGCAGGGAGCATACTAAGCAGGAGACCAGACTAGTGGTCAAAACAAGCAGATGCATCAGCATTAGCATCAACTGTTCCAACTACTTCAGCTTCGTTTATTGAGTTGAAAAATGTCTATTCAACATCGATGATGCCACAGATATTGACGAAATTTAATATTGGAACCATCCTGGCTTATTTTTTGGAAACCAGGGCAGATTTTATAGCCATACGAGAGAGTAGCTATGAGCTGTTTACATCTGGACATGTACATGCAAGTATGGAAACAGTGGCGATATTAAAAATTTAATCCATTTTTTTACCATAACACCGTATTTTATAAATCGAGTTTCGTTTACCAATAAAAGGAATTTTTCGTATTTATAAGCAGTATAACAAACCTGGAATATTTTTCAATGGTAAAGCTGCAGAAGTTCCAGGCATTTAGTGTGATACGTCTAAACAACAATGAATGCCATTTTGTTATGTACAGATGCCTACCAGCGTTTGATTGGCTGGAGTATAAAGTGACTAGGGAGCAACTGGTTAAATCCAGTATGAAATGGGCTATTTGAGTAAACTGCCTTGCCCAAGGACACATCAAAGTAGCCATTTAAAAGGCTGTTGTAGTGATAGGATTATAGCCAGTATCGATTCAGGGCAAGTCTGACACTATGACCACTCATTGACTACAATTCTTTTATGGATAAACCTATCATATCTCATTCTTTGAAGGGGCCCTGAGTGGCTAAAGCCTCTAAGTCTAAGATTCCGAGGGAATGTGGATATGTGAGAAAATTTGTCAATAGCTTCTGGTGGGTTGGTGGTTCTTTCCTCAGAGTTTCTGGTTTCTTCCTCCACCATTTATTTATACTGGCTGCCATGTTTAGCCTTTAGTGTGCTGAAAAATGGTGTTAAGCCCCACAACAACAACAACAACAATATTCTTTGAAAATAGCGGCGAATGTGGATATGTGAGAAAGCTTGCTAGTAGCTTCTCGTAGGTCGGTGGTTCTTTCCGCTGATTTCCCGGTTTCTTCCTCCACCAATAATACTGGCCGCCATGAATAGCCTATCATGTGCTGAAAAATGGCGTAAAGCCCAACAACAACAACAACAACAAAAACTTTGAAAATAGATCCTCAGTTATCTGTTCTACAAATGGCTAAGTTTATTTACATGTAATATGAGACTGGGAAGACAGATTTTCAGAGGTAGTGTTTAATTTTTCCTTAATTTTTCCTATAAATTTAGACCTTACCTAAGTTTAAAAGGGCAGATGTCAGAAATACATCAATGAAATTTAGGTGGTGTATTTTGATTTGCATATATTGGCATGATATTTGTTCCATTTGGAACTCAGACTTGTTGTAGAATGACCTTGGTCTTTTTTCTTTTCATTTTATCAGACTGGAGTATTGTGTCTACATTTACATGTCCATAATTCTGTGCATTTTTATGCCAGTTTAAAATTTGAAATCTGTCAGTTATAGAGTAAACTATGAGAATTTGTTGCTCTCTAGCATGCCACTACTACGTTTTATATTACTAAAAAATAAATGACAGCTGTTGAAAATGTTTGCATTTGCATAATCTGTTTTCATTTGTTGATAATGGATTCTGCTGATAACAATGAACATTAAGTGTGCCACAAGTCTGTGTGATGCAGCAGATGTTTCAGGTTTAGACACTAATGAATTATGTATTTTCTGATGCTGTTCAGCTGTGTTTTAATTTATATTTTCAAGCACCAGTCTATAAACAAACCAGACAAAGAACTAGGGTATCCTTGAAATGGGAGAATTTCTTTGTGCTATTTGATAAAAACAACCAGCATATGTAAATGTGATTTTGTGATTTACCGCATATAACAGGTCTAACTTTTTTGAAAATTTAGTATTGAGAACAAGATTTATATGTTTTGTCAGTCTTTTTTTGGAATTGAAAAAATGTTAAACTTTAGTTATTCAGTTTGTAAAAGAAACTCAGTTAAGTATGTTTAAAGATGGAAAGTATAAATTCAGAATTTTGCATCAATCATCTGCAAATTGCCATTGAATTTGCAAGGAATATATCATGTTTCATGTTCTTGTTCAGCATTATAGCATGTACTAAGTTTGTCTTCCAGTTTAAATAAGTAATATAATCAGGCCATATCTGCTTGAGGAGGTGCCCGGAATTATAAAGTTTCCCAGAGTGCTAAAGACTCATCTAAAACATCTAAATCATAATGCAACTGCTATATTGTGAGAGAAAATGGCAGATTACAAAAAAACCCAACAAAAACCCAACAAAAAGCAAAAGTATACTTTCATGTATTTTAGATAGATAGATGATGGATAGATAGATAGATAGATAGATAGATAGATAGATAGATAGATAGATAGATAGATAGATAGATAGATAGATAGATAGATAGATAGATAGATAGATAGATAGATAGATAGATAGATAGATAGATAGATAGATAGATAGATAGATAGATAGATAGATAGATAGATAGATAGATAGATAGATAGATAGATAGATAGATAGATAGATAGATAGATAGATAGATAGATAGATAGATAGATAGATAGATAGATAGATAGATAGATAGATAGATAGATAGATAGACAGACAGACAGACAGACAGACAGACAGACAGACAGACAGACAGACAGACAGACAGACAGATAGATAGATAGATAGATAGATGATGATGGATAGATAGATAGATAGATAGATAGATAGATAGGTAGGTAGGTAGGTAGGTAGGTAGGTAGGTAGGTAGATAGATAGATAGATAGATAGATAGATAGACAGACAGACAGACAGACAGACAGATAGGCTGTCCATCTAGGCCACTGTATATTATAAATAAATAAGTGAATGCCAAACATTCCTGAAAAGTAATGGCTACTATAGAGATTGTCTGGATTGGCTGTCCTAGAAGCTGTTTGTTTGTATGGGTTCATCCAGGGTCAGAGGTGTATGAATTGTTTATGGCAATATACATGGAAAATGTGAAGAAGAAATCAATAGCTACTAATGCAACTTCAAGATAATGGCATATTATTGAACTAAAACATTTTTTCAATGTAAAAATGCAAGTCTTTTCACTATTGAACTTTCTTTTCCAAGAGTCTAGACCCATCAATTTTTTTTTCTTTTTTATTGTTCACAAAAGTCATGTTCCTTTGGTAGTCACATTGTTGGGGTAATATTTGGACAAAGAATGTTAGCCAGATTTAACAAGCATTTCCTTTGTTTTCAGTGTTTTTCATGATCACTGTGCAAAATATGGGTCCGATTAAGTTGACAAGACATAATATGACACCATAATGAAATCAGAGCTGCATGTTTTGAAAACTTAGGAAAGTTTTGTTTTGGTTTTTTTTTTGCCCACTGCAGTAATACAACCTAGGTGAATGGTAATGAACTCTCTTTGACCCATTTTATAGTTTTAGGTATAATAGGTATTTTTCTCATTGCCATTTTGAGATCTATTTTTGTGGCTTTAAGTATTTAATTCCCTTTGTTTGTGTTTTATTTGTTTTTTTTTGTTTGTTTTTTTCTCACATTCCAGCTTTCTTTCAAGGTCTTTTCAAATATTCATAGGTTTGCTGTAGTTAATTTACCTTGTGAAATGAATTTCAGTACCAGAAGGTGAAACTCTCCTGCTGGTATTGATTTAGTTCTAGCATTCTTCCTATCAAAGGACTTGAGAGGATGTTGAACTGTTAATCAGTAATCAGCAGATTTCTTCTGGCCAGATGCCACTCCCTGCCCAGATCCTGCAGAATATAAGTATTTCCACCCCATTTACTTTGATTTGACCTGGCTGTATATCAGTGTAAACTGTCCAATCTCAGTAAGTTATATAAAACCACCCATGGATTCAGCATGGTCCAATCCTCTTAGATTTAGACATATTCTTCTTGAAGTTCATAACTGTGCAGCAAAGAACAAAGCAAATTGATGTTCACATACACTGAACAACACTGGAGAGGAATGAATGTTTAATTTTTATCAAAGTTTTAGTGTGTTTGTGTGTGTGTGTGTGTATGAGTGTGTGTGTGTGTGTGTGATTTGGATTTTTAACATAGCTTTAATAATTTTCAGTTATTTCTATCACTACATTATCTGCAGTGTGGCAGTTTTTAGTGATGTCTAGCACTGGTTCATCCTGCCGCAGACATGTAACATGTCCCACCCATTATTATTATGCTCTTTCTTTGAAAACAGTGCATGAATAGTAAGTACTTGATATAATTTGTCCAAGGACTTGTTTAATTTACAAGTATCTTTAGAGGGAAAATTACTTTTAATGTATGCTGTAACCCAAGTAATGCATCTATGGGTATATATGTGTCAGCTGTACAACATACTTGTTACTTCATCCAGGTGTTGAGCTTTGGAGATCAGTACAAATTAGCTAAGAGCTAGGTTTCCATGTGTGTTGCTTGTGGATAACCACAAAATGTCATTATTAATTAATTCTGCAAGAAGGGAAGATAGCAGGAAAAAATATATTACAAGGATATGTTAGAACACTAAATGCACCTTGTTAAATGACCCTTTTTCTGTTTGATTTCTTTACATTTTTCATTGTTGAAATATTATCTTATATAAGTAATGAGAAGCCTGTTACGAGTTTAATACTGATGTTTATTACATATGTGCCAGAGATTATTATACATATGTGTACATGGCTGAAAATTTTGTATAGCTACTTATAACACATTGTGAAAAGATTATAATAATTATTTCAAATAAATTGGGATCAAGCTCATTTCTAAATGGATTCCAAATATATTCCTATATACAAACATGACTTGGATCAGTGGGGGACAATAATAAGCCATTGTCAACTAACAAAAGGAGAATTTGTTAGTTATGTGAGCTTATTAAAATAGTTTAATCTTATATAGACAAAGAGAAAACTACTTTTTAGAGTTTTTCCTTAAGATTTACCTTACTGAACAAAATATCTACATTTCTCTCTCTCTCTCTCTCTCTCTCTCTCTCTCTCTCTCTCTCTCTCTCTCTCTCTCTCTCTCTCTCTCTCTCTCTCTTTTACATTAAAGTTATGGTGGACATCCTTACATAAAATAATTGAAACAGAGACAAATTTATCACTTTTTACAATGCAAACTATTATTTTACATAATTAAGAGGGGGGCCAAGTGGTCTAAAGCACAGTCCATTACAGATCACTGCCATTTTACCTCTGTCTGCATAAGTTAGGGTCTAAGATTCGGTGAATGTGGATGTTTGAGAAAGCTGGCCAGTAACTTCTTGTGGGTCTATGGACCTTTCTGCGGATGTTCCGGCTTCTTCCTCCACCATTAATACTGGCCGCCATGTATAGCCTGTCGTGTGCTGAAAAATGGCGTTAAGCCCCAGAACAACAACAACAACAATAACTTAATTAAATACCTAGACTAAAACAATTTTTTATCAGTGATTTTGCACTGATCTGTTAGGCAGAAACTGAACAGGTTTTGTTGCAGATGAACAATTCTGTCAGTTATTAATTTGAGTTTCTGAGTAAAATACTTGACAAATAATAAGGTTTTGTTTGCAACATTACTGGTAGTCAGTATAACATAAGTTAACCCTTTGTAGGTGTGAATTAGGCCATACTTAACTCTAATGTTATGGATCATGTAGGAACCACTGCATCAAATAAAGACTACATTGTGTCCCCACCCAAACCTTCACAGCCCTTTAGATAATCAATCCTTTTCTTTGCCTCCTGCATTATACTTTAGAGGAAAACAAAGTTTCTTTTTATAGTGAAGGATATATAAGAACTGTATTTTCTATAAACTAATTTGATTATCTTGATATTTGATTTTCATTTGGTTGCAGGCAATTTTTTTGGTTAAATGATCATTATTAGCAATAATGCTAAATGTTACTGCAAGTTTGTAATTTGAGAAATCATTGGGAAGTGTGGATATTGATATTTTTGTGGAATGTTGTGACCAGCTTCTACTGTTCCCCTGTTTATATAACGGGTATACTAATGGATTGTAGGTGAGACTGTTGATGGTACAGATTAGTAGAGAAAAGGGCAGAGAAAAAATGAGGTAGCACTCCATTTTTTTGGTATTTTTTTATAACAGCCAGTTGTTTAAAGGGTGTTATGTTACATCACAGATAAGGCATCAATGCTTTGTGTGTATCCATTTTCATGCTTGTCAGAGAATGGGAAATAGATATTACAAAAGCATCTGGCAAATTTATTTGGACTTGATTTCACTCATAACAATCTCATATTCTTCAGTGCTTGAAAATCCACAATTTTTTTTTTCAACCCAACTAAAAAAAGATACCGAACAAAAATTGGGAAACCTTTCTATTTTAAGGCACTAATGTATGTGTCCAAATTAACAATATTTTGATGGAGTGAAAGAAAGAGTACATTTTTTTTGGAAAATTGCTTACTTTGAAAATGATGAGGAAAAGGTGAGCTAGGAGAAATGAGGCAGATGTGAATTCATATTAAACAAAATTAAATAATGTCAAGAAGGAAATAAGACCAACTTCAGAGTTCAAATTCCTGTTGGCCCACATTAGTCAGCATTCATAGTTACTACAAAAGTTTTCTCTTATTAGTCATATCATAGATATAGATAGTGCTTTTGATTATAATTCAATTTTGTTTCATTGCAGATTGTCAGTTGACATGTCATCACAAGTGCAGGCCATTGGTCACCTTGGACTGCAAGTCTGTCTCACAGGATTCAGCAGATAATATAGATGAGGGGATGGAACTGTTTGCCGATGAGGAGCAGACACTGTTTACCTCATCACCTTCTGTAGAGCTAGCATCAGAGCCATCCACTGTAGGTTTACAAGAGATTTGTCGTCTGCATCCATAGATTGAAGAGATTTGTCGTCTGCATCCATAGATTGAGATGCACATCTTGTATACAAATTATGTTATGTAGTGTTTGTGTGTTTTGGAATGCTGAAAAGTACTGCATCATCAGTTTAGATGATGCAGGAAATTGTATATTACTGCAGTGATTGTTCTTACATCTGTATTTAATGAAAGCCCATCTGTGAACACTATAGACAGTTGATAATTTTGTGTTGTTACACTCGCTCTCAATATCAATGCAATTTACTTTAAATCAGTAAATGAAGTGTAGACCATAATTGGTTAGTGCATAGTAAGTTGGCAGATCTTAGTTTATGTGGTTACCAGTTCAGTGGGGGCTCGAGTGGCCAAGTGGTCTAAAGTGCTGTCCATTACGGATCACTGCCATCTCAACTTGAGTCTAAGATTCTGTGAATGTGGATATTTGAGAAAGCTTGCCAGTGGGTCTGTGGTTCTTTTCGCGGATTTCTCTGTTTCTTCCTCCACCATTAATACTGGCCGCCATGTATAGCCTATCGTGTGCTGAAAAATGGCATTAAGCCCCAGAACAAGAACAACAATAATCAGTGTGATTATAAACAGGAAACTACAGTATGTAATGGCTAAATACTAGTGTTAAAACTTAATTTATCATGAATTATTCCTGACAAAGATAGTTTTGCTTTCCTTAAGTAATTTTTTGGTATTGATGATTAAAATTACTATGAATTAGGCAGAGTGTAAACTATTTAAAAAAGTTGGAATTTTCTTTATTGTTTGTTTAATGTACAAGTATGTGATTGAGAGTATTATTTACAAAAGGCTCAATAATTTTTACTAATGTTCGTGATATAAATGGGATAAAGTTACTAAATATGCCTTATATACTTGCATACAAGTCATATTCAACTGCAGATTTCATAAACCATGATCTGCAGTGTTTCCCTTTACGTACAGTTGTGCGTCAGTGATGCAGGCTGGAGAAAATTGACACAATTTTTTACCATGCATTTTTTTTATGCAAAGGATTTACAAAATACAATAAGGATTTATTTGATATCCATTGCGTTGGATTAGAGATGGCATCATATATAATTTGATCATAGGTATATTCTGGTTTCCTATTTCATATTCTCATTGTGTTGCACTCTGTTATGCTGAGCATAGGAAACAGAGACTACTATAGGCAATGTTATGACAGAGTAGCTTCCCCTAATCTCGCAACCTTTCATGTGATTCTATCGAGCTCAGCAAGATGTCGTCCAGATGTTTAACCGAAATGCTTGTTGCACTTAAATTTGGTCTCCAGATTAAAACAGCGTGCACTAAGAATCATTAGCGAAGAAATTGAAAGAAGCAGAACTGGAAAGAGTAGATGTGAATCTGATTTTAATGAAAAATGGAGAAAATAATTCCCTTCACTGGAATACGGCACATCCATTGCGATTACTGGTGTGATAGAAACACATTAAATACTTAAATTTTCTCGAGTTATATGAACCTACAATCCAAATTCAATAATTGCCACCATATTTCAAAGAATTATCTCGCTTGATAAGTTGTCTGTTAGAATTAGTTTTGAATATCAACTCTTTTTGAGACTTCCGATAAGCTGGCAAATGAAACTTTATGCTAAAGGTTGACTGTCTTTAGGATATTCCCATTTCTGAGATTGCTTGTCTGTGTATATTACTGAAAATTTCGTCTCAAAAAGTTGTGATTTGAAGTATTTATTATTGATTTCATGGTTGATTTAAGGGTAATATTTATTGTTAAGTAGTATATCAAATACCAGACATAAGGAAGTGCAATGAATGATTGCTTTCACATATTTCAGTTAAACACTGACCAACAGTGCCCAGCTTGATTGGTATTTTAAACAAGACATATCAGTAGCATATTAATTTGTTATCCCATATCAATAGCGTTTTTTGTTATCCCATGTCACAGTATGTTATCCCATGTCACAGGTTGTTATCCCATGTCAGTCACACAATAATAATTCCGTGTCAGTCTCATAGTAGTTTGTTATCCCATGTCAGGATTGTGAAATAATACTTTTTTATTTTTTTGTTATGTACATCTCATAAGACTGAAATAAGTGAAGTTTATCACACAAGATTTCATGTGATGAAATGACCAAATTGTTGAAAATCAGGGTTATTTGGGTTCAGACATGAACAGTTCTTTTTAGACAATAAATTACTTGTGGGGCACAGTTTAATTTTCATTATTATAAGTACTGATACTCTGTGGATTTAAAATACCACTGCTATGGGCAAGGTAACCAGATGAAGAAAATTTTTATTAAATTATTCAGTTCTCAAAGATGTGATCAATGTATTTGACCTTTCACCTCCATCCAGGAACATATTCTAAAAAAGCAATTCAGTCAGTTAACTTGTCAAGTTCCTTAACATCAGATTTTCATTAGCGATTTTGGAAATGGCTGCTTTTATTAAATAGGGACAGGAATGGATGATCATATAATTTGTCAAAATTAATTTTTTGTTTGAATGAAACCTCCTGTCTCTTGATAGGCCAGAGGTCAAAAGTTTGACAGAAAATTCCTGTTCCTTGAAAGGCCAAAGGTCAGAAGATGGGGTCAGAACTTGTTGGTGAGACTGGTTTTATGATTTCATTTTTTGGTTGCATTTCAGGAGAAAGATGAGACAGACAGTGGTTATAGGTCAGGAACTATACCTGAGGAGAAACTGCCTCCAAAACCTAGTCAAGCCACACTTAACAGAGATGAGCTCAAGAAACGAATAACCGAGTTCAACAAAATAGTTCCTGGAGCAAATTTTGCTCTTGTAAGTTGCATTTTAGATTTGAACATAAGGACATTAGTTGCAAATATTAGGCCAAGAAAAAAAATGTGTTTCTTTTTGCACTGGTTTTAAAGTTCAGATAGACAATATTTTAACTTTTTAAAAAAACATTTGGATTTTTTTAAAAACATGATACATCTTCGGTGTTATTTTTTGTGATTTTTTTTACACTGGGGGCAGCAAGTGCTAGAGTCAGCAGTGTGAAACAGGGACAGTCAGCTGACTGGTAACATTTTTTGTTTGGTCCTGTTTTAATGCAAATTTGTTAAACTTTGAATAATATCCATCTTTTTTTTCTTTTTTATTTATATTTTTTTATTAATAATACTTTAAAGTAACATTATAATTTGTTCCCAAATAAATTAAGAGCACTGAAAATCTAAACGATAGAAAAATGATCATTCCTTTGTTATAGAAATTGAACAGGTTTGCTGAAGAAGCTATATCATTTTTAATTTTAAAATTAAACATGGTTTTATTTGAACAGTAAATGTCTACTAGAATTTTAAGTCCATTGAGCTTTCATTCTTGCTTTTATCCTATTTGACAGACAGTATAAAATATATCATGGTCAGTGATGTCAGATCATTATCAATAAGTGATGTAAATTTTTCTGTTATTTGTATCATTGGTGTGTTCTTAATATGAGAATACAAAGATAATCCTTTTCACTTGCAGAAGGATCCCTCGGGTGAAGTATTCCAAGGCTTTTTAAAGGTGACTTTGAACCTTGTACGACCCATTAACATGTCATTAGGGGCACGTCCTCCTTCAATCTATGAAATTTTGACACGAGAGCACATCGTTGAACAGAACACACAAAATATTTCATTCTACATGCCCAGAGATACAGTCAAATCTATACATGTTTTAAGGTAAGTTGTAGATAAACATATAAAATAGAAAATCTAAATGAGAGACCACTTTCCCGAAGAACACTCAGGGGAATAACTCTTCTCTTTTTTTCAGCTGTCATTGCAAATGCTGCATCTATCTGACTGCATCCTGAAAATTGGATGAAGACTAATTACAAAAGCATACATAATTTGTATATCATTATTTTATCTGACAGCACAGACATGATGCATTCTATTTACCTTTAGGAATGCACATTTTGGCACTCAAAGAGCCAGAATTTGCAACTCTGCAGTGGTGATCCCGCTTTAAAAAAACCACATAATTTTCTCATCTGTGTCATAATTTGCAGTCATAATATTTTCCGGTAATCATCTGGGAAGCTGTAACCTCTGTACCATTTGACGAGAAGTCGGCTGTTTGAACTGTATGAAGGATAGGTGAAAAGGACTTTGTTGTCATGTGTTTATTGCCATTTTTCTGCACATGACAGCCATTATATCTGATGGAGGAAGAAATATGAAATATATCTGTAATCTACAGGAGAGATTTCTCACATACCCATACAGGCCTAACCTGAGTCGAAAACCTATACAGGCCTAACCTGAGTCGAAAACCTATACAGGCCTAACCTGAGTCGAAAACCTATACAGGCCTAACCTGAGTCGAAAACCTATACAGGCCTAACCTGAGTCGAAAACCTATACAGACGTTGGTGATTAGTAATGGTGAGTGCCTTCAACCATATGACAGCAGATTAGGGTCTTCATTGAGTTGGATTCGACTTTTTCTTTAGTATTTATGGTAGGAGCAGGCATTATCATTGGATATGGACTGCCTTTGGGCCAGGGACTTGATTGTTGTGTTGATATAGCAGGCATTATCATTGGATATGGACTGCCTTTGGCCAGGGATTTGATTGTTGGGTTGATATAGCAGGCATTATCATTGGATATGGACTGCCTTTGGGCCAGGGACTTGATTGCTGGGTTGATATAGCAGGCATTATCATTGGATATGGACTGCCTTTGGGCCAGGGACTTGATTGCTGGGTTGATATAGCAGGCATTATCATTGGATATGGACTGCCTTTGGGCCAGGGACTTGATTGCTGGGTTGATATAGCAGGCATTATCATTGGATATGGACTGCCTTTGGGCCAGGGACTTGATTGCTGGGTTGATATAGCAGGCATTATCATTGGATATGGACTGCCTTTGGGCCAGGGACTTGATTGTTGGGTTGATATAGCAGGCATTATCATTGGATATGGACTGCCTTTGGGCCAGGGACTTGATTGCTGGGTTGATATAGCAGAAATCATCCATTTTATATATATATATATATATATATATATATATATATATATATATATATATATATATATATATATATATATATATATATATATATATATATTTAAATACCATTGGTAATGTAGAACTAATTTACCTCCATGTAGGGATATATAGCAGGGTTTGATACTTAAGATTATGGAAGATAACATGGAACTAGTTATTTTTTTATTTATTTATATAAATAGATTGGACTTCCAGTTGATCTCTAAGAAATCAGTATTCACCAAACTTAATTTCTCGGATTAATGATGGACAACAGTGTTTTGAAGTTCACTTAAATCCTGTCCATCATCTATCTGTTACATGCGAGTTTTATGTCCATCAACTATCCCATACAAACAAGTTTTAGTTTATTGGGCAAAACTCAAAACTTGCTGGTGATAAAGAACGGCATTTAAATAAATGTTTTTTACATATATTTATCGTAGTACTTGGTATTAGTTGTAAGCTGAAACTTAATATATAAGTTTTTTATTTGTTTTCTGACATGCAAATTTTGAAGCTGAATTTACGGAACAGAATAGTGTAATATATTAAAGTTGCTTTTGATATTCCTGTGTCAGTAGATGGTGGAAGTACATATGTGTATATACTTCGTTGTTCATCAGATAGTAATATCTGAAGCCAAGTCTTTAAAGTGATACAGTACAAAATACTGTCCAATGCTTCATAAGTAACATGCATTAACTGTGGTTCAGTTGGAATATTGTTGAAAAAACTATGTATTAACTTGGTTTTGCCTTCTTTTTTCAAGAAAGTTTTTTTGTAACTGGCGTCACAAGACTGGCGTAGAATTTGTTTTCGTTGAAAATGGAAATAAAGGAAAAGTGAAAGCTCAGATAAAATACATGAAGATCACTGTGTACCCTTCCTTTTAGACCTCCCATTATCTTCAAACCTCATGTAGGGGATAAATTAAGGAAAGAAACATTTTAATTACAGTGTATATTGGAAATGTGTATACGTACAAAAATACACAAGTATAAATGCATGCATATGCAAACCTACACAGTTCAGATGGCATGCGTGAAGGAGTTGAAGTACTTATCAAAAGCGGACTTAGGTTGGGAACAAAAAGTGATCCGAAAATCTAATTCGGTCACAGAGAGCACTGCAACATTGTGGTGGTTCATATACTACTGCAGTGCCTTAATTTGAGTGGTTATATGTGTGCAACACTTGGAATTGATGTGTAATGAAGTGTTAGCATTATTCTGAGCTGAGTGCCCTGCTTCTGCACTAGTTAATAGTTTGTTTACCTAAATATTTACAGTGGTGCTGAGTCCTAAATTTCATCAGAACTGTGTGTTTATTAGAACTAAATAACTGTGTTTATTAAAACTAAATAACTTGGTCCATGCATGTTTGAAGGTTCAGGGCTTAAAAATCCTACCTTTCAAGTATGTAATAATTTTGTGTAAATAGCATCCTATTTGCTTTGCCTCACCAGGTACAAAGTTTACATTGTACGAACCAGCCTGTTTCTTTCTTTTTATGTTGTTACAGATTTAGTATAGTATTACAAATTTAGTATAGAATTACAAATATAGTATTTCAAATTTAGAACAGTGTTACAGATAAATAGTATAGATTTACAGATGTATTACAGTATTACAGATTTTACAGATGTATTAAAGTACATGTATTACAGATTTTAAATTTAGTATTACAGGTTTTGAATCAAGCTGTTGTGTTAGTATGTTGAGTATATTTTGTCTTTTGTTTCTGTTATAAAATTAGTATGCTGTGATATGCATGCAGTCCCAAGGTCTGTTTTAGAATGTGCAAGTGCAGAGTAATTTCTTTTTGAAAAATCACAATGAAAAATTACTGATTCTGCAAAAATTGATGATGTTTTCAAACACTGTTTCATAATTGAATCTTGTATTTTCAAACACAACTTTTCTTTTTTAATTAAATTTCTTGTATATTCAAAAATTTCCCTTCTTTAGCTCCGTTTGTCGGAGACTAGAAGAGCTTATCTAGTGGACTGTTGTGCATTGGTCAGTGTCAGTCCATTAGCACACGATTGTTATACTTTTAATTTGCTTGGAGGATTGCCATAAAACTTAACATTCCACATTCATCCCAATGATCCTAAATGAAAATGGTGGTGATCTGACATCCAATATAGCTGTCACAGTAACCAACTGAAAGTCATGTCAACATGACATTTTCACCAGACAAGATCTTGTTAGTAGGTCACGTCTGAAATTGGTTTTGCTTAGACATCTAGAAGAGCTGTCACAGAAGTCATCTTAAAAATCTGTAATTGCTAACTTGTAAAGGATGATCATATGAACAGTTTCAATTTCTCATGATCTCTTGTTGGTTCTAAATGAAATGTGTACCAATCTGTAAGCTTATATGGCTACCACAGAAGCCATATTGAAATTCTTGCCCCTAGTGGTCTAAAGTGCTGTCCGTTACGGATCACCTCTTCGTGAGTTTGAGACTAGGATTCGGCGAATGTGGATATGTGAGAAAGCTTGACAGTAGCTTCTCGTGGGTCGTGGTTCTTTCCGGTGATTTCCCGGTTTCTTCCTCCACCATTAATACTGGCTGCCATGAATAGCCTATCGTGTGCTGAAAAATGGCGTTAAGCCCAACAACAACAAGAACCAAAAAAAAGCTACTGCTTTGTTTCCAGAAGGAAAGTCAAATTCTGGAGTTTTCAGCAGAAGACTTATTATGATTGGTCCTATATAAAAATGGTCCTTCACACATCCAATATAACCACCACAGCAGCCATCTTGAACATCTTGTTATTGCTATGCCTGAAGACTGACTGTGACGTCTGCTTTGTCTGAAATGAATATCATGGCAACAATCATGAAACTTCAAATTCTTCGGAATGTCATATGAGCATTGGGTTTCCACCAGAGACTTCTATGAAAATGGTGCCACCCGTATATCCGATATGACCACAACAATTGCTGTCATGAAAATCTTCCTATCACTATTCCATCAGAATGGATTGTCATATCAACATAGCTTTTTCATGAAAATGTTGCTAATCTGATATTCAGCCACCAAAGCATCCATCTTGAAAATATTTTAATTGCAACTCCTCTGGAATGGAAAGTCACAGGTGTAAGCCCTTGTGATCCAAGGTGTAAAACAAATTCAAATGTGCAACCGATTTTTGTCCCTGTTTCTGTTCTTCTCTCATGGGTCTGCAAGGACATAGATTTGAGGATGGTTGGGACAAAGTGGTGAAGCACCAAGGTTATCTTTTTTTTTTTTACAAACATTCAGTATTGTTTTGGCAAAATTTGTTTCCCAAATAAATTTTGCACCAAGTGGAATTTAATGTATGCTCTCCACTTAAGTTCTTTATTTCCTATTTAGTTAAAAGTTTCTGTGAACATACCTTATCCAGTTTCTTATATAATTAATTGCTCCCATGGCCTAGAGGTTAGAGCATCCGCCTTGGATGCGGAAGTTCATGGGTCCGATCTACGGTGGAGTCATACCAAAGACTTACAAAAATAGTACTAACAGCTGCCAAGCTTGACACTTAGTATTAAGAGGTTAGTGTTAGAACTGGTCGGCCTGGTATCAGGATAATGTGACTGGGTGGGACATCATGCTACATGTCAGCAACATGATGCCCCAGTGCTAGACATCACTATAAACTGCCACACTGCAGACATCATAGCAAGATGACTGAAAAATTGTTAAAGCTACATTAAAAATCTAAATCACACACACACCAGAAACTGATATAACCAGGAGTCAGCTTTACTTATATTGTAATGGCAAGGACATCGGACCAAAATTAGCCTTGAAAAAAGTGTTATTTACCACTCTGTGATGAATTTTCAAATATAATGATTACCATTTTGTTTCCCCAATGTATATGTCAGAGGTAAATTTATTGTTACCTGTAAGGTTTAACCGCAAATCAGCACAATCCCAACTTTATAATGCCATTGAAAGTGTGCTATAATTGTACAAGCATCTTCACTTATAATGTGACACTTTTATAAGCAACCTCACTTATAATGTGATACACTTTTATAAGCAACCTCACTTATAATGTGACACTTCTATAAGCAACCTCACTTTTAATGTGACACTTTTATAAGCAACCTCACTTATAATGTGACACACTTTTATAAGCAACCTCACTTATAATGTGACACACTTTTATAAGCAACCTCACTTATGTGACACACTTTTATAAGCATCCTCACTTATAATGTGACATACTTTTATAAGCAACCTCACTTATAATGTGATACTTTTATAAGCAACCTCACTTATAATGTGACACTTTTATAAGCAACCTCATTTAAAATGTGACACTTTTATAAGCAACCTCACTTATAATGTGCTTCATGTTAATTGCTTAGCAGAAGAGCAACAGCATATCCGATCTGTCAATTTGTGGATTGATACTCAGACAATTGCAGCACCTTTGTAAATGATTATGCATGTATTTGATAACAAAAGCAATAAATTTGGTATCTTGTTTTCTTCAGAAATCAACCAGAGAGAGCAGATTTTATATCATCAATAACTGTTCTACATTTTTTATTCAGTCTTAAAGGCACTTTGCAGAACATGTACCATAACCTAATAACACATTGAAAGGAAATAACCACTCAAGGGCTTTCATTGCATACCAGGATTAGTAGTGTGTTGTCTGGTTTATCCTGGAGACCACCCTAATAGGAAGAAGTCAGTTCCCCCTCAAGGCCAAATATTGAGAAGTGAGAAGCTATTAGGGATAGGGCCCTACTTAAGTGGGTAGAATTATTTCTGTTTGTTTATTGGATTAGATTGATAACAACTTCATTTATATTATTCATATTATGTTTACCACTAAAAATAAAAATTGTTACTGGCTATGATTTTATTGTAGTATTCTTCCTTAATAGATCCTTTGATACCTAATTTTGAATTACATTTTATAAAGCTAAAAGGAACATTTGGTTCATTCTCCAATTTTACCATTAAGAAATTTAAGCAGCTTAATCAAATGGCATTTAACAGGAGTAGCAGTCAATATACATATCTAAAGGGACATATTGTCTAAAATCAGTTAAAATGTATAGATTGGTGTGTTTATTTTGTGCTACTCCTGGCAGAATATATATCCCAGGGTAAGGTCATTACAGCGAAAAGTGGGGAAAAAAAATGTTTTCCTTCTTCAAAAAACAGTAGTTTAAAAAGTGTGGTGTGTGAGTGTATGTGTGTGCGTGCGTGTGATTTGGATTTTTAACATAGCTTTAATAATTTTTTCCATCATATTGCTACATAATGTCTGCAGAATGTATTGGCCACACTTAAAGTATATAAAATTTACCAAATGTTTTAAGGATTTTATGTGTGATATCTTTATCTTTTGCATATAATTCTTCATATTCTATGTTGTACATACATGTAGTATTTTCATTGAAGGTTTAATTTTGTAGGTTTCTAAAATTCATTCTTTTCTTTTTGTTTCCTATTTTAGAGTTAGTTGGCACAATATAGCCATTTGTGCTGAGGTGCTGTTAAATGTTACTACATTCAGACATTTTGTTGATATGATAGTTATTGAGATCTCATGGGTTTTCTCAACAGTTATTGAGACCACATGGGTGACTTCTCCAGAGTTTTTGAGATCATATGGGTTTATTCACCAGTTATTCAGATCTCATGGGTTTCCTTCACCAGAACTATTGAGATCATATGGATTTTTTCATGAGTTATTGAGATCGCATGGGTTTCTTCACTAGATTTATTAAGAACATGTGTTTCTTCACCAGAGCTATTGAGATCACATGGATTTACTTCATCAGAGAGCAGCCATTACTGACTTATGGCAAGTCATAAGCTGTTATTGGTTTGCCTTTCCTTGACTGATTTTAACTGGGAAGTTATTAGGATATTAGTTATTAGTGCATTGTTTTTTCTGATTAATAAGCTTTTGCAGTGGTATGGGGACTGCTTATCAGTTTTCATTTTCATTCTAACACAAGCTTGTTGACTGAGCCAAAGGTTATAGGCAGATGTTATTGGCAGGGCATGGGGATTGCTCTAATTAATGCTTTCTTGAGGAACTTCTTATTGAGTTCTCCTAATCCCAGACTCTGAAGGACTTTCCACTATCTATAGTCTCACTTAGCAAGATGATAAAGTCACTTGAGACAGGTAACTCCAGATGAAGAAGAGGCAATGAAATCTATAGTTTTCACAGACTCTTCTCCAAACCTAATTTCTTTTCTCTGCCATTTCTTAACATCTTGTCTGGAACTTGGATACAGGCATTAGTTATATTTACCTAGGTATTTCTCTGCAGCTTCTAAGCATCATGTCTGGAACACTGGATCAGTACATGAGGAAGCTGAAAGGAAACAGCTGTAGATGGAATCTTTAATTGAACTCCTGGTTGTGAAGTCTTTTGTTGTTAAAGTTAATGGTAATCCCATTTATTCATATAGACATTGTACAAATGTAGTTACTCTTAAATTACACAATCAGAATGTTATCTGCATATCATAGTAGAAATTATTCTTTTTTTCTTTCAAAACTTGGATGGAATGGAAGTGGAAGAATAATTAAGGAGGCAGAAGAATGTCTTCACATCTTTTTTCATTCCTTTTCAAATTTATTTTTTTCCTTCAATTTCACAATGAAGATTATAAATGTAGCAGTACATGTATTTACAAGATACCTAAGCCGTAAATATTGTTTTGGGTAAAATATAGGTCACAGTGATCTGTCAGTTATCATAGTAAAGGTATCTATAAGTTGTACTGTTAAAGCATGTACATTGATATATTCTATAACAGCAATGATATCGTTAGGAATAACAGATTTGCAAGTATGCCAGGATTAATCATAATGGGAATCTGAGAAATTTAACAGATATAGATAATATATATGTGGTAAAATATGTTTATGGCTTCATGTCTATTCAGTGACCTCCAACGGTGAAATTTGCCTGGTATTGAATAAGCTACTACAAGTAGGAATAAAGTAGTAATCTGAGCTAATATATAGAACAAATAAGACAAGCCCCCCATTACAAGTAAAACAAAATTTAATAAATATTCAAGCAATAAAAATTTCCACGAATAAACGATATAAAAATGACCGTTCGAAAGATACACTTCTTTCTTTACTTATTACTAATTACGGAATTCAAAAATAAAATGACAATTAAGGAATTTCAAAATACAATGACAATTATATACTAGCCGATGCTGTTTGAGATAGAGTCAAAAATCATCGTGCTAGTTCGAGTAATCAAATAACTCTGCCTTGCATCAAAAACAACCTGTTGACTGTCTCTGTCCCACAGGCCCTCTCAGACTGTACTTTGGTTCCGTTGTTCAGTACGTCTTCCATTTTACTTTCTCTCATTCTACCAATTCAAGATACTTTTTACTGTGTTCCAACTTGTCCTTTTCCTTCATTCTAAACTGTTTCTTTCCTTTCCCCACTGGTTTTCCTTCCCACGCTGTTTTCTTCCCACAGTTTGGGTTGTACTCCTTTCAGACTATCTCTCCTTATAAAAATATAAACAACCAGCCTAAATCTTCTGATACCATACATAATTAGACTGACCCCTTCCAGGTCAGAAATTACCCTATTGACCTTCAAACAGTCTACTTGGTTAGTTCCTAGACTAATGACTGGGAATGCCATTTATGCCACAGGCAGCATTAGCCCTTTTCACAGGCCTCATTATACTAAATGAATGAAATTCCACACTTTACATCAAGACTACCATTATACATAATGGATTCATTCTGATAGTTCCATTCCAACTACTTCCATAACACCATTCATCAATTCATTCCTTGACTATAAATACAATATTATCAGTCAAATGAGCTCAGCATAGCTATAATTCCATATATAAAATAAGTATGAATTCAACCTGCTCAATTCCTACAATTATCAAGACTATAACTTAGCAAATAGCCAATGCATATGTAAAAAAAAATATGGTTGCCTGGGCTTAGATAAACAAACTGGACACAAGTATACCATATCAAGAAACATTAATTTATGACTCACCAAATAAATTCCTGTAAATACATTCGTCTATGAGCAATTAAGTCATAGCATAAACAAGGTATATAAATTCATGCAAATACAAGTACCTACAAGCAATTAAATCATATCATAAAAGAAGTATTTGAGATTTATGCAGTTACCTTTTTTTTTCCTGCTTTAGGTGTCCATTGAAGCCTCAGACATGTCTTCCTTGAATGACAATTAATTTTGAGAAACTTAACCTTGTCACTAATTGTCTGTACAACAATGGTCAAATGAGTATTTAGAAATTAAAAAGAGAATGTTGATAGTGAATTTTTTTCTCAATAAAACACATTTATTATGATCGCAATGGTTATCACAACAAAATGCAGATAGCATGATTCAGACTTGGATCTTTCTTGTCTAAAGCAATCACCATGCCACGGCAAATCTCACATAAGCATGTAGATGGACCCGGTCTGTTACAAATTTGTCAGAAAGAAAGCTGTTTAGCATCTGTTGCTCACACGTACGAAAAATTTGCATTAGATCAAGTAAAGTTAGTATCTTTTGAAGTTACTGTCCTTATTACATGTCTGTTACTGATATTGTTATGAAGAACAGAGATTTGTTAATGGAAAATGTTGCTTGGGATTTGCAAAACACATTACAGTTGGTAGAAACTGTGTTTTATATCAGCAACCATTATTTTCACTACTGCGATACATGTATTTGTATTGATTCTAGTCTTTGCTTACTTAATAAGTATGGGACTCTGTGAACAGACTGGACCCTAATGTTCCATCATGCTGACTGAGTCATCCATTCATTGGCTGGCCTGTCTTGCAAATTATACAGATGCTCAAACTGGGGGTTTTCAGAATTATTGCAGATGAATGAATAATTATCAGACATGCAAAATATGAAGTTTAGCAGATTGCCATGGTAGGAACATTGGCTAACACATTGGTCTAATATTTTTGTTTTTTGTTATTTCATGTGTATTACATCTATCTCTCTCTCTCTGTGTATATATATATATATATATATATATATATATATATATATATATATATATATATATATATATATATGAGGGACAGAGAACATGTTGGATGTGCCATTGTGCATGTTAGTAAATGTTGATTAAGATGTTTTGACCTGGAACATGTCCGATGATGAATGTCTTGGATTTTATAAAAGACTACTTTATTTGGAATGTGGACTTTGTAATTTAGATTTTTCTGAATTTTGGGCTTTATTTTTGTTTTGCATGTCTTTTTGAGAGATGCCTGAACTTACTCATAGGTAGTTGCTATATGACCTGTAGAGTGGGACATTTCCTGCTATTGAATGTATACAGCATCAATATAAATGATTCCAGTCCAAGGGTTATCAGCAATGTTACCTGCCTTGTAGATAGGTTATTAAAAATAGCAACATGTCTGTTTGCTGAAGCCATTACCATGAAGACAGATAAGACAGCTGTAACTGGCATTTTAGTGTTGGCAGAATCTAGTTTATTTACATCTCTGGTGAAGACCAGCAAGCTATTGCAAAAATAGAAAATGTAGCCAACAAAAAAGCTGTCAGTACCAAAACCTCATTTAGCTGAAGCTTCAAAGTGAATTAATTTTCTGGTCCAAAATTTGACAAATTACTTCAACAAATTTGACCCAGTCAAGTAAAATCCCAGTAAACTAAAATCCCATCATTACTAAATGCTTTTATTTGGTCTCAGGTTGGGTGGGAGTGGGATTCTGTCTAGAGGTCTTTTGCAGAACTAAGGGTTTTAATCCTTGTGAGTTTCACTGTTACTTCAAATGTAAACTTTCCAAATCACTTGTTTACAGAGCTGATCAATTAAGTCCTCTACTTTCTTAAAGATGTTTTTTGTCAAGGTTAATTTAACAAATAGCCAGATATGGGTATTGGGTATCTCATTTTGTGTGGGTAGTGACTGCCATGGTCATATTGTGGAATGTGGCAGTGATGTTGTCCAAGTTAAGATTTAATTAGGCCTTAACATTTTCATTTGATATTAACTTAACATACATACTGATATGACACATACTATCAGATTTGGTTTCTTTTTTGGGTTATCTGCATATGTGTATTGCTTGCCCGTGTCAGCATCAATTGGTTAACTACATATGGGTATTGCTTGCCGGTGTCAGCATCAATCAGTTATCTGCATCTGGGTATTGCTTGACTGTGTCAACATTATCGGTTAACTGCATCTGAATATTGATTGCCCATGTCAGCATCAATTGGTTAACTGGTCTGAGTATTGATTGCCGTTGTCAACATCAATGGGTTATCTGCATCTGGGTATTGCTTGCCCATGTCAATGTCAATGGGTTATCTACATCTGAGTATTGCTTGCCCTGTCAACATCAATGGTTTATCTGCATCTGGGTATTGCTTGCCCATGTCATTGTCAACGGGTTATCTACATCTGAGTATTGTTTGACTGTGTCAACATTAGTGGGTTATCTGCATCTGAGTATTGCTTGCCTATGTCAACATCAATGGGTTATCTGCATCTGAGTATTGCTTGCCCATGTCAGCATCAATGGGTTATTTGCATCTGAGTATTGCTTGCCTATGTCAACATCAATGGGTTATCTGCATCTGAGTATTGCTTGCCCATGTCAACATCAATGGGTTATCTACATCTGAGTATTGTTTGCCCGTGTCAACATCAATGGGTTATCTGCATCTGAGTATTGCTTGCCCATGTCAGCATCAATGGGTTATTTGCATCTGAGTATTGCTTGCCTATGTCAACATCAATGGGTTATCTGCATCTGAGTATTGCTTGCCCATGTCAACATCAATGGGTTATCTACATCTGAGTATTGTTTGCCCGTGTCAACATCAATGGGTTATCTGCATCTGAGTATTGCTTGCCCATGTCAGCATCAATGGGTTATCTACATCTGAGTATTGCTTGTCCATGTCAACAACAATGGGTTATCTACATCTGAGTATTGTTTGCCCATGTCAGTGTCATTGGGTTATCTGCATCTGAGTAGTAGACATCATGATACAGTTTGTATAGAAGACATGAGATTTCCATAGAAACACTTTGGTAGTTTCTCACCTATCACTGACTTGTGCAGTTTTAGGTCCATTAATGTTTATACAGGGTGTTATAAATGTAAATATTCCTTGCATGTGACTGTTATAGTTGTAGCAATCTCTTTTTGTGGTTGCTATTATCAGAAGTAGATTGCTCCAAGTGGAATTTGCTCAGCCCACCAGCATCCTGTTTTACAATCTCCAATAGATTGTATTACAAAACTGGTACACTAAAGATTAGATAATCCTACTTTAGACCAGTTTAAAAACCTTCTAAAGCTTCATTGATTTTTAACAGGTAAAGATATTCAGTTTTAAGTATTGTTTAACTACATAAATTGAATCTGCTAAAAACTTCTGTTTAGTCATACTTTATTTTCAGCACAGTGCAAAAGTAATTCTGAGGAATATTTGTACCTTTAATTAGCTTTACCTTTAGGACTGTTGCTACAAATGGTTTCTTAGAAAAGTATTTTATTAAAATTTTTCATTATTTACGTTAATGTAAACCACAGTTTGCACATTCACTATGGACATTTTAATATCATATTATCACTATATTAAATATGGGATTTGTCACTAAAGGCTTATTAAAAATTTCTGGTTGGGCCTTAATGAGAGTGGTGCTGATCTGATGTCCGATTCGGCAACCATTGCAACCATCTTGCAAATCTTGTTCTCACAGAAAGTCACATAAACAACAATCGTGGGGGTGGAGGTCACCAGAAGTCTTCTGTTTAATGTTTAGTTGAGCCTAAATCAAAATGGTGCCAGTATGGCATCCAATATGTCCACCACAGCAGTTAATTTAAAAATCATTTTGTCAGTGAAGAATAGTTTCAACACTTTGAAGCAGAAAAGAAGAAATTCTTTTTGGTCATCAGAACATCAGTTTCCCTGAAGGTCTCTAGTTTTACAGAGCTGTGATTGGGAACTGAACCTGGTACCTAGTTGGTAGAAAATAAGCTCTTCATCCTTGTGCTATCCTGAGATGTAGACACTTTGTCTTTATCAGATGATTTGAAGGACTTATTGCATGCATGGAAATATGGCAGGAAGAAGAGCAGGAATTGCATATGATTTGGGGTTTGTTATGCAACCCAGGTAAACTTGGCAACCTGGAAACATGGCTTCCCAGGTGTTGCAAAGAAATTTTTCATTATTTGCTCTCAGTTTGGCCAAGTGCCACCAAGATTGTCTGGCAGTGTTGTTGGAAAACTCCTTTGATTTAAATGATATATTACACTTAAGTTTCTGATTCTGCCATTCCTAATGATAATAAAAAAAAGTTAATAACTTAACCCAATGCTGAAAACTATCTACTCATCTTCTTTGACCTCAAGGTTTGAAGATAATTTTGCATGCTGCTTTGCTTCAGAACTGTCAGGAAATGCATAAACAAACAAAAAGACCGTTGCTGTTGTAAAGTTTGATAATGACTTATTGAACTAAAGAACGGATTTCGACTTTGAAGAGTACTAGATCCTTCCCAGCTAGAAATAGCCATTTGGCTAGGCTTATATAACTGCATGAGATTTTTGCAACCAGAGATCTGGTGAATATAAAACAAAAAAAACATTTTTCTTGTAAAGCCAGAATGAGGTTTTTCCTAAAATTGGATGAAAAAAATCCATTTTATTGGCTGATGAGAAGTTGTGATATGACAAGTTTGATGAGATAATAATTTCACATTTCACTGCATATAAACATCTGTATTGTTTAAGAACAGACCTGCTTCATCAGTAGAGCTGTTAAATTCTATCCAAGTTTTTGGTTTGAATTATTGTAGAATATATTATTTTTGAGATTGAGATAATTTTTGTAATTGTGTTTACAGCATTTTACCAAGGTATCATCTGTCAGCAGTAGAAATTAGTGAAACATTTTTACCAGACACTTGAATAGCAAACATTTTACCTGACACTTTACTGGCAAATATTTTCCCAGTCACTTGAATAGCAAACATTTTACATGACTATTAAATAGCAAATATTTTCCCAGATACTTGAATAACAAACATTTTACCTGACACTTGAATAACAAACATTTTATCAGACACTTGAAGAGCAAATATTTTACCATACACTTGAATAGCAAATATTTGTACCAGCCACTTGAACAACAAATATTTTACCTGACACTTGAACAGCAAATATTTTCCAAGCACATGAATAGCAGATATATTACCTGACACTTGAATAGCAAACATTTTACCAGACACTTGAATGGCAAACATTTTTACCAGACACTTGAATAGCAAACATGTTTACCAGACACTTGAATGGCAAACATTTTTACCAGACACTTGAATGGCAAACATTTTTACCATACACTTGAATAGCAAACATTTTTACCAGACACTTGAATGGCAAACATTGTTACCAGACACTTGAATAGCAAACATTGTTACCAGACACTTGAATAGCAAACATTGTTACCAGACACTTGAATAGCAAACATTTTTACCAGACACTTGAATGGCAAACATTTTTACCAGACACTTGAATAGCAAACATTTTTACCAGACACTTGAATAGCAAACATTTTTACCAGACATTTGAATAGCAAACATTTTTACCAGACACTTGAATGGCAAACATTTTTACCAGACACTTGAATAGCAAACATATTTACCATACACTTGAATAGCAAAGCTGTCACTGAGTCACATAAGTTTGATTGAATGAGATGAGCTTTGAAATAATTGGTAGATTTGAAAAGGTCTTCAGACATGAGAGTTTTCATAGAATTACATGATTTCAGAGATCTTTACACCCAAAAACTAGATGAAAACAATTGGTCCATAATAATACAAATTGAATGCTTTTCTGAGGGAAGGTGCATTTCATCAGGGGAATTCACTAACACATCAGAATATTTTGAAATGATCCTTCTCCTGCATGTGTCTTGTAGTGTAACAGGCATATTTTACAGGACCTGTTTGGGATGCTCATTTGTGTGATTTACACCAAAATTTTGTTTAGTTTTGATAAAATCAATCAAAATATTGGGCAAAAATAATAAATGATACCTGAAAGTTCAGACTATTTCTTCATTAAATCCCCCTACAGGTATACTGAAAAAATTTCCATCCCATTTTGTTTTGTCAGTTGGAGGTAGAAATTCCCCCATAAAGTTTAATTTCTATAATAGCATCTGGAGTGTTATAAGCCTTTTATTTAAGGAAGCCACAACTGATGTTGTAAATATCAGAAAAAAGTTGAAGTTATATTCTTGCACAGGTGAGTGGTAAATTAGTCTGTCAGGGCAACAAGTCCACATAATTATTGTACTTAAAACAAGTTCACATAATTATTGTACTTAAAACAACAGTTTTGCTTAAGAAGAATAAAATAGCCTGTTGGAAGAGTTGATATTCCTCCAGAGTTCATCAGTGAATGCCCTTTGGTGGTTTATGTGCACTTGGTACATTATACTGCAGCAATCTTTTGGCATGCCAAAATAAATGAATGTCAGTTGTCAATTAATCAAGGTAATTATCGAAGATTAATTGGCAAGTCTTTATGCATGACTAAAAATAATGTTTAAATAGATGATTAATCACAATTATGGATTAATTAAGGTAACACTGGTTGATTAATTAAGGTGATACTGGTTATCATATTCTGTTGCAGATATATTGGCATGAGTGAATTAAGGAGTTTTACAAGTGTTGATTAATCAGATATTGATGGTAATCAGTTTCTACAAGGTTGCATAATGTTAATTCAGTAACCCAAAGATAATAACCAGTCAATTTTGATTAATATGTGAAATAATTATTTTACATTTAATGAGCCTTTAAAAAAAATGAATAAAGGGTAAAAAGATAATGTAAGAAAATTACTATAATAATACCGGTAGATAGTTGTACTCACTCATGATCTTATTCCAAGGCAGATTGCAGCAACTGGTGGAAGCATGTTCTACATCAATAGAGCAAACACACTAAGCCTGGTGGATTTTATAAACATAATTACCAATCAAAACATTTATCTGTCAACAAAGGTCAGTAATTAGGTAATCACTGTAAATTATTTCTAAATCTAGCTTTCATTGTGTTTTCGATTGTTAAATAGTGAAGACACAGAAATGTGGATTGATTCCTGTAAGGAGCTGAATAAAAATTTTTTGTAAATTTAATTTTATAAAAGAAAAAGTGGTTGCCTCAGTAAAACGAGAAAACTAAAAGGCTGCCATTTTCTTTGATGTTCTTAGTAAAGTCTTGTGCATGACTGATGGGTGGACATGTTTTTTTGTTTCAGTGTTGTACATAGTTAACATACTTACAATTAAAATCCCAAACAAAACTGTTAAATGGAATAAAATAAAAATATAAATAAAATAAATAATCTAGTGTGCTGTATCATCATTTGCTACTTCTTTTCTAAAAAGCCACTTCATCAGTGTCCTTGCATGAATGAAGTACCTTGAATTTTGTACAAAAACCATTTCAAGCTGCTATTCCACACACTCAACATTACTTAGCAGAAGCAGAACTGAATTGATCCAGATTTGACAGAAAAGCATTCTGGAATCAAGGGGTTTGAATTTTTCAACATGATCACTTTTACTAGATACATAAAACCTTTAAACAGCTTGTTCTCAAACAATACTAAACAGAATTTGGTCCAAATTTAACAGAAATCATCTTGGCGTGAAGGGTTTCCATATTTTTGTTGTTTTGGGGTTAAGTGCCATATTTAGCACATGACAGTGACCATTAAGACTGGTGAAGGAAGAAACTGACATCTCCATTAAGAACCACGGATCTGTGGAAAGCTATTTTCAAGCTACTTCACATAACTATATTTTACAAGCCCAAGACTTGAGCCCACACAGATAGGTGTGATGGAAGTGATCTTTAAAAGGGAGCACTTTAGAACATTCATATCACCTGGGGCCACTCTTTCATATTTATATATTGATGCTAATCACCATTAAATATGGTCTGCTATTACTAAAGTCAGAATAGTGTTTTTTATGACTGCAGTTCTAGACAGAGTGACCAAACTTTGTTGAGGAGATGCGATTGAGGTATGCAAGGGTCCTGCTGATTTCAGGGTTTAAAGGTCAGAGACCACTGTCATAGCTTTTGCTCTAGAGCAGTTCTTCAGATAAACTTTGACTAATTTGTCCTTAGGATAATAAATAAACCTATAGATTTAGTGGTCTCAAGGTCAAAGTCAAGGTCAGTAGCATGGTAAGTCTGATAAGAAAATAATGGTTTATACACAAGTTTAGATTAAAACTGAATATCATGAGCAAAGGTAATTTGTATGAACAATCAGTCATGTGTCTACAAAGTGGACTGTTAAACACAGTATGTAATGTTGCATTCACAGTTGAGGTGTTTACCAGAGGTTGAATATTTGTTAAAGGCGATTGGTCTATTTATTCAAAACCTGTTTTTTTTTGCGGTGTTCAGATTCAAAATAAATATGATAATTGGAGAGTTTGAGATGGCTTGAATGGTGCTGAACAGACTTTTGACCAAACTTGAGTACAGAAATCAATAGTTACCTGGCTGTCTCATTCAAAGGTCAGTTACAATAAGCCCCCCCCAAATAATCAGATCCTGTAAAGTTCCTCGTTACCGTCAAAATCTTGTCTCTTTTTCATTCATCAAGGTTGCTTGTGAGCACAAGAGGTTTCGTTTAGTATCAGAATTTTTGGTTTCTCAACTCATATCAGGATCTTGATGATTTTGATTTGGAACTACATCAGGATCTTGATGATTTTGATTTGGAACTACATCAGGATCTTGATGATTTTGATTTGGAACTACATCAGGATCTTGATGATTTTGATTTGGAACTACATCAGGATCTTGATGATTTTGATTTGGAACTACATCAGGATCTTGATGATTTTGATTTGGAACTACATCAGGATCTTGATGATTTTGATTTGGAACTACATCAGGATCTTGATGATTTTGATTTGGAACTACATCAGGATCTTGATGATTTTGATTTGGAACTACATCACGTCCTTGATGATTTTGATTTGGAACTACATCACGTCCTTGATGATTTTGATTTGGAACTACATCAGGTCCTTGATGAGTTTGACTGCCATCGGTATGTATGAATGAGGTGGTTGTGCATTTGATTGACTGAGCTTTTAGACACTCTTGATGACATTTTTTTCTTCAAGTTTTATATACATATGCAAGCTTATGTCCTCAAAATTTCTGACAAATTTTATTATGAGTGTCATCTATGCATAATATTGAGGTAATCTTGCATCAAATTGGTTGAACTTGTGAAGATTCTAGAGGCCATAATTTTGTTTTTAAAAAAAAATTGATTTACTATAAATATGTGTCATCAAGAACAGTTAAAAATGACATCCATGTACAGTATATTAATGGCAGATCTTGAATCTGATTGGCTGAACTTGCACACACCCTTGAGAACCCTAATTCTGTTAAGATTTTGATCAGATTTCTATGCAAGCTTATATCAAGATCAGTTATAAATGACATCCATTTATGTTATGTACAGATATTGCATATTTAATTTGCTATGCAAGGTTATTATCATTTTGATTACCAGTGATAATCACATGCATTAGTACATCTGATTATTTGAGCTCAATAACACTCATTCTTTCTAATTCAGTAGTATTTAAGCTTTTATCAAGACCATGGATGAATTCAGTTGTAAACAACATTCTTATGTAATAATGAGGTGACTATTAATGATGTGATCTTTCATCTGATTGGCTAAGCTTGTGAACTCTTGAGGACATATTTCTGATTAGATTTTCATTAGACTTTGTACATTGGGTTATATTATCAAGACCTCTGATCAGTTCAAAGTTACATTTGTAATGTTAATGATGTTATAATGCACCTGATTTGCTGAGCTTGTAAACACTTTAGAGGCCATATTTCTGATCCAAGTTTGATCAGGTTTGTTGTTAAGCTGGTATCTTTGATGACTGTGTTATGAGCAGCATCAGTGTGTAATGAAGCGATCTTGTGTCTAATTGGCTGAGCTTGTGAACACCCGAAAGATTTGATACCTTAGCTTATGTCATTGAAGTGGGTTTAATTATGTACAAGCATTAAATGCATCTTGAGCTTTTGAACATACCAAAGATTTAATTTGTACATTTGTCTTGAGATCTTAGATGTGAACACTCCAGGGACCACATTTCTGATAAGATTTAATATGTACATTTGTCTTGAGATCTTAGATGTGAACACTCCAGGGACCACATTTCTGATAAGATTTAATATGTACATTTGTCTTGAGATCTTAGATGTGAACACTCCAGGGACCACATTTCTGATAAGATTTAATATGTACATTTGTCTTGAGATCTTAGATGTGAACACTCCAGGGACCACATTTCTGATAAGATTTAATATGTACATTTGTCTTGAGATCTTAGATGTGAACACTCCAGGGACCACATTTCTGATAAGATTTAATATGTACATTTGTCTTGAGATCTTAGATGTGAACACTCCAGGGACCACATTTCTGACAAGATTTGGTATGTAACCTTGTATCACATATATTAATGTGTATGCAGGTTGATCAGGTGGTGGAGAGATAGATAACCCATTAACCACCACAGTTACTGAAGGTGGAGATCTGAATGGTTTGCAGTTATGACTCTTGGATGGGGCTAAGGACTGACAATAATCAATGTTGACTGCACAGTCCAGCTTCCATTGTGCTGAATAAGTGTCTGTGCTTCAGGATTGCATGGCATAAGCACATAAGCAGTTTCTAAGCTGTGAATCAGAGCCTATTTCCTAGGGACAGGGATGGATATAGGGGTGAATGCTGTCTATATAAATGACTTGCTCTTTTCATGCTGAGAAAGAAGATAAATGAGGTGCCATTAATAGATAATGTAGCAACATATATGTGCCCCAAGATTTTTGTTTCCTTCTCCAATATCAACATAAGTGTGAATGCACATTCTAAAGCTGGCATATGTTACTCTGGTGAGTGGTACAAAGTCCACACTTTGCCACTTGTTGAGAAAGTCCACAGGTTTGCAGATTTTGATACAGATAATTACATGAAGTAATTTACTTCTGTGGGTTTCTTTGTTACATTAGTTATTGCAGTTATATTTTTTGCTCTTTTGGAATAAATAATTTGAGGGAAAATGATAAGCTATTTTTCTTAAGTTCTTAATAAGATAAAGATACAGAACTTGGCAGTTTATAAATCCAGCCTCACTTATGAAATTATGTATGATTACTTTCCACCCAATGTTTCATGATTGAATCTCCAAATGAATAATTAGGTATCCCCCACCCACCCCAAAAAGGGGGGTTGGTAAGCACATTGTAAGCATACTACTTGCTGATATTACTGCCTTTTGACACCTTATCTGATATATGTTAAGTGAAAGTTACAACAGGTGTTGTTAGGTGGGGTGAATGTTTACCCTAATTCCTTGCTGTAAATCTAAGAAACAGTCTGTAGATCTATAGATGTTTATTGGTGTACCAGCTGTTAAGCTAGGAGATAATCAGGGACAAAGGTAACATCATTTGGTTTTTTTTTCCCCATCAACTCTTGTATTTTTTTTTTGTTTGGTGTTGTAACCTGGTACATCTCTTTGCTTATATCCTGTAATAGATTACTCCCTTCCCCATTTGAAGTACATATTACATGTTTGCTTTCTTAATACCATGCCTAAATATTTTTTAAGTCAACTTCAGTGGCCTAGTGGTTAGAGCATCTGCCTCAGATGGGGTAGCTTTTAGGTTTGATCCCCAGCCAAGTCATACCAAAGACTTATAAAAAAAAGGGGCTTCACTTGGTGCTCAGCATTAATTGGTTAGTGCTAGCTAGGACTGGTTGGGCTGGTGTCAGGATAATGTGACTGGGTGGGACATCATGCTACATGTCCAGACATCATGCTAAATGTCTGCAGCATGATGACCCAATGCTGGACATAACTATAAATTGCCATATTGCAGACATTGAAGTAATATGACTGAAGAATTGTTAAAGCTACATTAAAAATCACACACACGCTCATACATAATTTTAAGTCATCCTTAAGGAAAATACCCTTTAATTGGATCAATTTCAATTTCTCTTGATAAGGTTGAAACTGCATGATTGGAAAATGTTGTAGTGATGGCCAAAAATTCATAACTATTGGTGAATAATGAAAGAATGTTTGTGAATATAGACAATTTAGGATCGAGCAGTTCATGTTGAATTTGTTTTTAGGTCATTTGGACTATTACACACTAATTAAAAAAAACATTAAGAACATGGTTATTGTGGTCATATGATAGGAGGGATTTAATGCCTGTTTGCTAATTTACCCAGTATTGTTTTTTTGTATTTTCCTTGAATAAAAACTTGCTTGCATGTACTTTATTGTTTGACTGTTTGTAAGATTATATTCCATCAGCTAGGTTTGGAAAATAGCAAACCTGTTGACATGATCAGATTCAGTTCTTGTGTAAATTAGCTTATATATTTGATGAGAGTGTAGGGAATGGGTTCTTTTTGTTGAAATTCATTTTCATACAAAGTGCAGTTACTTAAGGATGATCACTGGTCTAATGTTGGAGTATTTACTTTTTTGAAACGCTGATCTTGTTAGGTAGGTTTGGTCCAGAAATCTGTTGACATGGATTTTATTTTGTTACTCATCCTTGAATGTCTTTTTATGAGTTAGACAGGTATGGGAAAAAGAACTTGCCTATAAAGTTTTCTTAAACAATTAATTTTTAAAATTCTTTAAGTTTGCAGTCTGAAAACCTTCATCTTGTCTATCAAAAAGATAATTTTTTTTTGTTCAGTTAATTTTTTATTTTGTATGACACCATTATTGAGATCATATTGGTTTCTGTAGAAAGCCTATGCACCTGATTTACAGCAGACTTAAATTTCCCAAGTTCTTGCTTATTTTTCATTGACTTTATCATTTTCTTTACTGGGCTGTTATTTTTTTTTTAAAGCATTTATCTTTCTGTTACCTAATGAGAGACAGAAATTGCAGCCATTGGGTACTTGCATCCAATCTTACCCAGAGTTTATAGCACTACACTATGGCTGTGTAAAATGTTGTTCATTTGAATGAGATCATCATATTATCTCATTTAAGGCAGTGCAGTCAGCATTGATTTGAAAAGCAGACTACCTGGAAACACACCTGGAAAAAAAAAACTGTCTAAAAACTTTAGTGAAAATACTGAGCAAATGGTAGAGGACTTTGATTAAACTTTTAGAGCAAGGGTGATGTTGATTTCCATGGAAATAATGAGAGATATTGGAATTGAGTGATAGAAAGCACAGTTAGAACCTTAATAATCTGATATGTTTCAGCAGAAATTACTATTAAATCTGTTATAATTTAGCACATATTAGCAGTACAAGATAAAATTATCTCTGACAAATGCCACTGCCTTGATTCTGAAATTTGTTAAGATATTAATTTGTGATCTTAATGCATGATGTTTTGGCCTAGAGGATACCCTTATGAGTTGGAAGTTCTGATAACATTTGATGAATTTTCACCTGCTGAAATTTTACATATAAATAAAGCCTATTTCCTGATTCTTCAGGATTTTCACACTGATGGTGAATTCTTGCTATTGAAGTTTTCTAAGGTTAAATGAAAAGGGTGAATTCTTGCTATTGAAGTTTTCAAAGGTTAAATGAAAAGGGTGAATTCTTGCTATTAAAGGTTTCAAAGGTTAAATAAAAAGGGTGAATTCTTGCTATTTAAGTTTTCAAAGGTTAAATGAAAAGGTTGAATTTTTGCTATTGAAGTTTTCAAAGGGTAAATGAAAAGGGTGAATTCTTGCTATTGAAGTTTTCAAAGGGTAAATGAAAATGGTGAATTCTTGCTATTGAAGTTTTAAAGGGTAAATGAAAATGGTGAATTCTTGCTATTGAAGTTTTAAAGGGTAAATGAAAATGGTGAATTCTTGCTATTGAAGTTTTCAAAGGGTAAATGAAAATGGTGTCAAGCTTATTTCCAGTATGTGCATCACAACAATTAATCTGAAAATCCATTATTGCTGAAGAATATCACAAATGGTTTCAATGCTCAGCAGCTCAAAGGAAGAAATGGGCTTGTCTTGAATTCCTAGAATTCTTTTCACCCTGAAGAGTGTTGGTCTCTTTGAGAGATTCTTGTTTAATATTGTAGTCTTTATCACCAAGACTCTTATATGGCTATGTAAAGTCTCCACCATACAAGGATCTGGTACAAAAAGATGTTGTTTTTCTTCGAGCACCAGAACAGAGCACCAGAACAACGGCTTTCCCAGAATTGGGAAAATTCATTTAACTGGCTGATGATATGACTTGACTTGATGTCATTGTGATGATGAGATGATGACATATTTCATATAATCATGGATTCCTTAATTAGCTGATTGGAAAATGCCTTCTGCATTGGTACTGTCAGTTTAGAAAGTGATGTTCAACAGTGACCTATAAAGTTTGCAATAGATTTGTGATTTGAATGATCACTATGTAATTAAATTTTGAGGTGACTAGAACTGTCTTTTTACTTTTTCTTTTTAAAGTTTGATTGAAGTACCTTCAGTAAGTCACAGCAAAACATTTTGCAAAGCCGTCATAAGGCAGCGTTCACATGGAGTGGCAGATGAATACATTTAAAATTTAAATTTAATTTTTGAAATGATTAAACATACTGTTACACATTTCATATTCAGAGCCACTGTTAGATAATAGATCTGACCACTGCTTTTAACTAAAGTTATATGAAGAATGTACCACACTTGGTGTTTTTATTAAACTTCCTTTGGTTGAAACTGAGTTTTGTGATGAGTTAGACTTCCTTTACATGTTTTCATAAATGACCATATATCCATTCAAACCCTATGTTTGTGTTAATAATTTTTACTTAGCTAAAAGGCTGAATTAAGAAAATGGAGGTTTCAGTTCCTTCATGTCCAGTTGTCTCATCCGGTCATTTCATATATTCAGGCAATCATATATCTGGAGGGGACATATAGGGTTACCCATGTACATCTATCATGTCCCATCCCATCATGTCATGTCCCATCTGTCTTGCATAGTATTACCCATTTTAATGTCCCATCATGTCATGTCCCATCTGTCTTGCATAGTATTACCCATTTTAATGTCCCATCCCATCATGTCATGTCCCATCTGTCTTGCATAGTATTACCCATTTTAATGTCCCATCCCATCATGTCATGTCCCATCTGTCTTGCATAGTATTACCCATTTTAATGTCCCATCCCATCATGTCATGTCCCATCTGTCTTGCATAGTATTACCCATTTTAATGTCCCATCCATTCATGTCATGTCCCATCTGTCTTGCATAGTATTACCCATTTTAATGTCCCATCCCATCATGTCATGTCCCATCTGTCTTGCATAGTATTACCCATTTTAATGTCCCATCCCATCATGTCATGTCCCATCTGTCTTGCATAGTATTACCCATTTTAATGTCCCATCCCATCATGTCATGTCCCATCTGTCTTGCATAGTATTACCCATTTTAATGTCCCATCCCATCATGTCATGTCCCATCTGTCTTGCATAGTATTACCCATTTTAATGTCCCATCCCATCATTTCAAATCATGTCATATTTTGTCCATCAGTCATATCTTTGGAGGGGACATATAGAGTTTCCTATGTCCATTTGTCTTATCCCATCACATCATGTCATGTCCCATCCATCATATCTCTGTAGGGTATGTAAAGTGTAACCTATGGCCATCTGTCCCATCCAATCATATTACATCATGTGACATCTCTGGAGGGATGCCAAGTATTACTTATGGCCATCTGTCCCATCTGATCATATTTCCTATGTCCATTTGTCTTATCCCATCACATCATGTCATGTCCCATCCATCATATCTCTGTAGGGTATGTAAAGTGTAACCTATGGCCATCTGTCCCATCCAATCATATTACATCATGTGACATCTCTGGAGGGATGCCAAGTATTACTTATGGCCATCTGTCCCATCTGATCATATTTCATCATGTAAAACTCTGGAGGGACATAAAAGTGTTACCTATGGCCATCTGTCTCTTTTTGATCATATTACATCATGTCACATCTCTGGAGGAGACATAAAGTATTAATTATGTATATTTGTCCAATCTGTCATATCTTGGTATGGGACAAATAATGTTACCCATGTCCTGTCCCATCATATCGTGTCATGCCCCATCTGTCATTCACTTAATTTTCTGTTCAGTAGCTTTTGAAGAACTTGCTAGATTTGAAACCAAACTCTGTATGAGGTTTTCAATTAAGAAGGCCTATTTGTCACCATTTTCTGGCAATATTCAGAGTTATAAACAAGTTTGACCTCAAAAATATGTTGTCCTCCAGTTGCATTGCATTGACAATGGGAATTCACTGTTATATGCACATCTCTAGTTGTACGTTTCTTATATTCTCTGTATATTTCAGCAATGCAACAACGAAGGAGGTCATTACAGCCCTGCTGAAGAAGTTCAACATTTTGGACCATCCCAGGAAGTTTGCCATGTATGAACAGGAGTTGGTCAATAACAAGATAGGTAAATATCTAAAATAAACCATATGTTCTTCTAACTTTTTTGTGTACTTGGATCTTTTGCTTAAAAGCTCTGGTGTTAATAATGTTTTTGATGGCATTATTCCTTGTCATTATGTGAGGTAGGAGAATTAAAGCTGACTAATTGTGTCTTAAATTTCAAGATTGTAGCTATATTCTTAATTTTTGAAAATCATTTCAAAATCATTTCACTTTTAGCCTGATCTTGATTTTGAGTTTGTGCTTAAAAGATTTGAGAGAAAAACGGCTAATGAAGACCACCAAAATGCAAATTTAAAAATCCTTCCCCCCATTTTGGGCCTGAGGTACATGGAAACTTACTGTATAATTTGTTATAACGTGAATACAGATATATTGTCATGACCCAAGTTTTTGTCTTAGATATGATTTATTACCTGACAATAATAAGAAAATCTGATAAGCTAATGAACAGATGAAAATAATTCAGTTATGGAGTTTTCATTCCAGAAATGGAAAAAGTGTCCTCTTACGTACAGTACCAAATCCAAAAATGAGGTCATTTATGAACACTTAGGGGCACCAGTACCATTATCTGTGTCTTGTTTATTCAAGAAATTGAAACATCTCATTATCACAAAAAATCGGGTGTTGGATTTATTCATTTAAACAATATTTGCTTTTCCATTATATGTTTTGAGTCAGTCTTGATAGAGCCAGACTACAGCTTGGTGTTTATAAACTTTCCTTTTCAACAATTATGTTCATGGCTAATTTAGTTGACAAGAAACTGTAGCAAACCATCTTGTGATGTGGCACAGACAAGAACTGGTTCAGAGTATTTAGGCTTGATGCTGGAAAACAGAATATTTATTGCAGAAATTAATGACATGAGGTGCTCATCATCGTCCTCTCCTGCCATATGACTTCTGTACTGGGACTGGTGATTTATCTTCTACATTTTTTTCCAGACAGTAAAATCGCAAAGGATTACTCGTGATCGCATGAAAACAGTTCCTTAAAAAAAAACTTACAGAATTCAGATCATAAATGAAAGATGGTACATTGGAATCAGTGATGATTTTTTTTCAAAAATGGTATAGAAAAGGATCCTATACACAGCTTGTATCTTCAGAATTGGCAACCCAAATGGAACCAGGTGCCCATTCAGAAGGTGCAAGAGTGCAATAAATACATCATTGACTTTAATTAAATTATTGTCCTACTTTAATAATGGTTGTAAATGTTGTAATTGGTTACATATGCATTAAAGTTTTAAAAATCTATATTTGTTTCTGGAAGTCTGTATTTTGTCATAAGCAGTCAGTATTTTGTACTCTGGGGTTGGCAGCTATGTTGTTATCATGGCAGTCCAGAATTTAGTCTCTGTGTTTGCCAGTATGGTGCACTGAAAGTTGACTAACCAAGCATTGGTGAAAGACTCGTTCACAGACAAAAAAAATCTATATTAATCAAGGTTGGAATAAGATTGTTCTTTACACAAAAGTTTCTGGTTTTTAGGGCTTGTACTTAAATATTATTCAGTTAATTTAGGTCAGCTTTCATGAGTAAATTAAAGTTAGTTTGCTGTATACTTAAATTGATAATTGTTTACATATATTAATACCAAATTATGTACCTTTATAAAAGTTAAGTGCCCTTTGCCATTTAGAAGGGTGGGAGACTACCTAAATAATTGTGAAACTTTATTTTATTTTTGATGATAGAAACAATAAAAATTGGCTGGGTTTTTTTGACAAATAGACAAGTAATAGCAAAATGACTGGGTCATTGATTCTACACATGACAGCACATTACACGGAAAGAAACATTAGACAGGAACAACAATGCCCCATTAGCTCCATTACATTGCAGTAAATTATCTTGTACATAATGATATAGTATGCAGTGTTGTCATACACATTATTGCATATGTTATTCTTGACATTGTCAGTATTTGACATAAAAACTTTAAAAAATTATGATGACAAAAAATAGGAAAAGTACAAATTTTGTCAGGTCAAGTCAGTTATTTCCAAATTACATATCCAATACAAGTGGGCTGTACTGTTCTCATAGCTCATTTATTGTGTGATATGGTGTTGATTCACATGAAGAGTTATCTGGAAAAAGTGTGTTTCTGTAAAACATGATAAATGTTATGTGGCAAAATGTTAGAAAATTATAATTATAGCTGATTTGGAGAGTAATTTTATTTTGATTATCAACAGATCTGTATTTTGCCAACAAGTTTTTTTTTAAGTGATCATTTTGGTCAGAACATAAGAGTAGTGTAATGCATGCAGGAGCACTTTCCTAGTATACTAGACTTAATTTATTTTTTTAACTGAAGTAATAATAATAGTGACTGTTGAACCCTGATCCAAATATACATAAATTAATTGTGTTGTCTTCCTTCCAGCCAAATTGCGACGTGTTGGAGACAAGGAATGCCCGCTACACGTGTGCCTTAGCTGGGATGCAGAAAATCTGGCCAACCACCGACTTGTCCTGCAAGAAAATGAGACTGGAGAAATTGTGGTATGCATTTCACATATTTAGCTCAGCTTTTATATATGTCAAATCACCAAGTTTCTTTAATTAAATGGAAACTTAATGGTTGTCATTTTCACCTGGAGGATTTTGTTTTTTTGCTCGGCTGGTCTTGGGGGATTGTCCATCATCCATCCATCCATTAGCATTAGTTTGCTATCACTTCTTCTCCAGAACTACTTGGAGGATTGTATAAAACATTGCACACACATTTATCCCATGGTCTAGTTTGTCCTAATTGAAATTGGTGTTGCTCAGGCAGGCAGTGTGGCAACCACAGCTGTCATCTAGAAAGATTGCTGTTGGTACTTCTGAATGGGACAACTCTGGTGGCCTATCAAAGACTTATAAAAATAGTACTAACAGCTGTCTTGCTTGACGCTCAGCAATAAGAAGTTAGTGTTAGGACTGGTCGGCCTGGTGTCAGGATAATGCGACTGGGTGGGACATCATGCTACATATCTGCGGAATGATGCTACAGTGCTAGTCATCACTATAAACTGCCACACTGCAGACATCGTAGCGATATGACTGAAAAATTTGTAAAGTTACGTTAAAAATCATAATCACATCACATCACTTTTGAATGGATGGGTATATCAACATGGGGTTTTCACTAGACTATTTCTTATAAATTTAATTGGTCTTAAATAAATGGTGTTAATCTGAGATCCTACATAGGGCTGCCACAGCTATCACTACTACTCCACAATGAAAGGTCATATTGAAATGGGTTATCACCAGAAGACTTCGAATGCAGATATGTGAGAAAGCTTGCCAGTAGCTTCTCGTGGGTCGGTGGTTCTTTCCGTGGATTTCCCTGTTTCTTCCTCCACCATTAATACTGACCGCCATATATAGCCTATCATGTGCTGAAAAATGGCATTAAGCTCCAGAACAACAACAACCAGAAGACTTCTTATGATGTTTAGTTGGTACTATATGGAAATGGTGCCAATTGCTTAGCCAATGTTGCTGCCAAAGAACTATCTTGAAAATCTAGTTGCTTGTATGGTCTATTATGAGGTTTTTATTAAACGACTTCTTAAGATGTCTAGCTGGTCTTAAATAAAAATGGTGCTGCGCAGACATCCAATATGGTGACTATTTTAAAAGACCTTTTCTCACAAATCCTGATTGAATGGTCAAATTGGCATGTAATGTCTAGTTGGTTGTAAATGAAAATCGTGCCAATCCGTCATAAAAAATACATCATAGATACAGCTTAGATGATGAAAATCTTGTTATCAGTTAATAGGAGGAGTTAGTCTTATCTTGAATTCCTGGAAATGTTTTTCAGCCAGTAGAGCATCAGTCCCATAGAGGGATTCTTTATTCTATTGCCAATATTTGATCCAAATTTGTGTAATAAATCTTGTTCAGTTGTGATTGTACATTTCTTAAAATGATAGATAAAACCAGTCTTGATTTTAAAAAAAGTCTGAGAGATAGTGTAGTTTATTATCTGTTTTTATGAAGGTGTTAGATGTTAAGTTTGCTGGTAATGAACATGGCAACAGCCCATTGGCAGCCTACACCTTGATATAATTTTAGCCATTTTTCCAAAGGAAATAATACAAAGATTTTGTCGGGGCCCCGAGTGGTCTAAAGCGCTGAGCTGATCGTTACGTATCACTGCCATCTCACCTCTGTCTGCATGAGTTCGAGTCTGGACTCGGCTAACATGGGTAAGTGAGAAAGCCTGCCAGTAGCTTCTCATGGGTTGGTGGTTCTTCCCGGGATTTTTTAGGATTCTTCCTCCACCATTAATACTGGCCGCCATGTAAAGCCTATCTTGTGCTGAAAAATGGTGTTAAAAGCCTATAACAACAACAACAACAAAGATTTTGTCAGTTTGTATTTTTATAATAAAGAAAAATCACTCATTAAAAATTGATCATGGAAGCCACAACCTTATTAAAATGAAATCTCCTTAAAATCTATCATTGATTCCAACCCTGATTATGTCCTTTAATTGCAGTAAGCTTTAAATTCTTAAACCAAAACTTGTCTATTCTGAAAAATGAATTAACTGTTTGGTTTGAATGTTCAAATTTACACTAAAATCAGTCCCATAAAAGTGAAATCTAATTAAAGCATGTGGTCAGCAAGAGGACCTTATTAAACTAAATTTTAAAATATATGTAGCAATGATTGAAGAAAATTCTAATTATGACAATTATCTACAGGGAAAATTGACTGGCTGTTAATGTAATGTCGGAAAAATATGAATAAAATGAGGTATCTGATGACTTCATATTCTATGGTGAAAAAAACAAATCTCTGCAAACGTTTTAAAAAAATTATTTGAAGCAAATAATTTTGCTCTCTCTCTCTCTCTCTCTCTCTCTCTCTCTCTCTCTCTCTCTCTCTCTCTCTCTCTCTCTCTCTCTCTCTCTCTCTCTCTCTCTCTCTCTCTCTCTCTCTCTATATATATATATATATATATATATATATATATATATATATATATATATATATCAGTGATCTTTTATATTTGATTAATTGATGCTCTTTGTTTTTTCTCCATGTCAGTGGGATGCATTTAGCTTTCCAGAACTGAATAATTTTATCAAAGTCCTGGATCGAGAGCAAGAGGAATGCACGAATCAGCTGATATACAAATACAAGGTTATGAGGCGGATTATCTTGCAGCGTATGAAGGAACTTCGAAAAGAACAGGAGCAACAGAAGCGGAAATCGTCTGTCATAGGAGAACAAAGTGTGACATGATCTGGTATTAGGAGGCACCAATTTTATGTTCATATAAAAAAGATTTTGTATGAACAAATCTTTCGATGTAAGCAAAGTACGTGTCAAGTGACCCAGATTCATGCATGATGAAGAGTGATGTATACTGAAACACATCACGTTGTACAAAGGTCATCATATGTGAAAAAGTATTTAATAAATGGTCATTACAAAAGAAGAATGAAACTAAAGACCAGATGTTGATATTGCGATCATTCAAGTACATAATGGAATCTCGTGTATACATCTACCAAATGTGTTCTTCACAGTGACAGAATATTGTAATTGAGGTCATTATGTGTGTACAGTATCATTCCACATTTTGCCTTTTGAACCATGCATTCCTGGAAGGACTATTAGCCCCAACATGTGACCTTATAATTAATTCATGTTTATTCAAATTTATTCTTAAATAATGATGTATATATTGCAAATCCATGAAAACATAACAGATGTAAAATAAAATTGTAATGCTCGGTTGAAATATACAATACTTCTTGATTTAAAAATATTTTTAAAAATCAACGCAATGTGTAGTGAAATTATGACAAACAAGCAACAAGCTATACTGTCAGATCTAAGGTAGCAAATGATAACTACAAGGAAAATGATAATTACAAGGCAAATGATAATTACAAAGCAAATGATAATTACAAGGCGAATGATAATTACAAGGCAAATGGTAAATACAAGGCAAATGATAATTACAAGGCGAATGATAATTACAAGGCAAATGGTAAATACAAGGCAAATGATAATTACAAGGCAAATGATAAATACAAGGCAAATGATAAATACAAGGCAAATGATAAATACAAGGCAAATGATAATTACAAGGCAAATGATAAATACAAGGCAAATGATAAATACAAGGCAAATGATAATTACAAGGCAAATGATAATTACAAAGCAAATGATAATTACAAGGCAAAGATGTGTTTGTCTCACAAAAATGTTAATCCTAGCCATGGCAACTTGAACTCTCCACAGGCTCAGGGATATAGAATAGGCTTCGTACATGTTGTAAAAGTAACTTGTGGAGATACGAGTCATGTTGGCTCACTGAATACTGTGTTGAACTTGTAACAAAAATGGTGCAGGTTTCAGCTCTGCCATCAAATAGCCCTGGTCAGCTATTACCTTGGACAATGCATTTAGCACCAGTTGTTTCAACACTAAATAATGTACATATGTTGCTGTGCCAACAGAAAAAAACCAATGCTTAACCAAACCAAAAACCCAGTAAATATTGTGTTTATTCTTTTTGTTTTTGTAAATTCTATTTATTTTCAACATTTAGTTCTAATTCAATTTAAAATTGTTACTAATCTTCAGACTTGGGAAATGAAAAATTTCAAAATGATAAGATATGGACAAGAAATCTATCATTAATGACATCAAAGAATATTTTTTATGTATTGTATCAATAGTATGTAATTTGAAATGAGGTAATGTGAAAATAGTGGAAAACGTCCATTAATTAAATAATGTGATTAAAGGAGATACTTTGTTTTGATTTGATGTTTTATGAAACACCAGCACATGAAGTTCATTTGAGTGCCAAGGCAGGTGATGTAAATGCTTAGTTTAGGGACACTGCTACTCTGGACTGAACCAGTGCTAGGATTTTAACCTGTGTTCTTTTACAGTGATGAGACAAACTTACTAACCTCTAAGCCACTGTGACTTCGATTAAAGAAAGAACATCATGGTTAAAAACCTTGTATTACATAATCATGAAACTTGTGTTCATGCAGAGGAATGCATGATTAATAAGGAAAATGTGGATGGGGTGAAATCTTTAAGTACTCTTTGTCACAGGCAAATTGAGGTGCTTGTGTGAAGTTTTTTCCTATTGAAAAGATTTCCCAAAATCTGTTATTACTAGTTATATTGTGATTGTATACACAGGGAAAACTATTTTTCTGATATGATTTGATAGTTATATCAGGATTTTCTGTGATGCAGTTATTGTATTGATTTGATATGCTTATTTGTAACAGATTGTATCTGGACTGCTTTTAAAAAAGACTGATTCACAACACTAATGTGAAAATAGCTCTATATTTTGATCATATTTGTAAAAGAAGAAAAATACACAAGGAAGAAAAAAACCCTGCGGAAATATCAATCCATGAGAGTGTTCTCTTGGAATTTACTTTTAGTTTATTGTGGTTTAGCCATATTTCTTGATTCTTTCAGATTTTGGTATATAATCAATTGATTAATAGACAATTATTATAGGAGAAAGCAATAAAATGTTTGAAATTACTGAAATGTGCTACATGGTAGGTTTTGAAATCCTTTCATTTTGTAATTATGTATTATAAGAAATTATTATTTCCAGTGTAGAACATAACATTTATTTAGCTTTGATCATAATTCTAAAAGCTTTTAATTTTGTCAAGCTCCAGCATTCTTGCAACAAAACTCCTTTATTTGGTTGTATATTTTTGTTCACATTACTTTAAGGAGTTTAAATGATCTTGGTTTGATTGGTATCCTGTATTTTAGTGATTATGTAAGCATATACATGTACATACTATGTATATACATGTAGCAGGATATTTACATTGATTATATCCACTTGTTTAAGTAACCATTCATTCCCATGCTCTTGATCTCCCCTCACAAGGAAACAAAGGTCCCATTTAATCATTGTTCTATATAAAATTCTTGCTTATTCAGTAAAATGTAATGGATAATATTTGCAACAGTTTATGGGAAGTACCACTAGTGTTCTAAATGCATATAGACTTTAATTAGTAATATCTTAATTTATCCTAAAGATATCATTTTTATGAACAGGATTTATTCGTGTATTGCTCATGAAAAGAATGTATTGAACAAATAAAAGATTATAAGTATGTTAGGTAAGATCCTTATAGCTGTTCAGTTGATGATGTGTCAGACTCCTAATCCAAGGGTTCTGGGTTCAATACCCATATAGGCTGGCCAGGGACATCTTAGTGTGTGTTTGGGAAAGGCACTTAGCTCCCATGATGTAGCCATTAATGTGTTAAAAGTGCCATTAATCCCTTCCCCCAATTATTCCTTAACTTTAAATTTTTGAAAAAGTTATAACATGATTTTTGTATAGGAAGAGAAGTAGTGTAGTGTGAACAAACCAAGTTCCAACACTACCTCTTGCAACTTGATAAGAGCTACAGGTTTCATCTCCTATAAAAACCTCCATTACCTGAATCTTAGCTTAAAGCATCACTCAAAATTAAGTCTGATTATTTTTATAGCCTGAAGATGTCTGTTCAGCTGACAAAAAAGGAACTTGGAAATGTACTTGTATCTACATGTAGACCATTCCATTATATCACCAAATAGATTGTTCGTTATTTTACAAGGTACATATATAGCATGGAAAACTTGACTGTCTCTGAAGTCTGTTCAATTTGATCTCCCAGTCCTTGTATGTATATTTATTCTTTGCTACCTTTATTCCTTAAAATCATAATTTGTGAAGGAAAACATTCCTCTTTTTTAAACTGAGAAAAATTGTATTGGGCTGACAAATATTGAATTTTGTAATAATTCCTTGCTGAAAACTATAAAACAGAAAAGCTTACTTTTTATTGGAATGCATTTATATGTTGAATATTATCTAAAGTTCATTTTTCCTGATTTCCCTCTTAAATGTAATGCTTGCTTTGTTTTAAGTAAAAACATCCAATCCAAAAACTGTTTACATCATGTTTTCCAAGCTAGCATTAGTGGGAAGCTATTTATAGCATTCACATTTCTAATGCCAGCATCATTATCAACAGTTTTTTTCAATGTTTTAAGATTTTCAGCAGTGCATTGATTATACATACAGACCCTATTGTACATTAATAGAATTTAGTTTCATAAAATTGTCTCCCTGTTTCCTTTAAAAAGAAAATAATTTGTTAATGTGAAAAACATTAAGTCAGTTTTTTAAAGACATCTTCCTATTCCATACCAACTGAATTGCATAAATTTTATTTCCATGCAAGGTACAATGTACGTTTTTATGGTTTCTTTGTCATTTATATGTTATATTTTAAAAAATTCAAGAATATTTGGTTTGTCTGTAAGAGGAAGACCATATTTACAGTTAATAGTTTCAATTAGCAAAGAACGATTTACCTTATGGACATATCAAATGTTGTTGTATTTATAAAATTCCGTGATTGGACCTATGAAGTTTTGGTGTTCAAAAAATCAGCATTTTGCATATATTTCATCATCATAATTCAGTTAAATTTATCTGGCTAAGTTGAATTGAAACAGATCTTTATCAGATCTGCAAATATTTCATTATTTCACATTTAAAGAATTTGTTCATGTAGATGATTATTACAGGCACAGTATTAAACAATGCTACCAAAATCCTACATGTACCAAGCAGTTTTTAGAAGTATTTTCTTGTCATTTCAAAGAAAGTCTAGTGTTTTTACATGATTAATTAGACTTTGTGAGTGTTGTTAATGCTGCCTCATATTGTAGGTGATTTCTTCTGTAAGGCTATACCATTAATAATAATTGACACAATGACTGGAAATGACCACATAGTCACTGACCAGTGTTTTATGAGGAAAATAAATATAACCTTTACTATGAGAAAGGTGAATGCATTTAATTTTACAGCATTGAAAGTCTTATGACAAGAGTTACAACCTAATATTTTCAAATGCCTATAGAATCAAAATATCTTTTGTCTTGGAGAGGCATTAAATACTTCATTTTAGCATACATCTGGTCATTGAATAAAACTTTATTTATTATGGAATCAATTTGCTCATTACAATTATTTTTGTAAACTTGATAATCACCAAGTGGGGTTTTGTGAGTTGTTAAATTTAATTGCTGTATTATTAGAATAGGTGCCTATTTTGGCCTTTGATTCATACATAACCAGTTGTATCATAGATACAGTATATACTCACTTATAAGTTGGGTCCCACTGCAAAAACAACAGAGACCCTGATCTGCCATCACATAATGTGTTGGCAGATTAGGGTCTTGTTGTTTGTTCTGCTGATACTCTTGAGGAACTGTGTACATCCAGATCTACAAATCTTATCATGGTTCAGCAGCTCTGGATTTGTGCAGTTTGTGGTTGGATTGACATATAAAATAGGATATATTGTAACTTTTCACACTTCATAAGAATATACTGAACAATGTATTAATTTTTTTCTGGTATTTAGCAGTATCAATTCAAAAAATTTAATTAATGATCTCTCTTTTATTCAGATAAGGATTTTAGTGTTTTTAAACACAGACTTTGGTGCAATATTATTTATGTAAAAATATCTTGCAAAAATGTAATCATACTCCAATAGTTTTTTAATTTGAGACAGGAACTACTTTATAAATCTGTAAATGACAGTTTCCTTCAGCATTGCATCAATTTCTTTCAGTATTTTGGTTTAGAAATTATTACTAAGAGCACTTATTGTAGTATGGTTTAGAAGTTATTTCTAGAGAGCACTTCTTGAAGTATGGTTTAGAAGTTATTTATAGGAGTACTTTTATTCCCATCAAATGAAAATTTTGATTATAAAGAGCAGTTCTTATGAAATTTACATAACTTGTGATAGTTTAAAATTTTTTTTGAAAATTTATAAGATTAACACAAAGTTATGTGGATGTTTCTTTTTATAGAATAGTGAAAAATGTATCACTTTCTAAATTTATATTTTATGCAAGGGTTCTAAACAGATTTTGAAGGATCCAATTTTAAACAACTATATATTCATAACACTTAATTCATGCATGATACATTACAGCTGGCTTTATCTGACTAGTGTAAATATATTTGTTGATATTATCTAAAAGTTATTAAATGTATATACCTGAGTTTTACCTTTTGAATAAAGGTATGGTGTGTAACAAAATGTAAAAGGCGTGATACACAAGTTGTCCAAACAATGTGCCTTCTCTGTTGAAATGACTATTATAGTGAGCAGAAAAACAGTATAGAAATAAAGCCATTTAGTAGGGAGAAAAGTTATTTCTCGTTTGTTAAACGCAATAGATTTTTTGCAAAATCTACTTGGTTACATACATATTTGCAGAGTATTTTCTGTTTGCAAAATAAAAGTACATTTGAAGTAACAAAGATACCAGAAATTTCTTTTTTTCTTTAGTCCTGTGTCGATAACATATGCAAGATTTGCTAAAATAATTAATGCTTGTTATTTAAGGGAGGTAACTCAAAATTATTGACTACTCTTGGATAACATGGAGCTTTTAACATCCTCAGGATCACATTGGTCTTTTTTCTACATATATATATATGTATATTGTCATGACGAAAAATGCATGGAAATGCTGTTAGTTTTTTTCTAATTGAAAAAAAATGTCTAAAAATGAAATAAACACTTAAAAAACTACATTCTGATGTGTTTTTTTTTAAATACATCTTTTAATTAATATCAACATGGGTTTTTCACTCGACAGTGTTTTATCATCATCATGGTGGAAATTATATGAAAATGTATCCAAAATGATGTGGAGCCATCTTATAGTCTTGTTTGTAGTTGATCATAAATTCAAAATGGTTATGTGGTGCCATCTTAAAGTTTTGTTTGTAGTTGATCATAAATTCAAAATGGTTATGAGGCACAGACATTATACCCATAATCTTCTATCAATTTTCATTGATGGACTTTGGTGATATTAATCTATTCTAAATGAAACTGTTAATGTTTTTGACCTACACCTGGACTGCAGTGGCTGTGGCCATCTGTAAAATCTTGTTTATCTTTTTATTTTTGTTGTAAAGTCTGGATTTATTGATATGGAGTTTACATGAAAATGGCACTGACCTAATCACAACTGATTATAGTCATAATGGTCATCTTTAATCTGGATATAATTTCTTTTCACTTATATTGAGATAGGAATTTCTTTAAAACACTTATGCAATACAGGCAAAACTGCACTAATGATCCCCATTACTCGGAGGTAACCTACTCACAATGGCCATTCTTATTTTCCCCAACAATTTTACTGTATCAATAATCTGTGTGTGATGTCCTCCTGCCTTCTGTAGTCAGTGGCCAGATATTTCCAAACCAAACAGTGATTTCTCCCCAGCTTAAATGGTCAGTGCCTTGTATCTACACTGACCAATCAGTCTATGTAAAGAAAATGTTTGCTTCATGAAATTTAGTTCAAGGAGTATCATGTGCATTGATGTGCAAACATTTTCTTATCTCACTTGAACTCACCATATTTCATTCACTTTGATTAGTGTAAATTTCTGGAAATTCGAACTTGCCCTTGGAAAATTTGAGATTGCTCCAAACATTATGTCCTAGCATGAGTAAAACAGTAAGATAAAATACAGTATATTATAAGGCAATCTTATTTATTGAAATTGGGATTTCCTTTTATATCTCTGTTGATGACTTAAAACCATATGGCAATAAAAAAACATATGGCAAAGAGCATGTATGTAAACAATACCATGTAGATTATAAAACGTTAAAATGCAGATAGAAGAGCAAAATCAGACATATACATGTATAGAGACAAAGGAATATGTAGAAATGACTATTTTTAAACGAGAAAGAGACTAATGTTTATTTATGCTCTTAATGCAAGGATTTGTGAATACTTATTTTATCCATTTACAAAACAATTATCATATAGTCACCTTCAAATCTGATATGCATCATAATATTTGATTCTGACTTTTGTTAATGATTTTTGGCCATTTAATTGTTTGCCAAGCATTATGTGTGTAATCTTACACAAGCTTATCAAACACCACATGCTGGTGCTACATTTTCCTAGTGTCAATCACTCTTTGAATGAAATTCTCCATAGAGTTAATCATTACAGATGAGTTCCTTTTTTTCCAAACACACCAGTCTAAGAAATCTCACAAGTTGTATTTTTAGAAATTAGCACCACTATTTGCCACAGAATTGGTGAATTGCATCAGAACAACCTTTGAAAAGCCATTATTGAGAATTGGCAATTTGACAAACTAATGGAAGCTAAATTAGGGCCATAAAGTCAGCAAAGCCTATATAAGCTTGAATATTACAATAACAGTGTAACAAAAATGTTAAAATATAGATATGTATTCCTTATCTGTCAAAACTTGATTTAAGTAATATCTTGTCTGGGAGAAATGTAAGACTTACCTTGACATGAACTACTAGACAGAAATGACACCTAGCCAGTTATGCAGAGAATGTGTTACATATAAATGATAAATAAAGGTGCTGATATTGTGGTGAGAACGAAGGGTATGCAAGACGTAATGCATTAGGAACTGAACGCAACCCATTTTTGGTAAAAATTTTGCAGAGTTATTGTATTTTGCCCAAACCACTAATGTTAAACAAAATTATTTATCTTTTTGTGCCCCTCTCAGTTTTTCAAACTTGTCTACAGGCATGTGCTTTGCAAATTTGAGCTTACCTAAACTGAATTTGAGCATGTCCAGGAATCTGGGTGAGTGAATTCGTTAATCCCAGAACTAAAAGAAATCAATAAATACTGTATGTTATTTACCCACTAGACATTGTGCCATTGGCCATAGTTTTTGGACAAACATGATACAGTAAACCTTGTTCTTTTTATCTTTAAGTTATATTTTTTGTGTGCTGTCCAAGAGAGACTTTTAAATAATGAATGTGAGCTACTATTGTTATGGAAATTGGACTTGATGTTTCTGCCTCTATGCATTGTTTTGGCCAGCAAAGATATGAGGATTATAATAATAACGACAACAACTATTATTATTATTATTATTATTATTATTATTATTATTATTATTATTATTATTATTGTTTAAAGAATTTGATTTTTATATGATTCAGTTGTAAATCTTTGGACATGAATTACAAGAATAAAGTAAATTTTAATAATAAAAATTGATTAACTATCTCCATTTTAAAAAGAGTAAAACAAACTAACCCTTTCAAATTCGATCTTAAATGGCCTACACCACTCAGAACAATCCCATGATTTCAACTGAAAGTAATAAATGTTTCTCCATGTTAGAGCATAAGTTCACATATCCTTTTTTACCCTGCACTTGTTGATGTTATCATGCAGATGAGTTTTGCATCAGTTAAAACATTTGTCTCATGTATAGAGATACTTGTATTTGTCAGATTTATTCTTTCAAACAACAGTAATTGCTTATAAATTAGTTTACATAAAAATCTGTAAGGCATCTGCCTTTCAACAATTTTTAAATGAGAAAACTAGGCTTCTGTTAATTTGTCTTCATTGCATAAACACTTAAACAAAACCAATATAATTCTTCAACTTTATGATAATTACATGTAGTATTTTGCATTCATAATTAAATCACCTTGATAGCACCAAGTTATTTTAAACATGAATTCTGTATTTAGTTGGATAAAAGATTCTGCCAACAATATTATTTGAAAAAAGTCTTTTAAATCTGTCCTGCACTTACATTTATTTTTGGTTGCTATGGAAACCAAAGTAAATTCATTTTCAGTATGATTAGTATTGGTTCCTTATCAATGAAGTATAAGTGAATAGATTTACATTTTATATAGAGAAAAATTGTGATTAATAACTACATAAATATTGCATCATCTAAATATTATAACATACAGAAATGTGGAGACATGTTTGAAAGTAAAGTTTTAATTATCTAGAATAACAAAAATGCTACTCAGGCATCCAACATGGCTGCCTGTGGCCATCTTGAAAATCTTGTTATTGCTACTACTGAACAGATAGATTGCCATAGAGTTTCCACCAAAAAAAAATTTATATGATGTCTAGTTGGGCATAGACCAGAAGAACTTGTGACAGGGTTTTATTTATAGCTACTTATTGTAAACTACTTGGAGAATTTCCTCAAAACTTTACTGACATTCATCCCAAGGTGTAATGAATTCTAAGTGAAAATCAACAGTCCAGTATCCCTGCCCATGTGGCCATCATGGAAATACTGTTATCACTACTCCCTCTGAACGGAAAGTCCTATCAAGATAGTGTTTTATCAGAGGATATCTTTTGAGTCTGGTTGGACCTTGATGAAAATGGTTTCACTTTAACATCCAGTATGAACAATTTTGGATGTTCATATCAAAATAGGGTTTTAACTAAAAGACTTTTTATTAGATCAAGTTGGTCCTAAATAAATAATGTCACAATCTAGTATGAACACAGTATCTGACAATCTAGTATGGACACGGTATCTGACAATCTAGTAAGGACACAGTATCTGACAATCTAGTATGGACACAGTATCTAACAATCTAGTATGGACACAGTATCTGACAATATTATATGGATACAATATCTGACATTTAGTATGGACACAGTATCTGACAATCTAGTATGGACACAGTATCTGACAATCTAGTATGGACACATACCTATTGTGCAAACTATGTCATGGATGGATCCAAGGAAGATGGCAAAAGTCAGATAAGGAGGCAAATATATGAAAATTAAATCAAACCATGATGGCCTTTGAAGAAGCAGGAGTGATGGGTGGCGTATAGTTTGATGCATTGAAGAAACAGTTTGGACAGATTCTTAATGAAATTCATTCTGCTTTCCATGATTATGATGTAGCAAAAGACATAGTAGACAAATTCATGTACATTCATGTTGCTAGCAAAAATAAGTATGCAGACCTTTGGGATGTTGTACAACAGTTGCAGCTTCTTTCATATGGGCAAGCAATGTTTGAGCAAGGGTTCTCTGTTAATAAGAATTGATAGTGGAGAATCTTGATAATACTTATGTGATGTTGGTAACAAAGAATTAACTTTTAATAACATTTTAAAATAATATACACAACTTTAATACACGCAGGTGCATTCAAAACCTCTGGCTAGCGAAATCGTGTGTGACTGAATGATAAACGATGAAACAAAGAACTTAATATTAGGAAGACTGTGGCTTAAACTAAGTAATAGAAAAGAGCGAAAACAAACAAGATTTGTTTCAACAAATAATTTATTTTCCTAAAGAACAAAATGAAAATTTTAAAGAACTTATAGTATTGCAAATCAAGTCCTAAATAGTCCCAAAAAGTATATTACACGTCCTAATTAATAAAGTTCTAATTAAATTCGAGTGGTGTTTGAAATAAGATTCAGCGCTGAAAGCGTTATGTGCACATAGTCTCGAATATACTAATCTACCTGTAGTCTGAAGTGTTATGATGTGTAGTCATAAATTAATCACAATAATTTAATCATAGATGTCCTTGTCTGAATTCGCTATAATTCCCCAAAAAATGTTTCTAAGAATATTTTTAAGAACACTGTATTTTCAAAAATTATTAATTTGAATAAATAATGTCACCCAGATCAAATCTGAATACAACAATGTAAATGATTCTGCTACAAGATGTTAAAGCAAGAATGAAGAATACAAGACACAAAAGGAAAAACTAGGAAGAGGTTGAAGTTAATTTCTAGAAAATTGTAAGCTGTCAACAAGATAAAATATGTTACTAAATTTATAACAAAGAACATGATAAACATAATATCCTTGACTCATATCAATATAATGATTCTAATTTTTAACCCACTCTAATATGTAATAAGCACTTCATGCATGTGTAATAAAGACAATTCATGCATGTGAATAAAGACACCATGTATATGTAATAAAGATATCTCCTGAATGTGTAATAAAAACTCGTCGATGTGCAATAAACACTTCATATATGTGTAATAAAGACACTTCATGCATGTGTAATAAAGACACCATGTATATGTAATAGATATCTGCTGAATGTGTAATAAAAACTCCTCGTCGATGTGTAATAAGCACTTCATGTTGTGTAATAAAAATACTTCATGCATGTGTAATAAAGACACCATGTATATGTAATAAAGATATCTGCTGAATGTGTAATAAAAACTCGTCGATGTGTAATAAGCACTTCATATATGTGTAATAAAGACACTTAATGCATGTGTAATTAATACACCATGCATATGTAATAAAGATATCTCCTTAATATGTAATAAAAACTCGTCGATGTGTAATAAGCACTTCATGTATGTGTAATAAAGACAAGTTGGACTTTTGCAGCCTACTTTGCTTTCTTTTATCGGACAATAATCGATCCTAGTAAGAGAAATAAGATCTTAAAATCGATTGAAAAAATACAATTATTAATAACGGGTAAATGCATTCAAAAGCTAAGTAGTATGGCATTCTTGCGGCCAACAACAAGTCCAGAAAGTGTTCGGACAGTATGAAACAATATGCACAAGGCAAGTATAATTTACGAAATTAAGTCACCATTAATAACTTTTCAAGGTTAATAACAACATTAGATAATCAACATCCCTTAATGTAAGTTTCATCATAGGCTTGACCTATTGGTAGTGAGGACGTCGAAGTAAGATTAACGAAAAATCACTCGTGCTTCGCATTAAAAAACTGCGATTGTTTTATTAATTCTGTAATATAGATCAACTAGTCTGTAATATAGAAGTGATAACGAAATAAGAAATGTTCAAAGGAAAAGTGACTAGTTCAACGAACCGTAAGAATGACAAGGCGATCAGAGTCGTTTTGACTGGAAATATTTTATATATATATATATATATATATATATATATATATATATATATATATATATATATATATATATATATATATATATATATATATCTGCTTGTGGACACATCCTGCGCCTTGATTGCCTGCTTCACAAAAGAATCATAAACGCACGAATAGTTTTTTTTTTTTTCCTTCGGGAAAAATAGATAAACAAATATCCTATACGATACAATGATATGCTGAGTTTTATGGTCGGATTATAACACTTCGTACATATAAAATAAATTTGTCGACAAACATTTAGCCACTCCATCCACCCACACCAAAAAACCTCAACAAAAAGTAACTAAAAGACTTATTTCAATGAACTAAATGTATGATTACTTGTAAGTTTAATAAACGTAATATATGAAAGTAACATTTATCACGGTGTTGTTTGCGCTGCGCGGCTTCAGGTAGTTGGTTTATTAACAATGAAATTAAAGCAAACCCTAATAAATTCCAAACTATTGCACTTGCAAAGAAAGCCGACAAACAACTTGAGACTTTATTCTCTATCGAGGCTAATATATCATGTGAAAACTCAATAAATCCACTTAAAATCACTTTGGACTCAATGCTAAAGCGTAATCAGCTAATAGTTGAAATATGTCAGAAAGCATCTAAACAATTAAATGAGCTCAAACGAATTGGAAAATACCATATAACTGAAGAAGACTGGCTGCGTACAACTCTTTCATCATGACAAACTTTAAGTACTGTCAGTAGTTTCACTAATATAAAAAAAATTAAATAAAAAATAAATTAAAAAAAAAAACAATAAAAAGCAAAGAAGCAAAAAAAAAATAACAAACAAACAAAAAGAAAACAAAAGCCCCCCAACCACCCTCAAACAAACCCCAAAAGAAACCCAAACAAAACTAACTTCCATGGATAAATAAACGATTTATTTTCAGCGATTTCAAGAAACCTTAGTCTGAATTCTTGGGTGGAACAAATATTTCAGCTAAAGATCATGACACTTGAATTATTAAAATTGTAATCAAGAGCTGTTCTTAGTCTTCGTTTGGTATGTAAATAATGGAAATATCGTTTTTAAATCATCCAGGAATGGGTTACAATATTTTAGGTATGCAGCAGCAGAACAACTATGGAATCCCCTCCCCTCCGCCAAAAATACATACGAACACGCGCATGTTAACAATTTTAAATTCCTCAGAAAGACCTGGTTTTGGAGCTTATTGTGTAAATTCTTTATATGTAAAAATAAGTAAAAATGTCGCTGTTGGTATCTTATTTTTTCTAGTGTGTTAGTTTCTTGTCTTGCGTACATACTTGTAGCATTTGGCTGCCCTAAATATTGGTTTGTGAAGTTTACACCTGGTTTTCTTTTGATGATACCTTTAATAGTGATATGCTTCCGATTTATGAACACTTATTATATATTTGTGCTTTCGTATGTTTGGTATAATCTTGTTCTTGTATTTGTATATTAAAATCATCAGTATGCATGTAAATGGTATATTAAGTATAAGACCAACAAGTAGGTCTCTGCTTTTTTTTTTTTTTTTATATCTAACGGCAGCAGATATAAAAAAAGAAGAGACCTACTTGTTGGTCAGCTTAAGTATGTACTTGTCAGTTATTATTTTTAACCTGTGTATATTAACACTACATGTACATGTAAAATATATTCTAATAATGTAAATTGACTTATATGATTTAATTTAAGCAAATAAAATTATAAATTGTTGCGGTCGCCGGGTGTGTGGAATATGGAATGGCTAGCCATTTCCGCACGTGTACTTTAACACTGCACACATTTTGAGAGAGAGAGAGAGAGAGAGAGAGAGAGAGAGAGAGAGAGAGAGAGAGAGAGAGAGAGAGAGAGAGAGAGAGAGAGAGAGAGAGAGAGAGAGAGAGAGAGAGAGAGAGAGAGAGAGAGAATGGATTATTACAACATAAAATTATAAATGAGGTGTATGCAATTTTGGCAAAGAAGCATAAGTTTATAACTAGAAAAATTAAAAAAAAATGTATATTGTTAATCGTTGAAGTAAATTGTTGTATTATTGTTTATAGTCTCTAAAATAGCTCGAACGAGCTGATATTTATTCTTGTCAACAAACAATAACAACAACATCAGTAAAAAGACACTTCACCATATGGTTCCGTTTGTTTAGAATTTCTAGTTATTTCCCCTTATTGAATTCCTCACGTTTGAAACGACAAATAGTAGGCCACAACATACCCAAATCGATCTGTGCATATGGGTCTTATCATGTCAACATAATCTCTCATCAAGGAAGAAGTCGTATTCTGTACATCAAACTCCGCCAGCCAGAGTTATAAATTTACGAAGGGTTTTGATATTAGTGAAAGAATCCCGTTACCAATTTTGCACACCTGAGATACACAACGTGAACCTGGCAACCAACCAAACGATATATTTCTGATGAAAATGTCAGTATGCTTCAATTTGCGTCCCAATTTCAGTATGACAGAGGGTCAAATTGGAAAGTCATAAAATCGATGGACCTACTCTAACAACACATCTTGCTTATCATGCAAAGGCTAATTTTAAAAATTACATTTAGGGTCTAGTTGGGGAAACCCCCAGGAGGTGAGGCTTAGGTGATGTCACATTACTTTTCCATTGTTCCGCGACAAAAGCAGATTCTCCAGTGACTATGACTAATTGCGTACTCTCGTGGAATCGTGTTAAATGAGTTGATGAACATAAAACGTTGACAGCTACATTTCAAGAATGAGTGATTCGATCGATCAGTTTGAACTGATCAAAAGTATTGGAAAAGGCAGCTATGGTGAAGTCACACTTGCTCGACACAAACGCGATAGAAAACAGGTAAAAAAACCTTTAGAAAAAAAAAATAGAGGCTTGTAATGAATTTTTCAAAAGAGAAAATATGGAAAGTGTTTTCAGCAGAAACTTCTGGTACTGTTTTATGTTTAAGGGATATATTGTGTATCTCAGCAGCTTATTTTCTGTCATTAGTAAGAATACTGGCTCCATCTCCATCATGTTTGTTGATGGAACGATGTGTGTGTGTGTGTGTGTGTGTGTGTGTGTGTGTGTGTGAGAGAGAGAGAGAGAGAACAGTTTGATCCTAATATATAGTCTTATTTTGGTTGAACCATCTTCATTATCATAAAAATATAAAACAACCATGTCCATTGTTAAAAACAAACTAAAAAGTTTAAAATAAACCCCCTAAAATACATGTGGTTGCAGTGACTTGCCATTGCAAGTTCCCATGTTTTTTTTTTTGTTGCATATTCCAGGCAGCTGCCTTCCCCCCCAACTGTAACCTAGTGGTCTTGATTCAAAATTAATCACATGTATGATGATTTTTTTTGCTTTGATTGCATCAATGAAGATTGGTCATAAAATATTTAAAACTCTTATTGTAAACATAATGGTGACTGCTGTAGCAGAGTTATGTAGAACTACAGTTTTTCCCATACATGTGTCATATGCATAAGGTTGAGTCTTCAGTCTTTGTGGTGAAATCACCCAGTGCTGGGACCATTTTAATTTCTTATGATTTATGATAGAATTGTTAAATTGTTTGCCTGACTTGCTCTTGTGACTTGCTCTTGTGGCATAATTGCACAAATTAAGTAGCATGCAAGGGCAAGTCAGGCAGAGGTGCCTCAAATGTCTCAGTATGTCCTCTTCTGTTGAAGGCCGTCACCATTCATACAAGCAGCACTATTTTCCTTAATTCATTTATTTCAATTTTGTGCCCACATTCCTATTTGTTCCGGGCTGCCACTCACCTGCAGCCAAATGTGATAGTCACATTTGATAGAATACTCTTGAGTTATGAATTTTCCTGCTATGCAGTAGTTTATATTAATTTCCCTGTACTATGCATTCATTTATTTACTGAAAGGTTTGCCACATTGTTTTCACTTGCTTAGCTGTCTATATTTGTGATCTTATGTTGGGTGCTTGATATCGTGAATTGGTAAGGGAACCAATCAGAATCCTTTCAGGGCTAATCAAATATTTGGTCTAAACAGGGCTTTCTTGGGTCAGAATGAAAGCCCTATGTGATAATCATATGTGTGTGCTTGCCTTTTTTTGTAATATATGTATATATATATATATATATATATATATATATATATATATATATATATATATATATATATATATATGTATATATATATATGATGTGTCAAATTGATTTGGAGTTGTGTGAATATTTTTGGGTTTGGGTTTCCTCTTTGTTGATGGCAATTTTTTTCTATATGTTTGAGGCTTCTTTTTAATTTGGGGTGGCATTTTATTTTCAATTATCGATATTCTTTCTTTTCCCAGATTCTTCTATATCCTGGTGGTCTTCTATCTTCTGCTTCTTTTCTTGCTTTTTTTAGTACCCCATTTTCTTCCAAGCATGCTAATTTGTTGTTGTTCTTCTCTTTCTTCTTCTGATCATTATTTCTCTTCCCCATGTCTTGCTTGATGTTTATTTCTTTTCCTTATCATCCTTATATCTTCTTTTTCCCTTACTTTCTCTTGTCCTGCATTTATTTTGTTGGATTTCTGTTGTTTTCATATACCTTAATCTGATTAATAATTTGATTGGTTTTACTTCTGTTAATTTGTTGACATTTTATTTTTATAGTATTAGTTAAATGTCATTATTTGAGTGATTCTGCTATCTTTTCAACATTATGGTCTTAGTTTATGATGTTTGTTTTGTTTTCATTGTGTTACTCTTATTTTTCCTATTTTGATATACTCAAGCCACTATTTTTGTAGTCATGGCTGTAAGGTAGTATCTTTTGACCTCTCTGACTGTTTGTTTTTTTGTTGTGGCTTGTCGGAGTGTAAGATTATAACTTATTTTGGCTTTTATTTTTGTTAGTTGAAGTATGTTATCTTACCTAGGGTGAAATTGACCTCATCTCCATGGTGGAAAAATATTGTATTATTAGTTTTGATTGATATCTTTTTTAATGACTAGTTCTTGTTGTGGCTAGACTAGTTTTAGTAGGTCTAATCCTTCATGGTTAGTTTTTGATTTGTATTGTTTGTAAGTGCTGTTAAAGTGTGGTTTGTATAAATTTTAATGTGAATGGGAAGAAAATTCTATGATAAGTAAAATTAATTGTTAACCAAGGAAATCATTTTACACCTTGACTTAAATTCACTAGAGTAGGAATGTTTCATATTTCAACCATTCTTCTACCTGCTATTGATTTTTGTTGGTGCTAAAATTTTCTCATACTACATAATCAGTACTGTATTTTTCAGTATGTACTAAAGAAAATAAATCTGAAGAAAGCCTCAAATCGTGAGAGGAAATCTGCTGAGCAGGAGGCCAAGCTTCTGTCAAAATTAAAGCATCCAAACATAGTGTCATACAAAGACTCCTTTGAAAAAGATGGCTTCCTTTACATTGCAATGCAATACTGTGATGGAGGAGATTTGTATAATCGGCTCAAAGAACAGCATGGAGCTCTTTTGGAGGAAAGACAGCTGGTGGAATGGTTTGTTCAGATAGCTATGGCACTTCAGGTACATTTACATGCTGTTGCTACTATACTTCCTGTTTGACCATATGCAGTCTAGCAGGGTTCTCAGTAGATACATTCACATGGGTTTTAATGTTTGGAATTTAAAAGTGACCCATTTCAGACGAATCCAGTCCGTATGTTTTTATGATGCAGGTTGCCTTGGGTCAGAGCATCGGTCTTAATTACCCTTCATTCAGCTCTGGCATAATTTCTTAGTGAACATGTGCTATCCACAACAAATTGTCGGTATGTGCTGGTGATTGACATTTGCTAGACTACTGTTCTCAGCTTATTGGCTAATAAAATTGTACCTATGTAAAATATATGAACTGGGTGGAGCTAACAGGTCATTAATATGGCACTTAGGTGTACATAATTGAATTAAAGTTAGATAGGTTTGAGATTCTCTTTGATATCTATAACAGAGGAAGACAAATCAATTATGCTTGATTGGATTAACTTTTAATAAAATATCAGCATTTGTTTAATTGCGCATAAAGTTATAATCATTTTGAACAAAACATTGGAAAATATTAAAATTTAATATTTAAATTAACTTCCTTTTCAGTACATGCATGAAAGGAACATTCTTCACAGAGATTTGAAAACACAAAATATATTCCTGACAAAGAGCAAGATTATTAAGGTTGGAGATTTAGGAATTGCCAGGTTTGTAAACACCAAGTGAATGTTAGCCTTTTTTAAAGAAAAAAATGACTTAAGTGGAACACATTTGTAACAATATGCAATGTAAATATAGTTTTCACTTATTGAGGCATACATTTTTGCCAGCCCCATTCAGTCTGTATCAGATGTTTTGTCATTTTTTGAAATTGCATGTAAAAAAATATATATTTTCAATGTTAATTTAAATATATATTTTCCTGCTGGATGTGTATAAAAATTCTTATATGAAATAATATAACTAGAGCTTTACGGAGGTTATCACAGTATCCCTAACAGTTTTTAAAAAACAAACTTTTTGATAATTATTTACTTCAGTCGGTTCAGATAAATATCAGCTGAAGGAATGAAGTTTCATCTGTGTGATTATACATTTTGTGAAGTCTTGTTTTTGTTCTCTCATTTCAGAGTATTAGAAAGTTCTACAGACATGGCAACAACTTTAATAGGCACCCCATATTATATGAGTCCAGAATTGTTTTCAAACAAGCCATATAACCATAAGGTGAGTTTGACTGGCGTATAATCACCCAATTTATTGTGTCAGGGATGATTATGAGACACAATACACTTGGATTATTGTAAGGAGACTTTTAATGTTACCTTTGATATCATGTGTTTTATATTGAGCCATTGTTATTATGTGTTCAGTTAACATATATTGGATTGTTTCTACTTGACTGTTAACTCATAATTTGTCATCACATCTTGACTGTAACCTTTTCTTTGGTGTTATGTATATGCTACTCACTGATCATTGTCTTGAGAAAACTAAATTGAACCTTTTTTTTGTAACAAAAAATATTTGTTACTCTTCTATTTTTGCTTAATGTCTTTTGTGTATTTTATTTCATGATGTATCAAGCTCCAGTTATGACAGTAGTAGTTTATATTTCATTACATCAATTATGACAGTAGTAATGTATATTTCATTGTATCAGTTATGACAGTAGTAGTGTATATTTCATTGTGTCAGTTATGACAGTGGTAGTGTACATTTCATTGTGTCAGTTATAACACCAGTAGAGTATATTTCATTGTGTCAGTTATGACAGTGGTAGTGTATATTCCATTGTATTAGTTATGACAGTAGTAGTGTATATTTCATTGTGTCAGTTATGACAGTAGTAGTGTATATTTCATTGTGTCTATTATGACAGTGGTGGTGTATATTTCATTGTGTCAGTTATGACAGTAGTAGTGTACATTTTATTGTATCAAGTTCAAAGCAATATATTCACATCATGTCAATGGACATGTTTATATTCCAATATACAAATTGAGATTAATGACACAAACCAGATTAATTTCCCTTTTTCATAATGTTTCATTTTGTTATTTAAGCCCTGTTATCTTCCTAGATTTTTCACATTTGAAATATAGCTGTATCTTTGATGAATACTATAGTATTGTGTATCATTATCAGTAAAAGTATCTGATTGTGACTTCCTCTTCATTCAAGACAAAGTTCCTTTAATTGGTTACTGGCAATTGATTATATGAAACGATTGATATATTGTTTGTTTCATTAATTCCAGTCAGATGTTTGGGCCCTTGGGTGTTGCGTATACGAGATGGCAACATTAAAACATGCATTTAATGCTCGAGATATGAACTCACTAGTATATAAAATTCTCAAAGGAAGAGTAAGTATATTGGATGTTTATTTACATGCAGTTTAAAAGTTCTCATAAAAGCCTATTTAATGCTTTATCAATGCTTTTAAAGTTCATGCAAATTATCAGATATCTTTGTTCCTGTATCACTTCCCAAAGAAATTGGAGGAATACCGTCCATTTGCAGCTCCTTGACTGGTGATAAAATTAAATTTCTCCTAATTTTGTCTGCCTAGATGATTGCAAATCAGTTCAGTTTTTAAGTTATTCTTAGGAATAGTCTTGAATAATATTTCTATAATATTTTGCTTTTGTTATTTTTTATTGTATGTTTTAATGGTTCAGAAAAAGCTGTTTGAAGGAATTATCATATAGGTGTAACTTGGTAGGATTAAAAGCACAATAAAAATGTGCTTAGTTTTACCTGAGGTTAACCAGTTTTGACATGCATGAGATTGTGGTATTGATCCCAGCCATTGCATCAATATATTTAAATAAAACTCATGGTTAGCTTGCTTAGACTGGCTAATCATGTTATCAGCTGTTCCTTCCATATGGACAACCAGTTTTGTTCATAATGCTTTAGAAAATGATGATAACAACATGACTTTTAAACTTTAAATTTAACAATTGTAAAATACATATGTCTGAGATGGTAATGATTTTTTAAACTAATTCAATTATAAAATATTTGGATTAGTTCAGTACTTTTAACATATTCTCAATTTTATGGGCAGAGTGCAGCAAACATATATTGCTGTTAAACTCTACTCAAGTCCAGTTTTTATTCAAAATTATTGGGACATATTAAGCTGCTGAATTTGTCAGTTTCAAGTAAGCCGAGTGTTCTAAAGCACTCACCTTTACCTGTCAGAGCCATCAAGTTTGAGTCTGGGGCTCTGCCAGTGTGGGTCAGTTTTAAAAAAGCCAAGTGGTCTAAAGCACTCACCTTTACCTGTCAGAGCCATCAAGTTTGAGCCTGGGGCTCTGCCAGTGTGGGTCAGTTTTAAGTAAGCCAAGTGGTCTAAAGCACTCACCTTTACTTGTCAGAGCCATCAAGTTTGAGTGTGGAGCTCTGACAGTGCAGGTATGTGAGCTGCCAGTGCAGGTATGTGAGAAAGCTTGCCAGTAACTTCTTGTCATTTGCTGCTTCTTATTGAGGTTTTTCCTCCGCTAGTTACTCTGGCCACCATGTATAAGCTATCTTGTAATGAGAAATGACATTAACTCCAAAGAAACAATAGAAATTATAATTCGATATTAATATGGGATTATCGATCATATACCAAGATATTAACATTTGATGCACTGATATTGGTTGCTTGTACAGTGTTCCCTATTATTCTTGTGTAGGCAAAGTCATACACATGCTGCTAAATAGTCTATTAACTCTCATAATTTTATGAAAATGATGCACTTGGCATTATGTATTGTTAAGAAGTGTTAACTGTTAGATAATTAAAAATATGCAAAATGGACCAGACTGAATGGCTGTAAAGATTGAGATATGAATAACTGGTTTTTAAAAATAATTAGTTTAACATTTCTCCACAGTTTAAACAAAATTTTGCCTAAATATTAAGCAGGTTTAATACTGATAATATTTCCATTGTTTTGAGCACAGAAATTTGGAAAACCTTTTCCATTATATTTCTAGGATATATTTATCCTTTTAATCAGTTAAGCGCCAACAATAAGATAAATTTCATTTTGATTCCTGGATTATTTAGCAATATTGAAAATGCTTGAAAACAAAATAAGATCTTAGGTACCAAAAATCGGTCACATTCTGTTGTGTTTAAAACTTTCAAGGGATCTTTTCTATTACCAACCTTGCTTCCAGAATCTTTAGGTTTTGATCCTTCACTTTAAGTTTTCAAACTAGATAAATTGGACATAGATATATTTGTTGAAATGTGAGTGTTCTATAATTCACTTGAGATGTCCTGTTCAGTTTAAACCTAGATGTGCGACTACTATTATATTTTCTCTATATGTATAATGCTTGTAATACTTATGATGTAAAATGCCTGTACTACCTGTGATATTTCCCTTAGGTGTAAAATTCCTGTACTACCTGTGATATTTCCCTTAGGTGTAAAATGCCTGTAATACCTGTGATATTTCCCTTAGGTGTAAAATTCCTGTACTACCTGTGATATTTCCCTTAGGTGTAAAATGCCTGTAATACCTGTGATATTTCCCTTAGGTGTAAAATGCCTGTACTACCTGTGATATTTCCCTTAGGTGTAGAATGCCTGTACTACCTGTGATATTTCCCTTAGGTGTAAAATTCCTGTACTACCTGTGATATTTCCCTTAGGTGTAAAATTCCTGTACTACCTGTGATATTTCCCTTAGGTGTAAAATTCCTGTACTACCTGTGATATTTCCCTTAGGTGTAAAATGCCTGTAATACCTGTGATATTTCCCTTAGGTGTAAAATGCCTGTACTACCTGTGATATTTCCCTTAGGTGTAGAATGCCTGTACTACCTGTGATCTTTCCCTTAGGTGTAAAATGCATGTAATATTTGTGATATTTTCCATAGATGTAAAATGCCAGTAATTTTTCTGATGTTTCCTCTAGATGTAAAATGCCTGTAATGCTTCTGATATTTCCCTTTGATGTAAAATGCCTGTAATGCTTATGATATTCCCTTGATGTAAAATGCCAGTAATACTTGTGATATTTCCCCTAGATGTAAAATGCCTGTAATACCTGTGATATTCCTTTGATGTAAAATGCCAGTAATACTTGTGATATTTCCCCTAGATGTAAAATGCCTCTAATGCTTATGATATTTCCTCTAGATGTAAAATGCCTGTAATGCTTATGATATTTCCCTTTGATGTAAAATGCATGTAATACCTGTGATATTCCCTTGATTTAAAATGCCTGTAATACTTGTGATATTTCCCTTTGATGTAAAATGCCTGTAATACCTGTGATATTCCCTTGATGTAAAATGCCAGTAATACTTGTGATATTTCCCTTTGATGTAAAATGCCTGTAATGCTTATGATATTCCCTTGATGTAAAATGCCTGTAATACTTGTGATATTTCCCCTAGATGTAAAATGCCTGTAATACCTGTGATATTCCCTTGATGTAAAATGCCAGTAATACTTGTGATATTTCCCCTAGATGTAAAATGCCTCTAATGCTTATGATATTCCCTTGATTTAAAATGCCTGTAATACTTGTGATATTTCCCCTAGATGTAAAATGCCTGTAATGCTTATGATATTCCCTTGATTTAAAATGCCTGTAATACTTGTGATATTTCCCCTAGATGTAAAATGCCTCTAATGCTTATGATATTCCCTTGATGTAAAATGCCTGTAATACTTGTGATATTTCCCCTAGATGTAAAATGCCTGTAATACTTGTGATATTTCCCCTAGATGTAAAATGTCTGTAATACTTGTGATATTTCCCCTAGATGTAAAATGCCTCTAATGCTTATGATATTCCCTTGATGTAAAATGCCTGTAATACTTGTGATATTTCCCCTAGATGTAAAATGCCTGTAATACTTGTGATATTCAATTGATGTAAAATGCCTGTAATACTTGTGATATTTCCCCTAGATGCCACAGATGCCAAAGCAGTATTCTGCAGACCTAATCCAGTTGATAAAATTGATGTTACATCAGGACCCTGCCAAACGACCAACAGTCAACAAGATACTAAGGGATCCATATATTAAAAAAAATATAGCTATATTCCTGGAGGAAACAAGACAAAGGTAATGTTTACGTATCAATGGTTTAAATACTCCAGAGGAGAAGCAAAAAAGTTTGCAGACTTAAAATTTTGTTCTTTACACCATGGAACTGATTTTACAGTATCAAAATTTTCATATATTGATGTTTTTTTCTAATTGATATAAGCATTGGAAAATGTTTTGTTTCTATTAAATATTAAGGGGTTTATTTAATACAATGAAATTAGTTCATTATGAAGACAGTGGAAATATAAAATGATTAACTGTTCTTGTTATTTTCTGTTAGCCTGTGGAGTTTAACAGACCTCTTAGTGATACCTGATTAGTCAGTCTTAGGAGGCGAACAGACATAGTGGCACCTGATTGGTCAGTCTAAAGAGGTGAACAGACCTCTTAATGGCACCTGATTGGTCAGTGTAAGGAGGTGAACAGACCTCTTAATGGCACCTGATTGGTCAGCTACATTCCTGGTTATTTTAATAATTTGATTGGTTGTCACACCTCTACAGATCTTCCCAAGTAGCTTGAAAATTGTATCTTTAATTTCAGAGGTTAAGTTATTTGAACTTTAGAAATACACTGCACCATTTTTAGTCAAATATTTTGATAGGCTTTGTTATGTCTAGAAAATTTAGTATCATATGTGTATTGAATAAGCTGAATCAAGTTACCCCATTTGCTTTCACAACTCACTATTTTGTTGTGACTGCTCTGGTAGTATTAAATGGTAATAGCATCCATAGATTATATAATATATATTGTAATAACATCTGCCTTGGATGTGGAGGTAACAGACTTTTACCCCAGCTGAATCATACCAGAAACTTTTAAAAATAGTGCTGACAGATGTCTTGCTACATAATCAGTATTAAGAGGTTAGTGTCAGGACTGGTTGGCCAGGTGTCAGGATAATTTGACTGGGTGGGTCATGATGCTAAATGTCTGCAGCATGATGCCCAAGTGCTTGATATCACCATAAACTGCCAAACTGCAGACAATGTAGCAATATGACTGAAAAATTGTTTAATCTATGTTAAAAGTCTAAATTACACACATACTGAATTGTGGGCAAATATCTTGACTGCCAGTATCTTGATATGGGCAGTTAAGCAGGTCACCATGGTTATCTTTTTTTCATTAACCTACATGTTAGTGCATATTGAAATTACTCAAGACCATTTCATATTGTATCAATGAAGTTGGCATAGCCCAGTAAGAATGTTTATTAGTCAGTCATTCTGTCCATCTAGCTGATAGTCAATTCTGTACGTCAGCAGTATGGTTTCTGAAAAAAAGTTTTAATAGAATGTATTGGATTTCAATGAATATAGTTTAAAAAGTATATTTTATTATTCTTTTGATCTGTAGATGTCTTTCTTCCATGTTTACTTTGCTTGTACTGTCCATCTGCATCAGACACACTTGTAATGAAACAGAGCACGTAAGAAACATGAGTTTTAATTGGCTATTGAAGACATAAGGAACATGAGTTTTGATTGGCTATTGAAGGCATAAAATAGAGTAAAATATGAAGTTTGACAGCAGTCTTTAACATGTTATCATATACAAGTACATCTGGACCTTATTGAATCCAGTGTTTTTATGACTCTTATATTTCAATGCAAGTCTGTTTGGATGTAATCAGTAAACTACCATAATTTGCATTCTCAGTTCATTTCATCAACCAATGGGAATATTCCATCTTTTAATGTTTGCTTTCACAATTTCCTCCAAATACAAATGGTTCATGCAGTCTCTGCAGGTTTGGTCATGGAATTGAAGATAATCAAATCAATTTTTGAGGATTAAATTTATTGCAAGACCACATCATTATTGATGAGAAAACTTATATTAGAATAAAGAACAAAACAAGCCCATCACCTCAACGGTAATGACATTGATAATTGATTTTGAAGCTCACCATTGATTGGAATCAAGCAAACTAAGTTGGAACTCACTGCTTGATGTACAGGTAAGCAAGAATGTTGGTGTCTATCAGTTTATACTGTACAGGGCTTAGGAAGAAATGCCACAAGCACTTGTCTCTGGGACATGTGTGTATGTGTGTGTGTGTGTGATTTAGATTTTTAATATAGCTTTAAAAACATTTTTTGTCATATCACTACATTGTCTGCAGTGTGACAGTTTATAGTGATGTCTAGCACAGGGGCATCACTGAGCGCCAAGCGAGGCAGGTGTTAGCACCATTTTTGTAAGTCTTTGGTATTAATCAGCTGGGGTTTGAACCCACGACTTTCCATATTGAAGGTGAACGCTCTAACCACTAGGCCACCGGAGTGGTTGTGCATTGCAAGAGCTGCTCATTCCAGTCCTCATTACAGTTCTCATTTCAGTCCTCATTATACTTAACAAAGTTCACTTTTCCATTACATTTCTTATGCTTTTACTAAAAAACCACAGACCCTTGATGCAAGCTTGATGCTGAAATGGGTCAAAGCTGTAAATATTATGCTCCTTAGAAAAACATACAATGAAAGGTTTATAATGAAACAATTTGCAGTTGCACAACACATAGACCTTGATTTCTTAGCTGTATTTGTGTCTAGTTGACTTAGTTTTCCTTTTAAAATCTTTTTAAACAAAAGAAAAGGAGAAGTTAAGAGATTGAAAATGTCAATACTTCATTCCTCTGGTCAGACATGGTTATGCTTGTCCCAGGACTTCAGCAGTAGCTTCTCGTGGGTCGGTGGTTCTTACGGGTGATTTCCCGGTTTCTTCCTCCACCATTAATACTGGCCGCCATGAATAGTCTATCGTGTGCTGAAAAATGGCGTTAAGCCCAACAACAACAACAACAACAAATAATTACATGTCATATATGTAACAAAATACTCATTTCATATGCAAGTTGGTGATATTTTTCATGTGAAAAGTAATTACATGGGTATAGAAATATCTGCTGGCATCTTTCCTTTGGCATGAAAGTGTGTCAGTAAAGGTTAAGTCTTGAAAATACAGGTGACTGACAATTGTAACATTGTCTGACAGATGAAAAATCAAAGAAATGAAAAGCGTCACAGTTTAGAACCGATAACAAAATTTGTTTTGCCTTGTCATGTACTACATCACTTGATGCTTTGAATTGAATTTGACAGTTCACATATATAGCTGACAAATATATGAGTTGAAAGTGACATTTTTCACATTGTAAATTTCTCTGAAGTTTCTAAAATTCTTGACCAAATTATTTACAAAAACTATCCACAAATTTCAAAAACATGAAAATTTGTTTTTTTTTAAATATAAAATCATAAAAATAGATCCCGTTAAAAAATAAATGAATTCATTCATCAGTACATTTTTCATTTCTAAATCATAAATTGCAGTGATCTTTGTTGTCTTTTCTCAAAAACATTAGTGAAGACTTAAAAGTTCTTCATAATTCTTTCCAGTCGACGACCAACTACTAGTGGCAGCCGTAGCCGTCCATCATCAGCCGCATCTCAGAGATCTGTACAATCTGTGGACTCCGTCAGGAGCAAACCACCAGTGGGGCTGCCACCACCTTCTTCTGGTCCTTCTGTAGATTTAGTAGATAGTGTGTCAGTAGTGAGTGTGTCAAAAATAGAGATAGAAGCAGATGAGCCTGTCATACCAGTACCAGCCCCACGAATTCCTAGCCGTCGTAAAACATCAGACCAGGTCAACAGGGACCTGCATCCAATTGTGGAAGATAAAGTATTACAACCACAGCAGGAGAAATCTGCAAAGCAGCTGTCATCTTCTGGATCTTCAGAAGATGGAAATGATACTGTTATAGCCAAAACAGTGAAAGAGGTTTGGTTTTGCAGCTAAATCACATTTAGTTGTAGATGTTATAATACCTAGATCTGTATATTTTTAATACAATATGTTTGCATGAACAGATTGTATCATCATTTATTGTAAATGGGTGTTAATACAACTAATTTGTTGTAAATGTGAGTCACACCACTACACTGTATTTGTGGTTTATAGCAGAATGTGTTTTAGACAAATAATAAATAGAATCAGGTATTTATGGTGTGGTGCTTTATGGCATAGCAACACAAGTAGGTTAGTTAGTGCCAAGAAAATTAGAGTATTGCCTTGCTCAAGGACACACCACAGTAGCGTACCCAGGCTAGTCCAATAGCAGGATTTGAACCTCCATATTTTTGATTGAGTCCAACAAGCTAACTGAGCAACCGTGGCTCCAAAAGGTAGTTTTGTTTATTCCATATGCAATTAAGACAACTTGATACAAAATTTCATTGTTGATAGTCATTTCTGCAAAGAATGTAGTGACTTTTACTTACTATTCATTTTAGAAAATGGAATTATACAAGTGAGCAGTGTTTATTGTTCTATCCTGGAAACAAGGAAACTATGTGCATTATTCCATACTGGGAACAAGTAAACTATATTTATTATTTGCTTGTATAGAATGGAATACTGAAGACCAGTGTAAAACATTGTTTCTCTCATAATAGACCCAGGGAGGCCCATGATCTTGTAAATTTAGTGAAAATGGCTGTATTGGCTTACCATCAGATATGAAATTTTCAAATAAAAATTTATAAACTTTTTGTAACAATGTGAAATGGGTTTATCTGCAAGTATGGGGTCATCAGCTGAGTATTATCGGTAATTGATTCTTTATTACTAATAAGATTTTCCTGTAGGGATGAATATCAGTTTAAACAGGTTTTAATATAATTTATGTAGGTTTCCTTGGTTGAATGAAGTTCATCATAATATACATACACTAATGTTTCCTCATCAGTCACTTGTCTATGCAGGAAGAGTTAGCTCCCTTAGTTTATATTTTTAGGCACTCTCTATTCTGGAGTGTCAGTCTCTCAGTATGGTCATGCCTAATTTAAACACATGCTTGAAATTTTATACTGATTTAACCTACAAATTTAAGTGGTAACAGTGTGACAGACATGCATGGTATTATGTTCTGAATACAACTAATAAATGAAAATGGACAAATATGACTGTATCAGTACTGCTGTCACAAACAAGCCTGGTTGTGTAGACCCACTGCTAATACAAGTGGGCAAATATGACTGATATGGGACAGCAAGAAAACAAACAAATTTAACAACATAGTAATATTATCAATATATATTGCAACACAATTTTTGTTCGTGTGTAGTGTTATTTCGTATATGCTTATGCCTTAAAGGTATAGAAAATGGCTATTATTCCCCACAAAATTTTGCTTTTGTGACCAGGACAGTGATATTTTGATATTTACCTATTTCCAATGAAAAAAATGGGCAAATTTATGTCTTTTCATTCACATAAAGTCAGATAAAAACAACATTTGAATCAAAATTAACATGTCATTTTACTAAAGTAATACAAAAATTACCTCAAAAGAGATAGAAGTGAGTATTTTTTCAAAATTTACAATTATACTGTAAATCACTTTCACAAATCAGAATGTTGGACAGCTTGATGGGCTTATCATAAATATCAGTCATGAATCCCATGTGTCCTGACTTAAAGGCCCAAGGATCATGCTCCTGGCGGACAGGGGCATTTATACCCATTGGGCTGCAATGAAAAGGTGATACACCCTTTCTTATCATTGAGGCAAGAGATGAGTTTAGGTGCAAACTTTGCCAAAAAATTCAAGAATATGAATTGTCACCTACTGCAGCAGGTGATGCATCTATAGCAGCTGCTCCAGCAGCGATCTAGGTAATAGTGTTGTGAGGGCGAGACTTTGACACATGGCTCTTTTAATTCTGTGTAGGTAATCAAAGCTGATGGCATCTTTCATCTCAAGTTTGGTTGAAGAGGGGGGCCAAGAACACCATTCCCAATTTTTGCTTTTATGACCAGTCAGGACACATGGGATTCATGACTGATTTTTATGATCAGTCAGTTAAGGAATGATATCATACAGTAATGTCCTAGTTGCCCATCAAGGTGTCCAACCTTCTGAGCCATAATTCTCCCTTCCAACCATAGTTCATTCAAGTCTGGCAACTTCACAAGGTCCATAGGGCCATGCAGTATTGAATTGTATATAGATCTAAGTGATAGATCCTTCTGTCTTTCCACTTATGCAGCACATCTGGTGTCAGAACTCCACAGGGACCTTATAGGTTACTCTTCAATATCACTAATATTGCAAGGCTGGTACAGGAGCTGTACAGGGATCTTAATGAGAATTACATCCATTTCTCCTCTCCTTTGACATGGCCAGTACTAGACCTGTATATATATATCTTAATGAAAGATCAGTCCTGATCAGTACAACTACTGCATAACCATTTGAAGAAAAAATAACAAGCTATACAATCATATGGTCATTAACATTCAACACCAGTACCTTCCATGCTCTTCCTTTTATTTGGGTACAGAGACTTAACAGTATAACTTAAACAGGCTTTTTCTATGCCACTATGTAGAGGTAGACCAGGATATCCCACACTGAGTTTACGTATCCTTATGAGTTATCCTATTCTGACCCAAATATGGAGAAAACTGTTTAGTTTTGTGTCCGTGGTGAAGGAGATATATAGTGATGCAGACCTCTGAATGCTCTTCATCTCCTGTCACCACACAGGCCTATAAGTCAAGGCCTATAAGTTAAGGCCTCCTTCCTTTCATCTTCTACTACAGTCTGTCAGAATCAAAGAAGTACTAATTGCATCTCCAGTAGAATTAGTGATCAGGGTAGTTAAGCCAGAATATTATAATTTACAGTATTAGCATGTATAAAATGTTTTTTCATTGCTGCAGGCAAGACCAGCAACACCTAAAAAGAATGACAGTGCAGGGACACCCCAGAAGAAAAAGAAGAAGTCAGTGTTAACAAAGTACAGCAAAGATTCTCACAAGTCCAATGGTGAGGTGGACTCTTCCAGTGGGGACTCTGGTTTTAGTGTCCGCCCTTCTTCACGGTCCGTATTTGAAAATGTAAGTATATTTACACAGGAAGTAAAATTCATACTCATTTCCAAGCCAAGCTTTTGTATCATACTTGTCTGATATTGTAACCGAGAATATGTATGTAATGAAGCAAACTTTACAAATCTTATTGGTAGGACTGTGGTGTCCAAATGGTTTAAAGCACTTGCATTTAACTATTGCTGTGCCATCCCACCTCTGTCTGGGTTTGAGTCTTGGGCTGTTGAGTGTTGGACCCCGACACCCCCCCTCAGCAATATTTAGAAAGAACATATTCCATCAAACCATGTACTCAGTGCCCAGAGGTTACCAAAATACTTGATTTGGGCTGCTACCATTACTGAAATCCAGTAGCTCAGTGGGCTGATACATGATATTAATATTCTTTCTTATTTCAAAATATGTGTATCAGCAGTTCTTTATTGTGTGCATGTCAGCAGTACTTCTATGGTCTGTGTGTCAGCAATACATTTTGGTTTGGATGTCAGCAGTTAGGGCAGACATGTTTTACAAACACAAATCTAGTTCTGTTTTTTTTTTCCCATGAATCTTTTCAGTTATTCAGCTCTCAGTACACCTTTGATTCAAGAGCAAAACTCCAAAACCATTCATTTTATCCCTATGACTTATGGTACACAGGTCATACTAGTATATCCCTACAACACTTGGAAAGCATGTCACATTATTGTATCCCTATGACACTTGGTTGGTATGCATGTCACTAGTCTATCCCTATGACATTGGTATATATATGTCACACTAGTATATCCCTACAACACTTGGTATACATGTCACATTAGTTTATCCCAATGAGCTTGGTATGCATGTCACATTAATTTAACCATATGACACTTGATATACATGTCACACAAGTATATCTCTATGATACTTTGTATACATGTTATACTAGTGTATACCTATGACACTTGGTGTACATGGCACATTAGTATATCCATATGACACAAGGTATACAAAACACTAGTGTATCTCAATAACACCTGGTATACATATGCTAGTATATTCCTATGATACATGGCATGCATATCACACTAGTATATCCCTATGATGCTTGGTATACATGTCACACATTAGTATATTTTTATGACACTGGATGTACAAAATGACTCTAGTATATCCCTACAGTATTTGGTATACATGTCACAATTATTTATGACACTTGTGTATCCATATGACACTTGATGTACATATCACACTAGTATATTTCTATGACACTTGGTGTACATATCACACAAGTATATCCCAATGACACTTAGCATACATATCACACTAGTATATTCCTATGACACTTGGTGTACATATCAAACAAGTATATCCCAATGACACTTATCATACATATTACACTAGTATATTGCTATGAATGACAAGTGGTGTAGTGGTGTACATATCACACAAGTATATTCCAATGACACTTAGCATACATATCACACTAGTGTATCCCTATAACCATATGTCATTTACATAAATAGTATATAAATTGTGAGTGTTGGACCATCAAGCATTTGAGAGAATCAGTATAAATTCCTCAAAATTAAGCTTTGCAATTAAAAATTTTGGTTTGCTGAGTTTGTTTATTTGACTTTTTATTGACATTTTAAAAAAATGTATCTTAAAAAATTAAGTCAAAGCAGCATTTACAAATTTAAAAGACATATTTGCAACCTAAATTTGTATGTTATAAAGATAACTTTCCTATTTTAAGCCAAAGCCAGTAGACATCATCCCACGCCCCTTGCCAGTTCCCCCAAAAGCAGCAGAAAGTCAGGGATTACCTCAGAGGCGGGAGGAAGTATATAATCAGCAGAATGAAGTCAAGTCAACAGATGGTTCTAAATCCTCCAGCAACTCCAGTTCAAAAGAGGATAACATGTATTTTGGAGAAGAAACTCCACGGGTTGGTATTTCCAATACATCTTTAGCATATGGTCGAAGGAAAATGCCAGGAAGTCTGCTGAATGTCCAAATGATTCCTTCAGCTATATTTATACTCCCTCCTTTTTTTTCTTGCTTACAAAGTGTCCTTGACCCCCAAGGTTTGCCCCACATGGATCAAAATTCCAAAACCTTCATATCTGTAGACTACTTCCAGATGTATTCCAGTGTTTAAGGTCTGTGTCATGAATGACATAGGAGAAGGTGCATATTATTGCTAGAACACTGTCAAGGACAGACAATATCACATAATCATTTGGATTATCAACCTACTTTGGGATCCAGAAATGAGCTTCTTGCACAAGAAATTTGTTGAAACATAGAATACAGGCAATAGTGTAATTGAAATGTCAACCAGGGTTTGAAAACACCATTTTGCCCAGGTTTTTTGTAGAACACGAAATTAAGTTTCACATTTTTATGAAGTTTTGCAAAGTGTCATTCTTGAGCAGTAATGCAACTTTAGTAGTTTGCATATAATTAATGGTCAAATGGAACCACTGCATGTGGGGACCATATAAATAATTATCAAATGGAACGACTGTATTTGGGGGCCCTATAATTGATAGTAAAATTGAACCTCTTATGTGGGGACCATATAATTAATAGTCAAATTGAACCTCTTTATGTTGGGACTATATAATTAATGGTAAAATGGAACCACTGTATGTAGGGACCATATCATTATGGTCAAATTGAACATCTGTATGTGAGGACCATGTAATTAATGGTCAAATGGAACCAGTGTATGTGGGGACCATATAATTATGGTCAAATTTAACCTCTGTATGTGGGGACCATATACTTGTCAGATGGAACCTGTGTGTATGTGAACCAATTAATTAATGGTAAAATTGAACCTCAGTATGTGGGGACCGTATAATCAATTGTCAAATGGAACCTCACTCTATCCTTGGACCATATAATTAATGGTCAAATTGAACCTCTGTCTGTATGAGGGGACTGTATAATTAGTGGTGAAACTGAACCACTGTATGTGGGGACCATATAATGGTCAAATGGAACCTCTGCATGATGGGACCATATAAGTAATGGTCATCTGTTACTGAAAAGCACATATTTAATCTTATATGAGTAGATACCAATAATGGCCATGATAACAAAGCTGTACTTGATATTACATGAATAACTTGCAGAGCTGAAGAAACTGTATAAAATTACAACACCGGATATGTAGATCAAGTAGTTCTTTGATGATTGTGCTCAAACTAGTTTAGCATTTGAAGACGTATGCAATAACATTTTAGAATGCCTTGAGATGTAAGCAAAGGTATTGTAAAATCTCTTTTGGTCATATGCATAGATTATACATCTTTCAAAAAAGTCATAAACATACCCATTACTAATGGCATGCATTCAGTTCATATATTGAAAAGTTCAGAAGGACAGAAATTTATTAGTGGAATTTGTAGAAAGAAACTATTCTGAACCAAGATAAATGCTAGAATTATTTTTTAGTTTCATTATGAGCAGTATTGGTTTCTTTATTATTTGAACCATACTTACTTGAGTAGGGGGCCCCGAGTGGCCGAGTGGTCTAAAGCGCTGTCCATTACAGATCACTGCCATCTCACCTCTGTCTGCGTGTGTTCGAGTCTAGGATTCGGCTAATGTGGATATGTGAGAAAGCTTGCCAGTAGCTTCTCGTGGGTCGGTGGTTCTTTCCGGTGATTTCCCGGTCTCTTCCTCCACCATTAATACTGGCCGCCAAGAATAGCCTATCGTGTGCTGAAAAATGGTGTTAAGCCCAACAACAACAACAACTTACTTGAGTAGTCCTATTTCTTATGTAAATAGTTTGTGGGTGATTTGAAAATTTCAGAAATAACTTGTAAGATACTGAAATTTATGGACATGTTGGAAAGTTAAACTTTATTCATCCAGTTAGACTTAGAAATAATGAACTGTAAATATAAAGTAATAAGTTGACAACAATTGTGTGCTATCCATGTATCATATATATTTGTTTGTAAGGCGAGGCCAACCACAAGCTTAACTGACACAAATCTGCTATCATATAATGCATGAACAGCTTTTGGTGTATGGTCCTTTTTTTGAGTAATCAGTAAAATAAACAACACAGACCCTGATCTGTTATAACATGCACCAGCAAATCTTGGTCTTTGCTTCTTGTTTTGAGTAATTAATACAACAAACAGCATTATTTGATGGTAGACATTGTTTGCATTTAAAGTTGCCTTGCTTGTGAGTATATACAGTTGATATTTTGGATCATTATCTTTAATGAAAAAATGTAAATTGTATTTGTTTTTTACTAAAATAAATACTTTTTCACCCTATTTATTTTTTTGGGGCTGTGGCAACTATGAGATTATTTCACTGACTTTTTTATGTTAGAAATCTGCATGCGTATATGCATCAGTTGGTACAGTTCATGCCAGTCTGAATATAAACACAAGCTATGCAGTAGTTATATGGATTTGACTCAGAAATTCTGTTTTGTTCTGAATCTGCGTAGCACACGCAGATGGGCAGTTCGATACAAACCAGTATTAGTTACAAGGTCATACAAAAAGAACCCATTACTTCCAGGGTTAAGATATTTTAATAATTAGGTTATTAAGATGTTTTATTGAATTTATTAAATGTTTGATTAAATTTTTAACATTACTCTTAAGTGAAAATTTGTACTTTTGTATTTATTTGGGATATAGTCACTTCTGGTTTTCCAGCTTGTATAAAATCTTTTTGAGTAATATGTGGTGTGATGGAATGAGTACAAGATAATAAACTTTGCACATGTTCATCAGAAGACATCAGGTATTATAATGGTTAAAAGAGGCAAGGACATATTCATGGATGGACAAACAAAACTGAATCCTACATTCTACTCATTTCTCGAAGTACTGGTACAAATAAAAATTCAAGATTATTTTTAGTTTATTTCACACAAGTACACATTAGATATTTTCACCAAAGTAAATTTTCAGTTGACATATGGATAACTGCCTTCAAGTCAGAAGATCTGTTGGCACTTAAAAATTGTGAAAAAAAAAAAAGAAGTTGACCTGAACAAATCGGACATTATAGAATTTGGATGACATTATTGTAATATATATTTTAGGTGTTGCAGAGTATTTGTGTGATTTTTTTTTCACTCTTTTTTCAGAGTTTACCTAATTTATCAGCAAGAGAAAGGAGACGGAAAAAAGATTCCATGTCAGTTTGTAAGTCATCACTTAAATGAGAATTTGCAATTACGTTACATTTCTAGAGGCTAAATCCCTTGCATTCTTCTCCTTGTAGTTGTAATTAACTTGTAAGTTTCCTTGTACATGTGAATAGAGTTTTTTAAAATAATTTCATTTGAGATTTTTATTGTGTTGAAACACTGAAAAATAGAGCTTAGTTACCTGAAAAAATCATGCCTTGCGAACTAAAGTTATTATGGCAAATATAAAGTTATCCTGACATGTTTTATATATTAGTTAAAATTTATTGAATGTGTATTGGCTAATATCTGGAATATGTTAGTTGCTCTGGATGAAATTCGCACAAGATATCACACAATTAAGTTACAGCTCCTAACAATATAAAAACTGAATCATTTCCTTATTAACCAGGTAGGTTTGTTTTTTGCAACCTGTACTTTTAATATCCGACATCATCAGGTTGTACTATTATATGACATCACCAACAAATATGAAATTTACAAGTCCCTCACTGAGACAGACTTTCATGAATGAGAATAAAAGCCCATGAAGTCAAGGTTACTTCATAGGCCTATTTTAATTGTTTGGCACATGATGTTATGTTGTTGTTGTAGGTTTAAATGCCATTTTTTAGTACAAGATAGGCTATACATGGCGGCCACTATCAGTGGTGGATGAAGAACCCGGGAAAGAACCACCGACCAAGAGAAGCTACTGGCAAACTTTCTCACATACTGACATTGGCCAAATCTGAGACTTAATCCCACACCGATAGAGGTGAGATGGCAGTGATCCGTATTGGTGAGCACTGTAGACCAATTGGCCACTCAGGGCCCTGAAGATGTTACAAGAGCTAAATTTTGGTTATCAGAGACTATTATCTCATCCTTTTACTTTTGATTTTTACCATACCAGAGCAACAGTATTTTTTTTATTGGTCCCATTCGATATGCTTTCAAAAAGTGTCACAGTCTTCTTCCAGCTTTCAGCAGTAAACACTCCTAACATTAGGAGAAGTATAATATCATTTTTACACCAGTATAATGTATTATTGCTATTAAAATGTAGTTTTGGGGTTGCGGGTGGAACAGTCAGAATTTGTATGAGGGAATGAGGCATATTTTCACTGACTTGTCTCGCCATGACGACAGCTCATCACTAAGACTGGTGAAGATCTAGTATACCGTTGACGCCTAGCACAGGCATGGGGAATTAATCTGTAAGAGTTATTTCCCATTATCTATATGATGTCAAGATCAAGAATTTTTTTTTGTCATTAAATGAGGGTAGGAATTTTTTGAAGGTAGGTGATGCTATATCCCACTGTTGATGTTTTTTGGGAGAAACAAAATTTACTTACAAATTTCATTTTACAAACTTGCCGTATTCAGTTGTCTCCTGTCGGTGTTCATGTATTTTATTGTAAATGATAATACTATTCATGATTTGAATAATGTAAGCAATTTGAATACTGTACATAATTCAAATACTGTACATAATTCAAATACTGTACATAATCTGAATAATGTACATAATTTAAATACTGTACATAATCTGAATAATGTACATAATTTAAATACTGTACATAATCTGAATACTGTACATAATTTAAATACTGTACATAATCTGAATAATGTACATAATTTAAATACTGTACATAATTTGAATCCTGTGCATAAGTTGAATACTGCACATAATTTTAATACTGTACATTTTAATTCATCACAACCTTGTGTCAAATGAACCTTATGTTCAACAATCACTTGAGAATAAATAAAATCTACTGAGGTTGTTATTCTTCTTCTTCTTCTTGTTATTATTGTTTGGCAAATGGTATTGTGACTTTTGCCAGTTTTAAAAAGCAAACATAAGAAATCTCTGTTCTGAGAAAGGCTGTCACTAAGATGGTGGCATTTTCATCACATATCTTCATTATTTAGATCCATGCATATTATTGAATATAACTGATAATATTGCAGTTGGAAATTTTTCTATAAATTCCATGATATTTCATGTGTATACAAATTTATATCCCAATTTCAAGTCGAAGGACTTACATTATAGATTTCATAAAGTATCATTTACTTTAGTGAGAGGTTTGATTCAGACAGAAAGAAAAATTAATATTGTAAATATTATGTGTTGTATCCTAACTACTGGCAGCATGGACTGAAAAAACACTCAATATGGACAAATCAGATTTGGTGGCATATTTTGTCACTGTGTAGACAACCTGATTAAATTCTGAAGCCATCATATCAGTTTGTCAGATTGTACACATATATTTGACATTTTTGATAAAACCTATATATAATGTGATCAAGCAAAAACAACTTCAGCTACATAAATTAAATGTGGGCCACGTAAAGATGACCAGATTATATGTAGATGACCACATGTAGATGACCAGATTATATATTTTGGCTTATTATAGCAGTTTTCAAAGTTTTTCAAAATTCATGAATTTTCCAACCTTGACAATTTCAGGTGCATTGGGGACATATGTTTTACAAACATAAATAATTTGTTTCTTCTTTTTTGTTTTAGCTTGTGACCAGATAGATTCAGCAAGGTCAGTTAGATTAAGCCGACCAGAATCAGACCCCAAAATGAAAGTAGAAAAAAGACACGTAAGTTAAAAAAGTGATCTCTTATGTGCAGAGAATGTCCTTTTTCTGTCTCTCTGTCTGTGTTATTTAGTTATCTATCTCTATATGTAACAAGTTATAATCTTTATTCTGAACTTGGAAATGGCTCATTTATTTACCCATGTTATTATCAATGAACGGGTACCTGAGGACCCAGATAACATCTATCACAATCTGTGATATAAAGTTTTAAGAATGTATGTAGGTTATTATTTTTGTTTACACATTTCTATACTGGGTTGACTTTTATTTGACATTAAATTGTTTACATCTCTGAACACATTAGTTTCAGAAGTTCTTGTCATCTCAATTATTCTCAGTTATATACTCAATTTTCCTGATAAACTGTAATTTGGATTTATGTAGTTCAGTCTCTCTGCCAGGATCACAATTAATCATGTTCCATTATTAAAATTTGAATCAGTCTACTTGATTTTGGCATATTTACATATTTAAAACATGGCATTTTTAGCACAAAAATTGCCATATCTAGGACAGTCATTGCCATATTTAGCACAATCATTACCATATTTAGCACAATCATTGCCATATTTAGCACAATCATTACCATATTTAGCACAACCATTGCCATATTTAGCACAATCATTACCATATTTAGCACAATCACTGCCATATTTAGCACAATCATTACATATTTAGCACAATCATTGCCATATTTAGCACAATCATTACCATATTTAGCACAATCATTGCCATATTTAGCTCAATCATTGCCATATTTAGCACAATCATTACCATATTTAGCAAAATCATTACCATTTAGCACAATCATTGCCATATTTAGAACAATAATTACCATGTACAGGACAAATATTGCAGTGTTTAACAATCACTGCCATGTTTAGCACAACCATTACTATATTTAGCATAATCATTGCCATATTTAGCACAATCATTACCATGTTTAGCACAATTATTACCATGTTTAGCACAATCATTGCTTTATTTAGCACAATTATTGTCTTATTTAGCACAATCATTGCCATATTTTAAGTTTAGTATTGAGATTACTTTAGCATTTTTGATGCAAGAAATGGATTATTTGATATCTGTATATCTATATACTTATCTATTGCCATCATGAGAATAATGAGATAGATGGGCATATCCTTGATGAGTACTTGTATGCATGAGGTAGATGGGCATATCCTTGATGAGTACCTGTATGCATGAGACAGATGGGCATATCCTTGATGAGTACCTGTATGCATGAGATAGATGGGCATATCCTTGATGAGTACCTGTATGCATGAGGTAGATGGGCATATCCTTGATGAGTACCTGTATGCATGAGATAGATGGGCATATCCTTGATGAGTACCTGTATGCATGAGGTAGATGGGCATATCCTTGATGAGTACCTGTATGCATGAGATAGATGGGCATATCCTTGATGAGTACCTGTATGCATGAGATAGATGGGCATATCATTGATGAGTACCTGTATGCATGAGATAGATGGGCATATCCTTGATGAGTACCTGTATGCATTAGATGGGCATATCCTTGATGAGTACCTGTATGTATGAGGTAGATGGGTATATACCTGGTCATCATATTTGATATCTGTATATCTATATACTTATCTATTGCTATCATGAGAATAATGAGATAGATGGGCATATCCTTGATGAGTACCTGTATGCATGAGATAGATGGGCATATCCTTGATGAGTACCTATATGCATGAGACAGATGGGCATATCCTTGATGAGTACCTGTATGCATGAGATAGATGGGCATATCCTTGATGAGTACCTGTATGCATGAGATAGATGGGCATATCCTTGATCCATCATATGTAGCTCCCAATGTATTCATACTTGTCAAAACCTGTAGAACTAATTTCAAATAAACTTTCTGTTTTGTATTTAATTTGTATACATATTTAACAAGACGGAACTTGACAGAAATTTACTTTATGAAATATACCTATAGGTGGTTGAAGATTGAGCATTAGCAAAAGCAAAGGCATTTCTAATCATTTCTTGTTAATTATTCAACTTTAAAGAGTTTCAGGTTTGGATGTTCTTTAATTAATTTAATGTAGAACTTTTAAATATTCCAGTATGAACCACAGATCCCCAAGCCACCCACATCACATCGTCGCTACAGACAACCATCCATTGTCGATGACAGCAGCAGTTCAGAGGAAGAGGAACTACTTAAGGAAAATAATTTAGGACAGAAGGATCATGAAAAAGAAAAATACAGGTAGCAAAAGAGTTTCTGGTGTTTTTTTGAATCTGTTTACCAAGTCATACAAATATAGAAGGAGAAATGAATCAATGTGAGTCTATTCTTTCCATTCATTCCCCCATTTTAAAAAACATTTAAAATGTATAGAAGATGTTTCGGTAGATTTGTTGAACAAATGATCTTGGTTTATTGATTATTATATATTTCTTTCAGTTTTTTTCCTTTCATTTTATTATACTTTTTCCTTGCCCCATAATAACTTCGTTTTACTCAGTCAGCTAATTACCAGACTTTGCGGATGGCTTGCACTTGGAGTTTGGAAGAAGCCTATTACGTTTCGTCTAACATATAAATGGCACTGAGATTTAAATAATAATCAGGGTTTATACATAATAACATTAGTCTTCATCACAGACTAGGACCATACTATGTGGATGGCTTGCAGATCAGTAACGATGAAGTCAATTGATTTGAGATTTGAAGGTACAGGTTTAAAAGTTAATCACAAGTCCAGACTAAACTTTGTTGAAGGCCTGCACCTGAAACAAGGAAAAAGCATATTGATTTTGGTGTCAGATATCAAGATCATTGTGGTTGAAAAATAAAATTGCTATCTGCATCAAATGTTTAGTTCTTAACAATGCATGTTCACCCAATTTTGTCACTGGCATACACTTTAGGTAAGAAAAGAATATTGATTTGAGAGTCTTAAGGTCAAAGGTCACCGACTTCATCTAGAAAAATGCTTCATGGGTAATTTTGTTCTTGACATCATACCTTGAACAGTGGAAAGTTTGCAGGTAAGACAAGGAAGAGGGGTAATTGTGGCTCGTTGACGGACATGTTTTGCACAAAAGCTTTCATTTTAGAGCAGTTTCCTTGCCAATTCTTTGTGGATAGCTTGCACTTTAGTTAAGAAAAGAAACCGAGATTTTGGGGTCTAAAGATCAGTGGTCAAGTTCAAGTTAAGTCTAATAAGAAGATAGTGGTTTCTACACAGCAAATTTAGTTCAGGACCACATACATTGACATTTAGTTATGGTCATTGAAAATCTCCTGAGTCAGCCATGTCCTACGTTTGCCTACATTGCGGATTACAAAACATGGGGCAGGTGTCCCATTCACAGTATTCTTGTTTTAGTTGTAGTAAGAAGATATCAAACATAGAATGAAGCTTTTAGATTCTGATTTCTTCATTAAAATGTCTCACAATCACTTAAGAATTAAAAGACATGGAATTTACAAATGTTTTCAAGAGTTTGTGCCTCTTATTTCATTTGGATGCAGGAGTCGTATAGTAATTACTTTTTATATGCTTCCATCTAATGGTCATTCTCTTTGTTCATTCTTATTGTAACCAATCCATTGGTCAGTCTTCCTCTTGATACTTATTGTAGCCAATCCATTGGTCAATCACTCTGTTGATACTTATTGTACCCAATCCATTGGTCAGTCTCTGTTCATACTTACTGCAGCCAATCCATTGGTCAGTCTCCCTCTTCATACTTATTGTAGACAACCCATTGGTCAGTCTCTCTGTTCATATTTATTGCAGCCAATCCATTGGTCAGTTTCCCTCTTAATACTTATTGTAGACAATCCATTGGTCAGTCTCTCTGTTCATATTTATTGCAGCCAATCCATTGGTCAGTTTCCCTCTTAATACTTATTGTAGCCAATTTATTGGTCAGTCTCTGTTCATACTTGTTGCAGCCAATCCATTGGTCAGTCTCCCTCTTCATACTTATTGTAGCCAATTTATTGGTCAGTCTCTGTTCATACTTGTTGCAGCCAATCCACTGGTCAGTCTCCCTCTTCATACTTATTGTAGCCAATTCATTGGTCAATCTCTCTGTTCATACTTACTGCAGCCAATCCATTGGTCACTCTTCATACTTATTGCAGCCAATTCATTGGTCAATCTCTCTGTTCATACTTATTGGAGCCAATCAATTGGTCATTCTCCATCTTCATACTTATTGCAGCCAATTCATTGGTCAATCTCTGTTCATACTTACTGTTTACTATACATTGGTCAGTCTCCATACTAATTGTAGCCAATCCATTGGTCAGTCTGTTCATACTTATTGTAGCCAATCCATTGGTCAGTCTGTCTGTTCATACTTACTGTAGTCAATACATTGGTCAGTCTCCCTCTTCAAATTAATTGTAGCCAAATCCATTGGTCAGTCTTTCTGATCATACTTATTGTAGCCAATACATTGGTCAGTCTCCCTCTTCATACTTATTGTAGCGAATACATTGGTCAGTCTCTCTGTTCATACTTTTGTAGCCATCAAAACTCTTGTACATAATTTGAATACTTTTGGTAGGAGGGATTGACTGTTAAATATGCCATTTAAAGATTTTATTTCTAATTTTAGCAGAGTTATTGCCTTTTCTCCATCAATTTTAAAATTCCACTACAGTAGATTCATGTAAGCAGCATAGCTCATGAACCATTTATTTTTTTGTGATACAATTTGGTGAGTATATCATATTATAGATGTAGATGTGCCTTTTTTGTGTGGAAAGTTTAGTAGTTCAGATCATTGAGTGCTGGACTTGTAATTCAAGGGTTACAGGTTTGAGACCCAGATTGGCCAAAACAGTTTGGCTGCCTATGTGTGTTTTTGAGAAAGGTGCTTAGCTCCCATTTCTTTAATGTGATACAGCCAATAATTTTTTTTATAAAAATGCTGTTAAAACCAACCAACAAATCCTTTGATATGTTTTGTCTCATCAACTCTGTGATATAGTAATGTCCCTTGACTGTTGACTTAATGTTTTCAGATGGGATATTGCTTGCATAAACTAACACAGCTAAGACACAATTGAAATATATTCTAATGCAATTTAGCATAAACATTGTCTCATAGAACCATGTTTGCTATTTTGGTTTTGTCTTCAAACTCCATTTTTAATAGAGTTATTGTTGCCCTTGGATTTTTTTTTATGTTATGTCGAAGTTAGTGCCTTACATTAACAAGATAAGCTTGGTGCATCAGAACTTATAACTGATGTAGTGGATTTTATCAGAAATCTAGGACAGATAAATGAAATGTATAAGAAACATTGTACTGATGCCTGGAATAGGATATATCGGGGGACAATTCATGGTAAACAGAGTCCTATAGGCATTTATAGCTAATTATTATTTACATGGAAATAAAATAAGTAAATGAATGAGTTATATGGTGCATATTTACCAAATGCAGTAGTAAAAAACAAATTGTTCCTCTTTAGAGATGGGAAGCATCAGACATGAACCAGATTTCTTTCTTTGAAATACAAGCTATACAAATATTATATTGTATTTATTTAAAACTTACTGTGAATGTAATGAAAACTTGATGGTACAGGTGTTACTTCTACTTAATTTCTTAATGCATGGGTATTTGTAAAGTGTACATTCTTGTGGTTTGATTCTTCTAATTTGATGGGACCATGGTAATTATTTCAATTTCTGGCACTACTGCTAAAGTAATGCTTAGTTTTTCATAGCAAGAATTAGGGACTTGGTTATTTATTTGCCATTTTTCAAGGAAAAATGTTTGAATTGTCCACACAGTGAAATGATAATGCATGCATTTGGCTACATGTCTGGCTATTTGTGAAAAATATATTAATTTGCTTTGAATGCAGACCATTTTAAAATTCACCATTCACAACAGTTTGTATATCTTCTTATAGTTGGGATTCAACATACAGATAAGTTGATGACTCATTTTGAATTTAAATTGTGCATACCAGTACTAAGACAAGAAATATTCATGGAGTTTTGTATGTCCAGTACTTGCCTATGGATTTCAAAATTACCTTTATTTCATCTGAGGTTGATACAAGTATTTAGTGTATATATGTTCTTATAAGGCAGGTCAAGCTGCAAAATGGACAAACCCAGACCCACCATCACATTATGCACTATTAATCTGGGTATTTGCAGATTGTTAAGATTAAGCAAAATAGACCCTGATCTGCTGACACTTTATGCAATGGCTTGTTGTTGTTGTTGTTGCTGTTGGGCTTAACACCATTTTTCAGCACACGATAGGCTATTCATGGCAGCCAGTATTATTGGTGGAGGAAGAAACCGGGAAATCACCGGAAAGAACCACCGACCCACGATAAGCTACTGGCAAGCTTTCTCACATATCCACATTTGCCAAATCCTAGACTCGAACCCACTGAACCCACGCAGACAGAGGTGAGATGGTAGTGATCCGTAACGGACAGCGCTTTAGACCACTGGGCCACTCAGGGCCCCCCTATGCAATGGCAGATTATCGTCTATGTTGTTTGCAGTCAGACTCGAATTCAAAGTGAGTATATTCAGTTTGATTTGCACACAGGTAATATACATTCTCCAGATAAACTTATTGAGACATTAGAAGTATAATTTCTAAATATTTTTGGGGCATCATTCTTGTAATTTCAAAATCAGAAACATGGGTAAAAAGATTGTAAAAAAAAATCAATTTTGTAAAATTTAATTTAAATTATTTTAAAATTAAATTGTCATTTTTTACAAATAAAATATTAAATTATTTGTAAAAATTATTATTAATAGCTCTACGATAAGTTTCATTTTTTAATGAGAATGGAGGTTGAATCCTTGTTTATAGACCTTACATTTGTTACATTTATTATCATACAACACTCCACATAGCTGTTTTGCAAGATAAGTTGAAAACTGGTACATATACATCCAAACTTCACTGTTATGCTTCATTTCTGAACAGATATAGAAAAACAGATACCTCTATTACAATGACCTGTGTATAAAGGACAGTCAAGAGACATTCAGAGGTGTCCTATAAATTCATGGCCAGTATTCTTAATGTTGATTTACAGCTGTGTCTCAGTATTGCAAAAGATTGCATAAAAATATAGGTTTTGAAATAATTTACTCCACTGTTACATTCAGTAATAATGAAAATTCTGCATTATAAATTTCAGAATTCAGTGGCAGTGAAGCTAAACAATGAAAAACTAGATTTATAGCAAAAGTATGAATATACTAACCTGTACTGGGATTTCTAATCCTGGTCCTTAAGAGATAATTTTAAAATTAAACTTACAGAAAAATAATTTAAACATAGTTAGTCTCATCTAAAAGTAAAATGTTGCCATGACATTATTTGATTTCAACATGTGGTTAAAATGAACAATAATTTAGAGGCAAAATCTAATTGTTGTTGCAATCAACAGTGGTATTGGGACAGATCTAATTGTGAATTTGCCATCATTTATGTTAGTTGCCCCTAATTGTAACCTACATTCTGCCTTTGTTAAAAATGGAAAACATAAGCCTTGTAATGATTTTAATAGACCTGAGCTGAAAGTAGACATGCTTGTGTGCATCATTGACTTTTAAATTTTCTTTAATAAAGTATGTTTTTTGAAATTTAAGGATTGTAATAGAAAGCATATCAGAACTATACTAAACTGGAGCCAACTCCATTGTGAACCATTTAATTAACTATCAGTAGGATGTCCGTCAATGTAATTGTACTATTTTTGTTGCAATCAAACAATTTCATTTATGAAATAAATTGTAAGTTGACTTGTGCTGTAATGGGACCTAGTGGAAAGTGATTATTTTCTACTAAGCAGCCAATCCTCAGAACAAGCTGGGATTCAGAATTTGTGTAAATTTGATAGTAACTGTTAACTGGCAAGCTGTTACTGAGGCAAATGTGCTTAATTGTTAGGTCATGATTTCTCTAAGAACAGAATCCCCTGTTTGCATTATATAGGTGTCTGTTATATAAAGGACATTTCTAAAAGTACTTCCTCTGGGGGTCCCCAAATTGCAAATTATGAACAAGTGCCATTCTGTGCTTTTTGAGCTCTGTAGTTGACTAAACTGGATATTCAGTGTTTGCTGTCTCCTTAAGGTATCACTACACTGTTTGAGGCAATCAGCTGTTAATGGATCCCATTGTAGTCCACAAAATGTATTGCATATTTTTATTTGGATTTTTCCTGACCATTGAAGTACTTGATAGCTCTATTTTTCACAGACCAAAATAGCTTACGTGACTCTCAGTTGCTTTCCATCTGTCATCTGGCATTTGGCATTCATTAGCACAAATTTATTGTCATCTGGCATTTGGCATTGATCAGCACAAATTTATTGTCATCTGACATTTGGCATTCATTAGCACAATTTTATTGTCATCTGGTATTTGGCATTCATTAGCACAAATTTATTGTCATCTGGCATTTGGCTTTCATTAGCCTAAATTTATTGTTATCTGGTATTTTGGCATTCATTAACACAAATTTGTTATCACCAATCCTCCTACTGGACTGAATGCTATAAAACTCTTCCAGAATATTGAATCTATGGTCCAGTTGGTCCTCAACAGTGATTATTCCATTTTGAATATTTATGATGGCCACCATCTTGACCATTTTGTTTTTACAGCTTTACCTCAATATATGGTCATATTAATAAGAGGATTACAGTAAAAGAATTTTATTTGGTCCATAAAAATCTTCCTGATTTAATATCCAACATGGCATTAGTTTCTGATACTACTTCTGAGTGGTTTTCATCATGTTTTTTTATATAAAATACTTTAGAGTTAAGGGTAACCCTATCAATTTTGGACAAAAAAGTTCAAATGTCAGGGTCAGTGTAACAGAAAGAATGTAAATGGTTTCTACTCAATATCTTTAGTTAAGCATACTTTGTGAATATCTTACACTTAGTGTAAGTAAGATCCTTCTTGATTTTAAAACCGAAGGTCAAGGTAACCCTCAAAGAAGACAAATAGTTTATATGCAGTAACTTGAATTTTCCTCAATCAACAATTACCATGCCTTATGGGTAGCTGGCACTTAGATAAGGAAGAAGCCATTATAGTTTTGGGGTCAAAGGTTAAGGTCTCTTGGTTTGAGCAAACTTTCTGGAAGGCTTACACTTGTAGTAAAGTAGGAGCATTTAAGTTTTGAAGTCAGAAGGTCAAAGATCACGGTCACCAACTAAATGTAGAAAAATTGTTTCTGCTCAAAAGTTGAGTTATTTACATAGAAGACTATTAATCTTATGGTGGGTTTATAAAAATGAGCCATACATGGTATTCCTGATACTTAATGACTTTTTTTGATGTCTTTTGGCTGGGTTTGGTGTTGCATGGCACAGCAACACAAGTAGGTTATTTAGTGCTAAGGGAATAGAATTACAATGTTTTGCCCAAGTTCACACCATGGTAGATGACCCAGGTTGGTCTGATGGTAGGATTCAAACTTGTACTCATTCTGTTGTGAATCCAGCATGCCAACCATATTGAATATCTTTTTATCACTACTTCAGCTACTTGGTTGTATTAACATGTGAAAAAAAAAAACACAAATAAGTATTAATTATCAATGGATTTCTTCTGGATTTATTGGAAGAATGACTTGAATAATACCACTTAAATAACTTCATTGTTTTTCTCCAAAAATATTTCTTATTGATTTAACTAAACTTAGCATATATTGATGTTGACTGATATGATAGCAAGTTCAAGGTCAAAGGTTATGACAGATAATATTACATTGCACTTAGGTATCTTGAGAACATTCTAATTGGGTACACTTGAACTTAGAAATGTTGGAAAATATTTTTATCAAATTTAGCATGTTGGAGTTTCTCATGATTGTCAGAGATCGGTTCAGTACTCAGCAGTTAAAAAGAATTAAAGTTCAGAAGAAACAGACTTTAGTTATTTTGTGTGTAAACACACAGACAGACACACACACAGAGTTTTGAAAATTAAAATATGTAGCTAATCATTTTACAAAATGTAGTGCTGTTAATGATACATATAGGAACTTAATGTAATGATGGTTTTAAAACTCTTAAGTGAGCAAGTTGTAGTGCATCGGGCTCTTTTCAGCCCATGTGAAGTTGGCCCTTTGCACTGAACTCATTGCTAATAGTTCTGGTGTTAAACTGTAGAAGAAAAACTTGAAGCTTGATTAGCCATGCATGCAACTTGAATAACTATGCATGAAATGTGACTAACAATGCATGAAACTTTAATAACTATGCAGGAAAATTAAATAGCTCTGTATGAAGCTTGAACTATGTATGAAACTTATATAGCTATGAAAGAAACTTGAATAGCTATGCATGAAGTTTGAATAGCTATGCATGAAACTAGTATATTGTTGCACCTGCAGAAAATGTTCAAATTGGGTCAAAGCAATGTTACCACTCGATGCTGTCATCCTGTTTAATTCTATTGTGTATACCATAGTCACTTAAAAGTGGATTCCCTTTTCATAATCTGCAAGTTCTAAGTTCTGCTTTTAAAAATGAAGGTATAGATTGCTCTGAAATCACAGTGATGGGTATGTGTTATGTTCTGTATTTTTTTTTCAGTTAAAAGTAGTAATAAAGACTTTCATGTGTCGCCAATCAGTTTAGTTAGGACTATTATTATGACTGTTCCTTCTCTAAGGACTTTTAGTTCAACTGGTACAAGGACTTTTAGCTCCACTGGTCTGGTACAAGGATTTTTAGCTCCACTGGTCTGGTACAAGGACTTTTAGCTCAACTGGTCTCGTACAAGGACTTTTAGCTCAACTGGTCTGGTACAAGGACTTTTAGCTCCACTGGTCGTAAACCCAGAATAGCTTATGGGATGGTCTTTCATCTGTTTTCTCTCTGTTAGCACAAGTTTCTTAGTGTTACTCCTCCTCTACTACTTGGAGGTTTGCCATGAAGCTACACATACAACCCATGGTCTAGTTTAGTGTGGCTACCAACCCTCAGGTTGTGACCCAAATTAGGGTTGTGAGGATATTCCAGAAGGTCATGGAGGGTCTTGGAATATTTTTTTAGGGTGGTAAAACTTATTAAAATGTGGAAATGGGGTCATTAGGCTGAGAATGAATATTTTTTTAGGGTTGTGGCCAAAAACGGTTTGGTACCACTGATCAAGCTGGTCCCAAATGACAATGTTGCTGCATGGACATCTTTTGAAACTGCCACAGAATGGTTGGATATACTAACATGGTATTTTCCTTAGAGGCTTCTTTTGACATCTGGTTGAATCTAAATGAAAATGGCAACTATCTGATACCTAGTAAGGTTGGCTTCACCATCATGAAAATAATATCAATACCCTCCTGAATGGCTGGTCATATCAACATAGTTTTTACTGAAAGACTTCTTATGATATCTAGTTGATTTTAAATGAAAATGGTGCCATTTGACACCATATCAGCCATCTTGAAAATCTTATTATTGCTACTCCTCCTGAATGGATGGTAATAGCAATATGATATTTTCGCTGAAAGACTTCTAATAATGCCTATTTAGGCATTAAGGAAAATCATGCTGATTTTATGTCCAGTATAGCCTTCACAGCAACCGTCTTGAAATATTTTGCTATTGCTGCTTCTCCTGATAAGAAAGTTACATTCATGTTGGATTTTCACCGAAAGACTTATTTTGTTTAGTTGGACTGAAATGAAAATGATGCCAGTCTGAAATCAAATATGGCTACCACATCAGTCATCTTTGACATGTGCTGTTGCTACTCCTCCCTAATGGATGGTCATATCAGCTCAAGTTTTTCACTAAAAGACTTTTTTTTGTCTGGTTGGTAATAAATGACAAAAATATTGTGGCTCTGACATCCTTTATGGCCACAACATGTTAAAAATATCTTTAATTTTATCGCATCTACTCCAGAACAGACAGACATAATGACATGAGGTTTTTTGCCAAATGACTTTTTTATCATATCTGATTTGTTCCTAAATGAAAATGCTGCTGATTTCACGTCTAATATGTGGCCAGCATGATAATTTTAAATTACTAAATGAATGGTCAGGGGATTGTTATCACTGAAGACTTTTTATAATGTTTTCTTGATCCTAAATTAAAATGGTGCTAAATGGAATTTTGACTTAAGGTTTTCGTCAGAGAAGTTCTTATGGTATCTAGTTGGTCCTGAATGAAAGCGACTAACCTTCAGTATGGCCACTGTGGTGGCTATCTTTAATATAATGTTATCTCTACTCCTCCCAAGATGATGGCTGTATGAACATCAGGTTGTCATCATTAGTCTTCTTATCATACCTGGCTGGTCCTAAATGAAAATGGCACCAGTTGTACAACCAATATGGCTGCCATAATGGCTCTCTTTAAATATTTTGTCATTACCCCCCCCCTCGATTGGATAATCATCATAACTTTTCATCAAAAGATTTCTGGTGATGTCTGCTTTGTCCTAAAAGAAAATGGTGCCAATCTGAACTCCAGTATGTCCACCACAGCAGCTGATTTAAAAATCATGTTATCACTGAAGAATGTCAGCGATGCTTTCATTCATCAGTATTTAAAAGGAGATCATTAGACCCTAATAGGGATTCTTTTGTTTATCACAAGAACAATGGAAATCGGCATCCTAATAGTTCATAAAAAAAATTGAAATTGTCAAGTGATTGAAGACGGCATGCAGATGAACCATTTGATAAGTCATTAGATATTGTAAATACTTACTGTACTTATAAGTCAAGTTCAGCTACAGACTGCATAGACTCAGCTCTTCTCTCATATTATGCACCATCAAATCTAGGTCTATGCATTTTGTAAGAAGTAATCAGTAGAACAGTATAGACCCTGATCTGGCAGTGTATTATGCAGTGGCAGGTCACAATCTTTGTTGTTTGTAGTTGGACTTATAATCAAGTGTATAGACTTTATCTCACCTGGCCATATGATCTGTTGAGTTTATGGTGTGGTCATTCGTGTGTACATACTTTAAGGGTGAGGCTTTGAACAGAGTTATGAATTAAGATTATGTTCCAAGGGGCTGGGAGAAAATCCAGTGGATATTACTGGTTGTGTGAATGACTTGTCCAATGTATGCTGGGAAGGTGATTCTGTGTACAGTATATGTATATTGTTTCGGAAAGTGATTCTGTGTATTTGGTCTAGGAAAGTGATTATGTGTATATATTCTTAGAGAGGGTTTCTATGTTTATAGTCTTGGAAAGTTATTTTATGTATTTGGTCTTGGAAAGTGATTCTGTGTATTTGGTCTAGAAAAGTGGTTCTATGTATTTGGTCTTAAAAGGTGATTTTGTGTATAATGTTTAGGAAAGTGATTCTGTGTATATAGTCTTGGAGAGTAATTCTGTGTATATAGTCTGGGAAAGTGATTCTGTGTATTTGGTCTTTGAAAGTATTTCTTTTGTGTTTGGTTTAGGAAAGTGATTCTATGTCTTTGGTCTAGGAAAGTGATTCTGTGTATTTGGTATAGGAAAGTGATTCTGTTTATATAGTCTTAGAGAGTGTTTCTATGTTTATAGTTTTGGAAAGTGATTTTATGTATTTGGTCTGAAAGTGATTCTGTGTATTTGGTCTAGGAAAGTGATTCTGTGTATTTGGTCTAGGAAAGTGATTCTGTGTATTTGGTCTAGAAAAGTGATTCTGTTTATGTGGTATAGAAATGTGATTCTATGTATATTGTCTTGGAAAATAGTTCTGTGGCTATAGTTTTAGGGAGTAGTTATATGTATTTGGTCTTGGAAAGTGATTCTGTTTATGTGGTATAGGAATGTGATTCTATGTATATTGTCTGCTATGTATTGTGTATCATGCTGAAAAATTGCCTAAACCCACAACAACAACAACAGTTTTCCAGTACAGTTTCAATGCGTATGAATTTGTAATGACAAACTGACATATGTCCAGATGAGTGCTATCATCCCCACTTTGACCTGTTGTTTCCAAATTAAATATCATTCATATCAATTCATCCAGGCATGGAACATACCAGTTTGAACCCAGGAAACCATTTATTCTCAGAAATCATGCAGCAGCACGGGATAGGGATAGGTACATGAATTTACCATTCTCAACGTAGGGAATAACATTGCACGCTTTTAGAGCCAGATTGTGACTTTTTACAAAAAGGAAATATTGGTTGGCATGAATCTTTTTTTGATGAGCTTTATATACATTGATCCCTCATAATTAAGTCCCTCAGTATAGTGCAGTCTCATATAACATTATTGACATGAGTGTAGTTTTGATAATTAATCTACCTTAGTATAAGATAACCTTATAACACAGTACACTATATGACTCTCCTGAACAGCATTAAAGTGAAGGATCAATGTATATGTACATATACTCTTGATTTACATGTATTTGACTTATCCACATTTTGCATTTGTGTGAATTCATATTAACACCCAAGCAGATAAATACACCTTGAAATATACATCATTTGAATATATCAGCAAATGTGCAGTATGGGTTCCAAAGCAGGATCAGCCATTTTTGTGATGTGTTCAACCAGGAAGAAGACTGTGTTCTCCATTGATGGATGGATTTGAGTCGTGTGAATCTGAAGTTTCTCAGTAATACAGTATTTTTGTACATCAGGGGTTTATTGTACATCCATTTCACAGTGATTTATTTTGTTGCTTTGGATATTTTCTGATAGTATAGCTTAACTAAATATGCAACAATATATAATCCATATAAAGAATTCAGGTTTGCATGATGCTAATACAATGCTGAGAGAATATAATCAAGTCTCCACTTCTTCCTGGCTAAATTCATTTTTTCGAGTTTTGTTTTATTATTATCAATGTTTTTAGACCCAAGTTGTAGTGTATAAAATCTTTTAATTTCTTTACCATGCTTTACATATACAAACATATGGTGTTATTCTTACATTTTATTTGCTGCTCATTGCATAATTTTTACCTCAATATATTTATACTTGAATTCTTTATAGAGCAAAGGATAAAAGATCATCCTACTTTTCTCACATCCTGCTTTGAATGGTCTAGTGATGTCATAGAATGTATTGATTATTACATCAACACACGCCAAATATCATGGATGTTATGGTGCTGGAGTTACGGCATAGCAATGTTCTTTAAGATATTCATTCAGTTATTTTTTATCAACAACATTGAAATTATTTGAACCTTTTTTAAAGGGTTTGTCTGCATTATGGTCTCTGGGTTGTAGTGTTTGAATCTTCAGCCATTGGCTTTATGTTTTAAAAATGATAACTCTGTAACATTGGTGCAGAAAATCCCTAAAGCAAGTTTCTGTGTTATAAAATGTTTAGAATTGTAGGTCTCTGTGATCCATATTTCATGCCAAGTTTAGTATTGAGAAAAGATCTAATTTGCAAAAATGCCATTATGCATAACCTTTCACATGACCTTAGCATTTGACCAAAGGAGTAGTGCACACTGGCACCAAAAGAGAGTCACCGTGACCTATTGACATGGTAATGTTGTATGGTAACTTTCCTTATTGTTAGAGTTGCTATCTGCTAATAGCTTCATATGAATCACTCATTAAATAACTTCTTTTGCCAATAAAAATTAGGTTTTATAACAAGACCTTATTTTTTAAAAACAAATCCTAACTTGAGAAAATTGCTGATATGTGTTCTTCAAACCTAAAATGACAAGTAAATTAAAATAGTTTAGAAGTTAAGTGAATTATATTTCAGTGTTCATTAAAAAGAAAAAATGGTATTTTCACTGATAAATCTTCTGTCTCATACAAAGCAAAACTGTACAACTTTTCCTCTCTTTAGAACAACATTTAATGACAGATAACTAAAATAAATGGCAATAGAGGAATGTAGATAACCATTATTATCCCCAGTTTTAAACATCTGATTTATTAAAGTTTTGAAGAAAAATGAGGCCAGATTCCTGATTCAGATATGTTTCAGTGCTTTTACTGCTTTGCTAGCTGGTATTTTATGATAAATATTATGTAATCTCTTAACATTAGTAACTACTAATAACAGCACTGCTTTTGAGTGATAATTTCATATGTATATCTCTTTAGAATACATTCATATATCATGTAGCTTATAAGTCTGTGCTTATGTGTGTGATTCTGATTTTTAATATAACTTGAACAATTTTCTAGTCATATTGCTACAACGTCTGCAGTGTGGCAGTTTATAGAGATGTCTATACTATGGCATCATGCTGCAGAAATGTTGCATGATGTCCCACTCAGTCACATTATCCTGACACCAGGCCGACCAATCTTAACACTAACCTTTTAATGCTGAGTGCCAAGTGAGGCAGCTGCTACTACCATTTTTATCACTCTTTGGTAAGACTAGGAGAGGAGGGTTGGGGGTGTGGGAGTTTCAAACCCATGACTCCCAAATCCTAGGTTGACTATCACCACTGAGGCTACAGGAGTGGTAACTTATTAGTCTTGTCTAATTGCAAACAATGCAGGCTCTGATCCCCAGTCACATACTGTGCATGTAGATGATGGTCTATATTGTTTGTTTTACAGATGACTCCTAACAAATTGGATCAGCTGGTACCTTATGCAATGGTAGATCTTGGTTTTTTGCAGAGAGATTCATTCTGTGTGTCTAATTTTCATATAAATTTTTTCATGCCGTTCATACATTTCCAAGTATAGCTGGTTTTACTTCTATGACATGCAGGAAGAAATCATGTCTGAAACATTTTGTGCAGTGGTTTGGTTTACACCATGGCATTAGAATATATTAACCTACAAACTATATTAACTTCTGAAATATTCATAAGGATTTTTCCATTAAAAACAAAATCATATTCTGCCCAGCATCACAAAGTCAGCTCAGTGTTGATGATACTGTCATATGGCTTTGTCCTCTGAAAGAGATTAATACAGACTATTTTCTATAATGATGTGGGATGTGGGATAGGGAAATTCTATAATGATGTGGGATGTGTGATAGGGATATTCTATAATGATGTGGGATAGAAAAATTCTAAAATGATGTGGAATGTGGGATAGGAAAATTCTATAATGATGTGGGATAGGGAAATTCTATAATGATGTGGGATGTGGGATAGGGAAATTCTATAATGATGTGGGATGTGGGATAGGGAAATTCTATAATGATGTGGGATGTGGGATAGGGAAATTCTATAATGATGTGGGATAGGGAAATTCTACAATGATGTGGGATGTGGGATAGGGAAATTCTATAATGATGTGGGATAGGGAAATTCTACAATGATGTGGGATGTGGGATAGGGAAATTCTATAATGATGTGGGATGTGGGATAGGGAAATTCTATAATAATATGGGATAAGGCAAATTGGAATAGTGATAATTAATTGGCAGGAACAGAGCTTTGCTGAGTTCATGTCTACAGATTTTTTGCCTGACAGGGGAATTCCCATTGCACACCAGTACACATGGTTAAATAGTTTTCTCGCATTCCCAGGTGAACAAATCTTGTACTTAAGCAAAATAGCACTCATTTGATATATTTAAAGTGTTAAACAGACAAAGTGTACTTTGAAAATGTTTAGATCATGAGAAAGACCATGTATGATTTTGGGGGCTTAATAATTTAATGCAGATTCAAAAATTTTGTAACAGTACAGGTGGCTTATGTTCTGAAATTAAGCAGATACAACAACCAGTATAGATGATGTTCAGTAAAAATGTCTAAATGTTTTGATGTTCCAGTTAAGACACTATTGTGCCATATGTTAGACAAGGATAATTGCCAGGTGAGGGAGAAGAAGGATTTGACACATCAGTATTACACCTGGAAACCTCTATCTATATTAATTTGAGATTTGAGAAAATTATAACTTACCTGGACAAAGATAGTAAGACAGTCTGATATAAGTGTAAAAGAGATCATCTTAGATTTTCCTTTACTTTAATGAATATTATGAACAGGAATAAATTCATGCTTTCAGAACTTTGTCAAGGTCAGCTTCTTTGTGGGCTTGTTATTTTAATAAATCTTGCTTAATTATTTTGATAGCTTACATGTTTTTCAAACAAAATTAAGAAGAGTTTTTCTGCTTTTCCTTTATATTAAACTGTTTATAAAGGCTGTGGTCATTTTAATGATATTGTTATAGTGGATATACTGCCAACAATTAAAAATGTCCTTGCAGCAAGGTAATGAATGTTAGAGCACAGTGACACAATTTTGTTTTATGTGAATATTTAATAGCTGTTAGATTTTTTCTTATGTTGTATTGTATGCAGAAGAATACAAAATATGTGTTCCTGAATTAAGGCTGAATACTATGAAATTATATTCCATGTACAAAAGACTGAAAAAGGCAAATGGTGTTGAATATTTGTATTGTTATAGTTTCAGTAAACTAATGAATACAGTTTCAGAATTACCATTTATACTTGCATGTAAGTTGAACCCAAGTGCAAACTTCACAGACCCAGAGCAACCATTGCCTATGGTGCCAGTAGATATATGTATGTGTATTTTCTTCAGAGCAATCAGTAAAGCAACATAGACCATAATCTGAAGTTGCATTATGCTATAGCAGATTAGATGTTTACAGTTGGAGCGGTTTATAAGTGTATATATGGTAATCACTGTGATCTGTCTTGTGTTGGAATAGTACACTTTACACATGCAAGTTATTGACAAGAACAGTAAAATAAGGGCTAGCTCAGGTTACCAGAATGTTGTTAGCAAAGACAAAGTTTAGGTCAGTTAATTTTTGCATATTAAACATATATCATTAGATCAATAATGCAAGTTCATTAATTTTTTGGTATTGTAAAGGAGCTAACATTTTTCTATATTTGCAAATGATAATTTTTGTCATACCTGCATAAACATTGCAAGAGAAGAATCTACTTTCCAATGGCGATGATGTTCTTAACAGTGCTAAACCTTTGCAGTAATGTTTTGTGTTAAGTTAGTCTTTTTCAGTTTAATCAACACTTAATGTGCCACTCAAAATGGCATGATCATTTCATTGTGGTGTCATTCATTTCATTTCACTTTTTATCTAGATGTATTATAGAACAATGAAAACGGGGAGATTGGAAATAAAATGACAGGGTTGTGACTTGATTCTTATATATTGTAATGAGGAGATTGGACATAAAATGACAGGGTTGTGACTTGATTCTTATATATTGTAGTGGGGAGATTGGACATAAAATGACAGGGTTGTGACTTGATTCTTATATATTGTAATGGGGAGATTGGACATAAAATGACAGGGTTGTGACTTGATTCTTATATATTGTAATGGGGAGATTGGACATAAAATGACAGGGTTGTGACTTGATTCTTATATATTGTAATGGGGAGATTGGACATAAAATGACAGGGTTGTGACTTGATTCTTATATATTGTAATGGGGAGATTGGACATAAAATGACAGGGTTGTGACTTGATTCTTATATATTGTAATGGGGAGATTGGACATAAAATGACAGGGTTGTGACTTGATTCTTATATATTGTAATGGGGAAGAATGATTCTTATTCAGTTTTGTTAATACTGTATTTTATGTATTTTTTCATATTCTTCAAATTTTTTTGTACACTATCCAGTTATCAAAAAAATAATTATTTAAATGTATCATAATTTTTTGTACATATCATTTTGTATTATTTGATAAATTAATTAAATTATCAGATATAAATTTTTGCAAAGATATATGTTTGCAAAAAAGATAGAAAATACCATATTCCCATTTTGTTTTTACAAAAATTAATGACTAATTGTTGGTGAAAAAATATAATGATTGATGCATAAGCATGGGCGCCAGCAGCATAGGTCAAGAGGAGTCACATGACCCCCCCCATATCATACTGCATTGTGTATATTTAATCATGCAAATGAAGCTGAAAGAGAGCCACAAAATGTTTAGAAAATATTAGATTTAGTTTCAGACAGCCTACTATACTAACTCTCCCGGCCATGACTGGCTGACCCCCCTCTTTTGTAAAGTTCCTGCGGGCGACCATGTGCATAAACTCTTATTGTCATTATAATATCTACTAGTGTTTATTAACAAATGGACAAAATACTTCATAGACCATACTTTTAAATATGGCTGTAGATCCGAAAGTGTCATTGATGTAAATGAGCTGAAAGGGGTTGTAGATCAGAATGTATCCTTGATGTCAGTGATCTGAAAGGGTTTGTAGATCAGAATGTATCCTTGATGTCAGTGATCTAAAAGGGTTGTAGATCAGAATGTATTCTTTGATGTCAGTAATCTGCATGGGTTTTTAGATCAGAATGTATCCTCTTGATGTGAATGATCTGAAAGGGGTGCAGTTTTATTATATTTTCCCCTGACTGATAGCTTCAAATTCGCTATACGGATATTCTCTTGAAAGGCTGAGAATAATGCATATAAGACACAGGGTTCTGCAATACACCTTACCTGTTTTTAAAGCTAAAACAGGTTACCAGATTTGTGTTAATAATGCAGGACATCCTCATCTATGTATGCAGTGTCATCAGAACAAAACGTCTTACACTGCCTCATTTAGTGGCAATGAGGTAGATTTTTTCATGGAGTCTAGAACAAAACATGTGACATTCCCTCTGTTAGTGGTAAGGAGCCAGAATAGACCCTCAAGAGTCTGGTTGAATGAGACTAATGGAGCAAGGATATACAATCATGAGAGTCTGGTTGAATGAGACTAATGGAGCAAGAATAGACAGTCATGAGAGTCTGGTTGAATGAGACTAAAGAGCCAGAATAGACCCTAATGAGTCTGGTTGAATGAGACTAATGGAGCAAGTATAGGCAGTCATGAGAGTGGTTGAATGAGACTAATGGAGCAAGGATAGGCAGTCATGAGAGTGGTTGAATGAGACTAAAGAGCCAGAATAGACCCTTATGAGAGTCTGGTTGAATGAGACTAATGGAGAAAGGATAGACAGTCATGAGAGTCTGGTTGAATGAGACTAATGAAGCAAGGATAGTCATGCGAGTCTGGTTGAATGAGACTATTGGAGCCTGTATTAATCAACATGTGCAACAGTAAAGTGTCAATCATCCAAAGTTGTGGTTTTCTCTTGTTTTTGCTCTTAGACTATCTTAATGACAACATCAGTAGAAGCCAGTCATTCCTATTTATAACGTTAAATTCTGCCATTATGGTTACTTTATTAGATTCTGATTTCCCAAAAAATTATATAGATACAACTTGACTCCCAGGCTGCTTCACTGGCCTAGTGGTTAGAGCATCCCCTCTGGATGCAGAAGGTTGCGGGTTTGAACCCGGGTGAGTCATACCAAAGACATATAAAAATGGTACTAGCATCTTCCTCATTTGGCTCTCAGTATTAAGAGGTTAGAGTTAAAGTTAAGGACTGGGTGGGACATGATACTACATGTCTGTAGAATGTTGACCCAGTGTTAGACATCACTATAAACTGCCACACTGCAGATATCGTAGTGATATGACTGAAAAGTTGTTAAAGCTACGTTAAAAGTCCAAATCACATATACAATAAAATATATAGATCACTGTCATTTTTTGCAAATATGCTTAGTAATTACTTATGTCACAAAAGCACTTAAATATTGAGTAATCAGAAAAAGTTTTGAAATTTATCAAAATAAAAGTGATTGATGAGGAGTATACTGTGATTAAGATATGGCCTGTGCCACAGAAATTCAAAAAGTAACACAAGGCGTAAACAGTTGATAAATACCATGCCCTTATAGTCTTTTCTCGATGGAATAAGCTGTGTCACATTAGGAAAAAATTACTGTGGGAAGCATATTTCAATTGGGAAGAACTTTAATTCAGTAAAATATAATGATTGCAATAAATTCTTGGATAAAATTTGAATTCTTATGTTCAGATTACAGAAGTCCCCCTCTTGAATGTCCCCCCCCCGAACAACGGCCACCTGATTCTTACAGCCAGAATCCCTTGGCACCGATGAGTTTGTGTTCAAAAGTACCCCTCAATAACAGCCACCCCTCTAACATGATCAGCAGTCAGCATATTAGTGTAAAAATGTAAAATGTTCCCCTCACAAGCGGCCACTTTTTATTTCAAATGTATCCAGAACCAATAATTAATTCATACTGTGATGTAAGTAATCAGATTATCTCTATCATCATATATGTCTCCCAATGTCAAGTTTCCTTCCTGAAAGAAATGTGACTAAAGTACATATAACACTTAGATTAATATTATATCATTGTCTATAAAAGCCATGTTTACAAGAAATGGGCCTAACAATGTTATGATAGAGTTTTGGGCTTCACACATCTGCTGAGTTCTTTTCTTTGATGATTACAACCTGACATAATTGTCAAGTTCATAACAAGGTCAGATAGGCTAAAAATAGATTTTGTGCATTAACCTTGAACACAACAGGGTACCAAAGACTGAAAAATCATGTGACACCACATTTATCACTTCCTCTATGAAGAAGGCATCGTCCACTGTACGAAAGTTTTGTCTGCATAATAAAATCACATACAGTTAGAAACATCCAAATAAATTGTTACCAAGCATTAACATGTCATCACATAAATGGAGACATATTTTTAAAAAATAAATTTAGTTATTTTACTTGATGACATTGGGTGGGGTGGGGAGGGGTAACTTGCCAAACAATTTTATGTAGGAAAGACTCGAATAAACAACATTGTAACTGACAAGGAGGTTATTCAGCAGCAATAGGAAAATGGAGTGAATTGGAAATAGAATCATGTATTTACCAAGATTTAAATGATGTTTTTGAATAGTTCTGCTATATACATGAGAACAGTATCTGCCTGCATATCACTTACGTCAAGAATAAGAACTATTATCAGGCCACTTTCTCAGTGCAGAAAGGGTGGCTGTATAAGAGGGGAACTGTATAAGGGGTAGCTGTATAAGAGGGGAACTGCTGTATAATGATTTGTTAAAGCAGATGTTCTTATTTCATCCCAGTAGGAATTGGCATCTCCGATTTACCTATTTCATGTTTTTAGGGATTGACATCTCTGATGTACCTATTTTACATCAGTAGGGACTGTTACATGTAGGTAGAGATTGGCATCTGTGATGTTAGAGGGATTGACATTTCTGACATACCTATTTCATGTTTTTAGGGATGATGTACCTATTTTACATCAGTAGGGACTGTTACATGTAGGTAGAGATTGGCATCTGTGATGTTAGAGGGATTGACATTTCTGACATACCTATTTCATGTCAATAGTTCTGGGCATCTCTGATATACCTATTTCCTGTCAGTAGGGCTTGACATCTGTAATGTACTTATTTCATGTCAGTTGGGATTGGCATGTTTGAAGTACCTATTTCAGGTCAGTAGGGCTTGGTATCTCTGATTACCTATTTCATGTCAGTTGGGATTGGCATGTCTGAAGTACCTATTTCATGTCAATAGGGATTGGCATGTTTGAAGTACCTATTTCAGGTCAGTAGGGCTTGGTATCTCTGATTACCTATTTCATGTCAGTTGGGATTGGCATGTCTGAAGTACCTATTTCATGTCAGTTGGGATTGGCATGTCTGAAGTACCTATTTCAGGTCAGTAGGGCTTGGTATCTCTGATTACCTATTTCATGTCAGTTGGGATTGGCATGTCTGAAGTACCTGTTTCATGTCAGTTGGGATTGGCATGTCTGAAGTACCTATTTCATGTCAGTTGGGATTGGCATGTCTGCATATCCCCCCTATCTCCCATGGTTGCTATAGTTTTGAACTGACCCTTCACAGCTTGTACATATTTAGATCTAAATACAAGTAGAAATACTAAAAAAATTGGATAAAAATTATTTTATTCTTTTAAATATTGCAAATTTTTAAACTAACCTTCCAGTATTTCAGTGTCATGGCTGACATATCCATTGCAACTTTCTGGAGAAAACTTTTAATGTTAAGTTGTAAATGTATTGTACAGAATTGATCGAGAAAAATTAAAAGTGTAAGTTTAATTTCTGAGTTGTATAAGATATTGGTGATAAACTTTACCAATGTACATTTTAGGGAGAAGAAGGAGATGAATAACTTCATCACACTGTTGGACACAACTCTGAACCTGAATAAGGAGGAGGACAAGTCCGATGAAGAACAGGAGATAAAGAGGGCCGACATGGAGCAGGCACCAATTATTCCCAGAAGTGCCTCCATGCCCAGTAAGTTATATCTAATAATCATCTACAGACTTAAATAAGGCAGTTTCAGAATTTCATATGTTATTTATGAAGCGCCTTCATCAGCACACAAAAAGTAAACTTTGGAAGGATTGTATTTAATTAATTTTCAACTTCAAAGACCTAGATATATAAATGCCTGGAAAATCATCTCGAAATACAGAATTTAAATTCAGACTTTTCTGATTGGTTAAATGCAAGTGATTGCATGAAAAATGATGACAGACAGGGTTTTATCTTGTATTCCAGTTTTATAATTCCTATTAAATTTTAAAATATGAATTATAGCCTCTTTAAACTTAAAATGGAACAAAAATATAAGCATTGTTTGCAAATTGATGTAAATTCCATTCATTTTTTTTCTTGTTATGTATAAAAGTCAAATTGATATAAATACCATGCATTTTGTTTTTTTGCATGACAGTATGTTGTGGCACTGTATGAAAAAAGCAATGCACCAGTCATTCATGTTGGATGCATAGATAGGATAGTTTATCTTATTGATGCATGCCATGTGCCCCAGATTGTAAAATCTGGAAAGCGAAGATGTTTACACTCATAATGTCAACAATATTTCTAGCAACATCATTCGACTTAATATAGCAAGCAGCACCAAGGTAAAAAATGCTTTTTCAATGAGATCTGGAAAAAGACAAAATCTGTTGTTGAAAATTTAAAGAAACGAGATTATTTGTTATTACTTATAAATGGGGAATAATAACTCATATAAAATACAAACATCTACATTGGATTGTCATATTGAATTACACTGATACCAACAGGACATTAATATTAAGCCATGTATAATTGTATATATGGTGTATTAGCAGGGATCTGTCAGTCTTGTGGACACCTTTTTCTCACTGTTTTCATAAATCTTGTATTGAAGGTTTTCTGTTATTTTCAGGTGTGGAAACTCTATGCAATGCTGATAGATTAATGGCAAGGATTTCAATGTTGCATCAGTAAGTATATCTCCTTGCTTCCCTTCACAATGTGTGATACTTTTTGTCGATTATTTTTCTTTATTTGACATACATTTATAGAGAATCTTTCTTCAGTGCATATTTCAAAAGAAAGTTTTAAAAATCAATTCAATCATTTGTATCTTATGTGAATCTTGGTGACCAAAGGATTGGATTCCATTTTGCGAGTTTCATAAATTTAATTTGAAATGAGAACAAATGTAAAATTCTATTTACCATACCATCAGGTAATATCACTGGCATTATTAGCCTTCATGTAAATAACACAGTTGTCCTTTGATAACGAGGTACAAAGGTTTGTCTTAACATAGCTTTAATTAGGAGCTCACCAATATACCATAGCTGCATTAAATAGATATTTAAATATTTCAAAGTTTCAGAATCTTTGTTTTCCATTAATTAATTTCAAAAAAATGTATTAGAGATCATGGTAGAAGTTTTGAAACTGAAGTCCAAGATCTACAGACAGTGCATCCAGCTGGGTCAACTCAGGCTTGGTTTGATTGCATGACTTGTGAGTTGTGTTCATTTTTTGATCGGAGAACAATGAGAGTTATGTTTAATGTTTAATTGGGTAACTTGAGACTGGTATTCAATTTTTGATTGGGTAACTTGAGAGTTATATCCAGTTTTTGATTGGGGAACTTGAGAGTCGAGTTCAATTTTCGATTGGGTAACTTGAGTTTTGTGTTAAATTTTTTATTTGGGGAACCTGGGAGTTGTGTTGATTTTTTATTGGGGAACTTGAGAGTTTATATATAAGCAGTTCATAGAAATCAAAGATTTAAGTACACCAGAAGTCACAATGTTGCCAATGTTTTACTCTGTTGTTAAATCTCGTCACTGGAGTTACTGATTTTTAAAATAATAAATTCATGTAGGATTATGTATAAATGAAGAATCACACTTATGATTTCATCACTAGCATTAAGTTAACTATTTCTTTTATTAAGCAACCTTGCCATGTCAGTCTGATTAGTTGTTTGAACAAAAATTGGGATTTTGTTCTTTGAATCAAAAAAGAGCCTTTGGTCATAATGACAATACAACAAATTAATAAAGTATTTTGCTTAATTTCATTTTTGATTTTTATTACAATATCCGATATGGCTAAGTATGAGAAATGGAATTTTATTACAATATCCAACATGGCTATGTATGAGAAATGGGATTTTATCACAATATCCAACATGGCTATCTATGAAAAATGGAATTTTATTACAATATCCAACTTGGCTATGTATGAGAAATGGGATTTTATTACAATATTCAATATGGCTATGTATGAGAAATGGAATTTTATTACAATATCCAATATGGCTATGTATGAGAAATGGAATTTTATTACAATATCCAACATGGCTATGTATGAGAAATGGGATTTTATTACAATATCCAACATGGCTATGTATGAGAAATGGGATTTTATTACAATATCCAACATGGCTATGTATGAGAAATGGGATTTTATCACAATATTCAATATGGCTATGTATGAGAAATGGAAAATATATGTTGATTTCTGTCATTTATATTGCTAACAAAGATTTAATTCAGAAGTCCAAACTTGAAAAAGGATGTCTGCAGCATTCTTAGTTGTTAAGAAAGACATTTTCCTGTTCATTTTTATGTCCCACTCCTATTTGTGGTAGAGGTATATGATGGTATCTGCTTCTGTAATCCTTCTACAAAGTCAAGTTTTGAATTTGTGTAATTTTGCACTGTGGTCGTACAGTCATGTTCCAATTTTGTACACCATAACAGCTCCAATGTTATCTCTGATTAGGTATATAATTTTATCTTCTATTCAATGTTTAAGAGGAGTCATATTAGGTCAGTTAGTATAGCAAAACTGACTCAATATCCAGTAATTTTTGGTTCATTATAGTGAATAATGTTTTAAACTTGTGGCTGAAACTTGTAGAAACAAAACATGAAAAAAAATTGAATCTTTAAAAGTGAACATATTAGTAATGTGTCAACCATGTTTAAATTTCAGGGACTGTATAAAAGGTGTTGGCTATGATATACTTAAGGAAGCATATGACATTCTGAGCAGAATTGAGGAGGATGAGGTTGAGGTAGGTTTTCTGATTTTTTTTGTTTTCTTTAAAATTATTTTTGAAATTTATTAATTATCTGGAGTTAATAATGTATATTCATTCTTTGAAAGAAGACCAAAATGCACCATTCCTTGGCTTCTTGACTGCCGTCTATCTTTAAAATATCTGATCACGACAAGAATTGTGTAATTTAGATATCATGGTTCAAAGCAAAACATGTTTAGATTTGAAAATAATTTCTTTTGTTGGAAAATATAAGATATATGTTAGAAGTACTATGTAAGTTATGGAAACCGTTTGAGTATGATTGTTCAAATTCAGTAAAACAGTGGATATGAATATGTGGCTAGGCATCAGAATGTATGTAGCATATCTGGACACACAGACTGATTTGGATGCTGTTCCTGACACACTGGTTTGGGTGCGCAAAACTCCATCTTTTAATCCAAAAAAATGATCTATCAATGGCACATGTCTTGCTTCTTGCATACTATGTGGGCTAAAATGACTGCTAAAATATGCCTTTAAAAGAATTATTTTCTAGGACCTTGTTGCCATGCATGCCTAATGGTTTCTTACCCATTAAACTCTTTTGAGTCTGCATGTGTTTTATTCATCATGAACATGGTAGGAGAGAGAGAGGTAGAATTCACCTCCAAAGTGAATAGCTCACAACATGAGATAACTCTTCTAGTATGTTCATGTACATGATACGAGGATTGATTTTAATGTCATTATACTTGTTATGATGAGTTTTAGCCTCACAGAATGTATCCAGATAATCAACGAACAGTACCGAGTTCTTTTGGAGTTTTAGAAAATTCAGTTTTCTGTTTGTGCTCCAATAGATTTTTGAAGCCAACAGATGAATTTGAATTGAATTTACCTGGAAAAATTGAATTTCAATTGAATTTACCTGGAAAAATTTTATTGTCATCCTTTTATTTTGCAATTTATTTTTCTAATTATTATTATCCATATAATATCCAGTATCACATACTGTTCAATCAGAAATATTAGTGGATAATGTGTTCTTTTTTATAGGTGGGCCATGAATATAAACAAAATTAAATAACCAAAAAAATTGTATGTACTTGTCTGTTTGGTTTAACAACATGTCAGCACAGTCCTGTTTAAATAGAAGTAAATTACTATTGCTGGAGGCAAATATTTTCATATCTACAAAATGATCCACATACTTACAAACTATATCCCCTTACATATTTCTGATTTAACAGTATTAGTTAATTTAGCAATTGCTAATGCAGTTACTACTTTTTAAGACATTTTCTCCAAGAAGGATGCAGTTTTCCTAATGCAAGCTCAACCAAATACATACTTTTATTTTTCAGCCCAAGTTGGTGAGGCTGATGGGGAAGGAAAAGTTTGATCTGTATGCTGGCAGGATCTGGCAACTAAAGTTCTGTGAAGACATGGCCAGAATCGGCATTCCATCCTAGCATTGAACTATCTTAGAGACTATATCATTTTTCACTATATACCATAAATCATCTTCAATAAAATTTTCATGTGCATATATTACATAAGAACACTTAGAGTTTAAATTACACTATATTATATTGGATAGGTACAGTAAATTCACTATTTTTCAATTTGTATCAATTTTCATGGGTACCGTATTTGCCGGCCTATAAGTCTAAACTTTTTGACCAGAAAATCTTAGTTTTGTCTTATACTCTGAATCGACTTATATATGGATTTGTCATCCAGACCGTATGATCATATGTCACATAATTTTTCGTATAGAAAAAAATCTCTAAAAGTACGACAAAAAATGTGTAAAATCATATTTCATTTTGGGGAATAGATCGTGTATGAAAAATGTAGGACTCCACATTGAGGATTTGAAATAATTACATGATTGTAAGTATTAAAATTAACTTATATCAGATGTAAACTGCGCTAAAGCAGCATGCATGAGTAATATGTTGTTTGTAATATATGTTGTTTAAATTTGATATGGGGTACGTTAGAATTGAAAAGTTAGAAGATGAATAACCATGAGAGAAGGTTATTGAATCAATTTTCTTTTTGCATCTCATGATCAGATCAAATAAAAATTATGCCCCATTATGAGAGAGAGAGAGAGAGAGAGAGAGAGAGAGAGAGAGAGAGAGAGAGAGAGAGAGAGAGAGAGAGAGAGAGAGAGATGTATTTATGATTCTGTGTGTGTGTGATTTAGATTTCTAACTTAGCTTTACCAATTGTTCAGTAATATCACTACAATGTTTGTATTGTGATAATTTATAGTGATGTTTAACACTGGGGCATCACACCGCAGACATGTGGCATGATGTCCCACCCAGTCACATTATCCTGACACCAGACCAACCAGTCCTAACACTAATCTCTTAATGCTGAGTACCAAGTGAGGCAGCTGTTAGTACCATTTGTTATAAGTTTTTGGTATAACTTGGCCAGGGTTCAAACCCATGACCTCCCACATCCGAGGCGAATGCTCTAACCACTAGGCCACTGGAGCAGTTTTTTTTATGATAGTATAGGTAATATTTTCTTAGCTTATTTGATGACTGTAATCAGACTCATGCACAGAAGTGCAGTACCATATTCCATTATCAATTCATAACACTAGGTAGCAATTCCTTCTAGTTTTAGTTATCAGTTCCATTGTTCATAAATCATGTTGCTTTGTAGTGGTATGTACATGCTAATTAAATATGCTACAACTGTAGTCAGGTTTTCAGAGTTAACAACTGTGTGAGGTCAAGACTTGGCAGATCAGATCAGATCAGTGAGGATACCAATAGGTAAATGAGGCTTAACCATGGGTATTATGAATATGGTACCATATAATGAAAGGAAATGCCAACCAGTGACATATTTTGAACTTGCTATTGGACTGATAGCAATTTAAAGTAACATATAGCATGAACAAAGATAAAAAAAATTGCTGTCTTAGTAAGGAAGAGTACATGCACTTGAAAATTTTTTAATGCATTTTCATAGGTTACATTTATTATTTAATTAATTATTTCTCTCTTTGACAAAAGTTTCAGCTAAACAAGGGCAATAAGGTGAAGAAAAAAACCCAAAAGACCTGTGGAAAAAGCATTTTAGTATCAATGATGCAATATCTCTATTTCTGGTAATCTGATACTTTTAATGTTTATGAAATGAAGTTATTATAGTTAAATTCCACACAGCATTGCAAATTTTATCCTATCTGTAACTCAATAAATGTTCAGGTCAGCCTCATTATATGTTGCTAGAAGTAGATAATACATTTAAAATACTTTGTGTGAAACAAATTAGGTACTTTTAGTTACATTTATTGATCCAAACTGGAAAGATTACTAAGTTACAGATAGGATAAAATTCGCGATGCTGCTGTGAGGAACAAAGTGAAAAAGACAAAGCTATAGTATTGATCTGACCTCGTCTTATACTTAGCATCGACATATATATATATGGATGAAGGATGGAAAATTTACCAAACTTGCTCATTTTGCTTATACTTCTCATCGACTTATAGGCTGGCACATACTGTACTAGTTTTCATGGAGTACCAGTATTCATGGGCTATCAGTTTCCATGGAATACCAAGTTTTGTAGATTTCAGGGTTGCTATAAACTAATATAAAGTCTTAATAAACCATTTCCCAAATCCACAAATTTAATGACCTAATGAACACCATCCTTGAATCTACAAATTTAATGATTCAATGAACACTTTCCAAGTCCACTAATTTAATGATCCAATGAACCCCTTCCCAAATCCACAAATTTAATGACCCAATGAACCTGTTGCAAATCCATGAATTTTGTGACCAAGTGAACCCCTGCCCAAATCCACAAATTTAATGACCCAATGAACCCCGTCCTTGAATCTACAAATTTAATGATCCAATGAACACTTTCCAAGTCCACTAATGTAATGATCCAATGAACCCCTTCCCAAACCCACAAATTTAATGACCCAATGAACCTGTTGCAAATCCATGAATTTCATGACCATGTGAACCCCTGCCCAAATCCACAAATTTAATGACCCAATGAACCCCATCCTTGAATCTACAAATTTAATGATCCAATGAACACTTCCCAAATCCACAAATTTAATGACCCAATGAACCTATTGCAAATCCATGAATTTAGTGACCAAGTTAACCCCTGCCCAAATCCATGAATTTAATGACCCAATGAAACTCTTTCCAAATCCATAAATTTAATGATCCAGTGAAAGACTTTAACAAATCCATAAATTTAATGACCCAATGAAAAACTTTCCAAATCTGTGAATTTTATGATGCAGTGAAAGTCTTTAACAAATCCATAAATTTAATGACCAAATGAATCTCTTTACAAATCCCTGAATTTACTAACTCAATGAACCTCTTCCAAAATTAAAAAAATTAATGACCCAGCACAAATACCTTCCCAAATCCATACATTTAATTACCCAAAGAAGCTCTCCCCAAATCCATAAATTTAATGACCTAATGAAGCTCTCCCCAAATCCATAAATTTAATGACCCAAAGAAGCCCTCCCCATATCCATAAATTTAATGAACCTATGAATCCCTACATAAATCCATGAATATAATGACCCAATGAACCTAACTAAATCCATGAATATAATGAACCAATGATTCCTACCTAAATCCATAAATTTAATGACCCAATGAAACCTACCTAAATCAATGAATATAATGACCCAATGAACTCTTTCCTGAATCAAAAAATTTCAGTACTAATGAAAATGTTATTTTACACCAAACTCAAAAAATTGATATACACAAAATACAGAAGTTAAGTGTTCATCACGAGCACATATTTACTTCATATTTTACTTTCAGGTACATTTTTACCCAGGAGAAGTTGTATCATACGTTGTATCATTTTATTTAAGGAGAAAAGTTTAGGTTAGACAAGTGTTCAGGGAATATTATTTTCCAAAAGAAGTTTTAATGTATTTCTATGATATACTTTACTGCCAGTGTTAATACTGTGTAAAAGTTTGTATGAATCCCATCATGCAGTAACAGTACTTACAGAAAGTTCATATTTTGTTCCCACAAATTTTGGACCCAGAAATGTTTTCTGCAACCTGCTTGCTTGAAACTTTGACCTTAGGGTAAAGCTTACAGTTAAAAAAATATGCATGAAATTTTTTGTAAAGGTTTTCATTTGCTTGTATATAATAAACCCGTGATTGTTCCTATTCTTACAGGTACTTATGATGAAACAATATCAAACAAACCTATTCATTGGAAATATAACCTTATGTCCCAGGTGGATGCAAGGTGACTGGACTAAAGCATTGTTGGCAGTGTTACAGTCAAACCCAATTATCTGGATTACGTCGAGGTTGTAAAAAAAATCGTTGACATAATCGGGTCCCATGATATCAGGGTTTAGTTGATAAATCTAATGCAAAACAATGATTATGCATCTGAAGTACCAAAAATGAGGAGTTTTATTTCTAAAAACACATGGTATTTCTAATGCACAATAAAAATAATAATTCAGTCATTCCTGGTTGGAGAAAAAAGAAAATTGGAGGTCTTTTAAATGAGATAAATGTCAGTGGTTTAAAGTTTTTATTTCCCTGTGAATAGCCTCATCCCTTTGGTAGCCTCAGCAAGACAATGATTTTCTCATGCTGTCCAAAATCTAGGCCAATTTAAGTACATGCATATGTAATGTAGGACTTTACTTATTTTGTTTAAAAGTATTTTCTTTTGTTAGAGTTGACTTGTGAATAGTAGCAAAATGAAACTGATCAATATTGTGCCTGAGAATCAATCTTTTTTTTATTGCAAGAGGTTCTGTTACACAAGTATATGCTGGTTTTTAACAACGGATTTTGCTTCTATACTGGAAAAAGAAAGAGCTGTCGGTACTCATTTACTGAAAAACTGTAAAATGTATTTCAAGTCTTTAAAGTTAACTGTCTCAACATCAAATTCTGTATGAAACCAACTTGTTCCATTTATGCAGTTAGAAGACAACTTATTCCATTCATACAGTTGTAGTCCCATATCCCTTATGACAATAAGACAACTTATTCCATCCATACAGTTGTATTCCCATATCCTTTATGACAATAAGACAACTAATTCCATTCATACAGTTGTAGTCCCATATCCCTTATGACAATAAGACAACTAATTCTATTCATACAGTTGTAGTCCCATATCCCTTATGACAATAAGACAACTTATTCCATTCATACAGTTGTAGTCCCATGTCCCTTATGACAATAAGACAACTAATTCCATTCATACAGTTGTAGTCCCATATCCCTTATGACAATAAGACAAAAATTCCATTCATACAGTTGTAGTCCCATATCCCTTATGACAATAAGACAACTAATTCCATTCATACAGTTGTAGTCCCATATCCCTTATGACAATAAGACAACTAATTCCATTCATACAGTTGTAGTCCCATATCCCTTATGACAATAAGACAACTAAATTCCATCCATACAGTTGTAGTCCCATATCCCTTATGACAATAAGACAACTTAATTCCATCCATACAGTTGTAGTCCCATATCCCTTATGACAATAAGACAACTAATTCGATTCATACAGTTGTAGTCGCATATCCCTTATGACAATAAGACAACTTATTCCATTCATACAGTTGTAGTCCCATATCCCTTATGACAATAAGACAACTAATTCGATTCATACAGTTGTAGTCGCATATCCCTTATGACAATAAGACAACTTATTCCATTCATACAGTTGTAGTCCCATATCCCTTATGACAATAAGACAACTTAATTCCATTCATACAGTTGTAGTCCCATATCCCTTATGACAATAAGACAACTTAATTCCATTCATACAGTTGTAGTCCCATATCCCTTATGACAATAAGACAACTTAATTCCATTCATACAGTTGTAGTCCCATATCCCTTATGACAATAAGACAACTTAATTCCATTCATACAGTTGTAGTCCCATATCCCTTATGACAATAAGACAAATTATTCCATTCATACAGTTGTAGTCCCATATCCCTTGACAATAAGACAACTTATTCCATTCATACAGTTGTAGTCCCATATCCCTTATGACAATAAGACAACTTAATTCCATTCATACAGTTGTAGTCCCATATCCCTCCCGACTTTGATTAGTGATAGTCAGCAAGAACACAGCACCAGAAGGACAGTTGGCTAATCTATTTGGTTGATTGCAAGACTTTGAAGTTCTTTCTGTTTCAAATTTTAATCCTATCAGTCACTTTCTGCTTGAGTTGAAGAATATGTAAGCATGGTACAGCGATCACCATTTTCATAAAAAATACTTTTTTTTGCAATACCATTTGTACTTTTATTTACTCTTGTTCAAAACAAATTAATATCCAGTGGGAGGGATTGGGAGTGTAAGGAGTGGGCAGCTTAGTTTGGCGTTTTGTGGGTTTTTATTTATAGATTATTGTGAGTCACATGATATAGCCATACTGAAGTTGAATTCTTTTGCTCACACCAAGTATGAAAACACATTACTTTATTACATTTATTTTAAATATATTGTGCAAAACAAATTGGGTATTTCTAGCTACATTTAATGAAGTTAACCAGATAATTTTCTGAGTTACAGATATCAAATTTGCAATGCTGTGTGGTGCGAACTATACTGTCATGGTGTGGACATGCGATAATGTTCATTTTGAATGCATCTTATGTAAAGGTCAGAAATGCATGCATTCAATTTCCTTCCTCTAAAGTATTGTTTACATGATAATTTTCTCCACTCAGTGTAAGTGATAAACCATGCATTGATGAGATTGGTTGATTAGCATTTATACCTGTACAATTTGGTCTTGTACCAACTTTTTCCATCCTTGCCAGTATGAGGTACCGGTAATAGCAGAAACGTCGGAAAATTTCTTGTAAAATTTCTATGAGATGGACATTAAAAGTTGTATTTTGTCAAATGAAGTGGGTCCACATGTTAGTTCGGACTGAAACTTATGCCTGACATAACCGGGTTATCAACTTAACAGGGGTCAAGATAAGCAGGGAAAAATTAGCATAACAAAGGAGGATTTTTTTTGGACCAGACCAAAGTGCTTGATATACATGGGTTCTCAAGATAATCGAGGTCGAGATAAGTGGGTTTAACTGTAAGAGACCATCTTAATTTCTTGAGAAAAAAAATTTGTTGCTAAATTCTGCATTTCATTTTTACTTTAACTGTCAGATAGTGCATGATAGGAATTGGCGTTTTCTCGTTGGACAAACAGTTGTGTTTGCATCAGTCATATAGTCAATGCAAATGGAATACAGTTGAATATTATATATCTTTTCTTCATTTGACTGTCAATTTTATTTTGTATGAAATGTTTTTATTGGCACATTTCTTTGTTTCATTTAGTATTACATTGTTTTATTTTTAGATATAATTGTCAGTTTCATTTTGTTTTAAATGATTTTATTGGTACAGTTAAATGCAAGCTATATTCATTTAGAGTAGTAATGAGTATATTAGCTTTCCATTACATTTACCTTTATTTGCAATTAAATGAAAGTAATGGGCATTTATTAATGTTCAAAATTATAACAATGCATAACATGTTTCATATTTGTCGTATATATCCTTGGTCTTGTCAGAGTTAGTTCCAAGTTCAATGAATTCTCTCCAAATTTGTGAATACTCATTTTTCTGTTCATCCCAGTTTTCAGAACTTAAATTTTACCTTCCCTGCATATTTTATCCATCTCATCTAAGATTAGGGGAGGTGAAAATCTTGGAGGTGTGGAAAGTGTTTTAAGTTATATTTTTTTTTTTCTTTCAGCATATTAATATATGAATCTAGGAGAAATTAAATTGAATTGAATTGAACATTTTAAATGAACTTGTGACTGTTTCATCTATGAGATGTATGTTCAAGATCCACAAAAAATTTTGTATCTGATGTGTTTGTTTTTCATGAGTCATTTTTATGTCCACCTTGAATACCTCATGCCTGTATTATCATACAGAACCCTACATGTAACTATAAGATGTTTCTTGAAACTAATTTGCAGTTGTAAAGGGTTTACACTTATTTCAGTGCATTGTAAATCTTCAAAATGTATTATAGGTTGACTGGTTCATTGAATTAAATATATACAAGGTGGGTATACTGAACAGAAATAAATAGTAGTGGCACAGTCAGCATAATAGTATACATAACTTTTTATGAATGCAACATCCAGATGGCTAATATATAGTTCATCTGGCCATAAATCCAGGTTTGCTTATGGTTTAACCTTTTGTCCATTGTGTGTTATCCATTGTCTTTTATTAACAATTGCTATTATTCAATCTTTTCTCTAAACCATTAGACCAGTTTCACCTGAACTTGCCAAAGAACAAACTGGTATTTTTCTACAAATAATGCTTATCAATTATGGAAAGTAAAAACAGAAAACTTTAAACAAATTCTGATGAACTGCTGTTTTGAAATTTGATGGAAAGCATCCAGTCTGAAAGGACTTTCATGCAGTTTGTATTACTTAGTAATTATATGTCACATGACAGTAAATATGTACTGGATATATTAGTAGTAGTGTTCTACACTATGCATCACATAAGTAAGCCAATTTGGATCAGTTTATCCATGAAGATTCAGAATGAATATTCGAGTCATGCATAAGGAAGTTACATGTTATCGTCAAAATCTTTCCATATTACAATTTTTAAATCACCATTGATGTGACGTGACATTTATTGCATTAGTTATTTCTGTGTAACTGTGATATAGTCATTTCTCTATTCAGCCTGTTCCTGTTTTAAATTTATTCATGGATTTAACTGTAAATGTTTTCAGTTGAGTACCATGACACAAGGTCTAAAGGTCAAATATGAAGGTCACACCATCCATATCAGTTAGAGGAAAGATAGTTTTATATTAGTGTATACTTATATATTAACTTTTCTGTTTTATGTTACACAGTTATATTTAGAAATGTCAATACATGTTATCTAAAATGTCTTTGCATCATAAAAAAACCTATTCCAAAATGGTTTGCATAAGCTATTTACCTTACATCACAGTTGAGCTTCAGGTTGATGCAGAGCTGCACTTCTATATTTAGAATAGATTCATTCTGTGCCATTATATGTTTCCATTTCATGAATTATCAGCCAAGTTTTAAACAATTAGAGAATGAAACTTGTTAACAGAAAGAAGAAACAGGGTAGTAAAGAAAATAAATTCTGTATAAATTCAATATTTAAAAGAATTGGCATAATTTAAACAAAGGTTGTTCTTCATGGTACTGTTAATTCCTTTGTGATCTTTTACTGTTTGTGTGTTCAGACTAAAGTTATTTCTAGTTCTTCTTTTGTTAAATTCTCATAAATTAATGTCAATTACACGTGAGGAAACTACTCATAAAAGCACAGTATTTGAAAAATATGTATGAAAATTATATTTCCATCAATTATGAATAGGATATTTAAATAAAAAATGTTTAACTTTAGGCAAAGAACATGTTTTAATCTAACAAAATCATAAACAAAAATGTGTAGAATTTTGTTTCATTTGAATATTGATGATCAGAGATATTTTTAAATCAGATTTTGAATTGAGATAATGTTAGAGACAAAAAAATATTACTGACTTTATCTGTTTTTTAATTAAGAAGTTCATCAATTTTTATATTATCCATTTTTATCAAGAGTTCATAATATTTTTTAATTTGACAATCATATCGTTTTATGAATTTATATTCATCTTTCACCTGAAAGATATCATCTTTGCATAATATAGGTCATTTGCCATCAGTTGTAATATTTTATTACACTCAGACACTGAAATATAGGTCATTTGCCATCAGTTGTAATATTTCATTACACTCAGACACTGAAATATAGGTCATTTGCCATCAGTTGTAATATTTCATTACACTCAGACACTTAAATATAGGTCATTTACCATCAGTTGTAATGCATTACACTTTCAATACTTAAATATAGGTCATTTGCCATCTCTTGTACAATCTTATTACACCCAAAGACTTAAATATGGGCCATTTGCCATCATTTCTAATATTTTATGGTGCATCTAAACTGTAGGTCATTGGACATCTATTTGTAATATTTTATTACACTTCCACCATTCATAATAGGTCATTTGACATCAGTAGTAATATTTTATTACAGTTCCACCATTTAAAATAGGTCATATGACATCAGTTGTAATATTTTATTATGCTCATACTACTTACAGGCTAATAAATTAACAGTCCTTCAAACTTGAAACAACAGAGACCTTGATCTGTGCCAGCATATCAGGGTTTATGCTATTTATTCTATTGGTTACTTCTAACAAACTTCGTAGGCTTAGATCTGCCAGCACATTATGTGATAGCAGATCTGGATATGTGCAGTTTGTATTTGGAATTGAGTTAGTATATACAGCAATTTCTTCTCGTGGGTCAGTGGTTCTTTCCAGGGATTTCCCGGTTTGTTCCTCCACCATTAATACTGGCCGCCATGTATAGCCTATCGTGTGCTGAAAAATGGCGTTAAGCCCCACAACAACAACAACAGCAATTCTTTCTTTTAATTGGTGAATTTGTTAAAAAAAATTATGCAGAGAAATTGGACTTGTAAAATAAGTTAGATTGTAGTAAACATTTTGTTGAAAATATTATCATTAGCTTTTTTATCTGATACATTTCTAAGATGATTTATTAAAGGTCATTTAAATTTATCATTTCATTAAATCTTTTTTTTTGAAGCAGTAATGTTCAGATTTATCAAATTCACGTTTTTTAAACATCATTCATTGGTGAGAAACTTTAAAATTTTTGGAGATTATTGATGCTTGACTGGTTAGGTAAATTAGGTCACTGTGACCTAGTTCTGTGTTGTAGGAAGTTGCATGCAGTTTTATTGAGGTCTTAAAGAGTAATTGCTGGAGAAAAGATTTATCTTGATATTATCATAGAATGACCAGGCTATTACCTTTTGAAAAGTATGCTATTTTTAGTAAATATGTCACTGTTTTTCTTTGGAATTAGTTTCCCTTACCAAAGAAACCTCTTATTTTTATGGTCATGTAAGGAACTTCATTTATCAATAATAATGCTTTAATGAAATAGAAAATGAAAACTACAAAGGACCTGTTATTGAAAATGATGTTATTTGTAATTCTCATGTAATTATAAATCATATGATTATAGATTGTGTATTTCATTTCATGGATGCTTACTTTTGTTCTTTTATCACCTTGTGTTATTATATGTTGCACTTATGATCTATTCATGAGAATTTACTTTTTATATTCATTTGGTTGTGTGAGAAAGCTTGCCAGTAACTTCCCATTGGTTATGGCTGGAATTTTCCTGGGTTCTTCCTCTGTTGTTTATACTGGTCTCCATGTATATCCTATTGTATGTTGAAAAATTGTTCAACCCACAACAAGTTTTACTTTGTATGTTTTTTTTACAGACTTGTTAGAAAAATGAGTGAATACAGAATTTTAAGCATTGTAGGATTTATAGACCATTATGTTAGGTATGTATATCTATTACATATTTATTTCTAAAAGCCATATAACATTCTTTTTTTCAACAATATTTTAATAGGTATAGAATGCAGTGTTTTTCCCAATGATCTTAATAGGTTTAGTATGCAGATGTTATGTTTTACATACATAAATATATCTATTCAGTGTGTGAATGTTATTTTGCAATAATCTCTTTCAAATGTGATATGTTGTCTTGTTCACCTTGCCAAATGGCCAGGTAAGATGTATTCTGTAGCTCACCTTGCCACAAGGCCAGGTGTGATATATTCAATAGCTCACCTGGTCATAAGGTCAGGTGTACTTATGGTATAGTCGTGTATCCATCATATGTTTTTCATTCATCAACAGTTGCTATTTTTAACTTCTTTTTAAGGATTACTTGATCAATTTTCACCTAATTCACCAAAGAGCATCCTGACATGAAAGACTTTGAGACTTGCATGCACAAATGATTCCGATCCATGAAAGGAAATAAAATCACAAAAACTAGAATAAAATATTGAAAGCATTTTTGTAACGAAATGGAACAGAATTTCATTTAATTTTTACAGAAAGCACTGTGGAATAAAGCTCTTTCATTTATTTTCTTTAAAATAATGACAATCCACCTTCAGATAAAGGAACCATTACTAAAGGTTGAGAAATCCATCCCTTGTTCATTAACAGTTGCTAATTTCAACTTCTTATCAAAACCAACAGATAAATTTCAACTGTACTTTGTTTGAAAGCATGCTGGAATAAAAGCCTTTTTTATATAAAAAAACTAACAAAAACATAAAAAGTACTTCTTTTCCATAACTGCTCAATTGAATTTAACCAAGCTGGTTGGAAAGGATCATGTCAAATTTGTTACAAGTTATGTCAATACACCATCAAATCTGATCACTGTTACCAAAGACATAAATACTTTTAAATGACTTTAAAAAATTCTGGGAGCAGAATTTGACCAAATTTGACATAAAGCATCCTGGCATGGGAAGCTTTCATGTTTATATATTTGTTACTGATCCACTGTCAAATTTAGCTACCAGTACTGAAAGGGGAATAACCTTGAAAAGACTTCACAAGAACCACTCAATTGACTATGGCCAAATTGAAATTTGCACAGAATGATTTCAGAGTTGTACAGAATAATGCCAAACTATCATCACAAATGGCTGTAATAATTATTTCCTCTCAGAAACTGATCAACAGAAAGTTTTTTTTTAGTTTATAGAAATGATGTTAATTTACTGTTAAATATAACCACCATAACAAAAAATGGAAAAAGTGTACAGTCTATTAAATATCCCTTTTTTCAGAAACCCCCACTAAAATTAACTTGACCAAATTTTACAGAAAATATTTTTATTAGAAGGGTTTGCAAGTTAACACAGACGATTCCAATCCTGCTACAGGTATGGATGCTTTTACTAAAAATAGAAAACCCTTTAATAACTTCTAAAACCACTTAACCAACTTTGCTGAAATATTTACCTAATCTTGGAACACATGAATGCCTTTCAGATTATACAAATGATGCTGTTCCGGCATTATGAATACACAACTTTATTTAAAATAAACCCAATTAACATAATTTGACTTACTCTGAGACAGAGGTATAGATTTATTTCTTGTTCAGCTTCTCTTGCATTTGGCTAATAGGCAGATGTCAGGTGAGCAATGTAGAACTTACCAGTGCCACCTTTTTTTTTAAAGCTGTCTGTTTAAGGAAGAACATGTTATTGAAGGAAATTGTTCCTGTCATTTAGCCTGATTTTAAATTGTGTTAATTAAGCTTGTTATATTTTTTATATTACTACTGCTGAATTATTTCTGTATTTCAAGTAGAGTGGAACTTTCCAAACTGGACATTTTTGGGACCAAACATTTTAAGTAATATTTACAAGGCATTTTTGGGAAAGAGGTATGAAGCTTGCACGAAAGACTGTTTATGCTTATTCCAGTTTTCAGGAAGACGTTTTATACCAGGGCCAGTTTGCAGGATGGACTATGTTTATATAAGGGCCATTTTTCAGGGTGACAGTTTTCACCAAGGCTAGTGGATGGAAGTTTCACTGTATAAAGAATATTTGAACAAGACAATATCTTTTGAGACCCGAAATGTTTGGATCAAGAAAACTTGAATAGTTTTGAGTAATGTATCGAAAAAGGGATTGGGGTTGTTTCAGTTTTATGCATTTTCTCTAAATCTACAGCAAAGCAGATTATCTCCACTTTTCTGTACTATTACTACCTACATCTTATATATCCAAGCCATAAAGCTCTGCATTCAGGGAAAGGTTCATATCTTGCTCACATCTGTTGACCAACTTCTGTCATAACTCAAGTGTTCGAGGTCATGGAATCAAGTGGAGGAGGAGTTGTGCAATAGCAGTACACTCATCTGAATGGGGGGGGGGATAATTGTTGGAAAAGCATGGGGATTATAATGCTTCATTATGAATGAGTGATACACTAGTAATACATTGATTTCTTTCATTTTACCTTCATTTTAAGGGTTAATTACTGTAGTTGAGAGCTGTGTGCAGATGCTTATGTTTTGTTTGTTCTGAAAATTTTGCACTTTAAATCATTTCATGTGCAAACAAATCTTGTACATTTGACATTGTATTTTCAGCCATAGAGGAAACTGTTTCATAATGGTTGACATAAAAATTAACTATGGATGATGTTATGTGATGTTGTGTAATGATTGCTTTGTCAGTGTTGATGGAGACAATGAACCAAGGCGATCCCTACTGTTTGCTTGTTTTTGAGTTCAGAAGCCTTGAAAAGGTCTTTTCTCCTGAATATCATATAATGCCTGGGTGAAAGTGTTAAAAGATTTCTTTAATGAGATGTTTTATAACCACAGTAAAGAAGTCTGTAATGTGCTGATGATCAGAATAATAAATAGTGTTACATCAGTTAGATGAAAATGAATAGTTTATTAGATGAAAATGGAATAGTTGTACATCAGTTTGATGAAAATGAAATAGCACATCAGTTAGATAATATATTAGTTTAGTACAAGTCATCATCAACAGTTTAGAAAAATGCGATTTCAGATGTAAATTTCTTTGGCTTTAGGATAACACTTCATGAATGTGTTAGTAGTATGTTGATGTATAATTATGACTTATGTATTTATTAATTTTAAACAAATCCACACTCTGGGTATTTATAATGATCTTATTATTCTGTAATAGTATTAGAAATTCTTGCAATGTACAGTACATATTCTTTAGGAAATATTTATCCCAGTTATTTTCATGTTTGTGTTTATTGTCAATTGCACCTCAATCTTACATTTAATATTAAACTTGTCATAGAGTAAATTAACATGAAATAGAGTACATTAAAATAAAACAATAAAAAAGGTTGTCTGATTAAGATTTCTCTTGTTTTAATGTGTATTGATATTGCAACATTTCATTGATTTGTCAACCTGTCTATTTATTTCCATCTCCCTTGATTTTAGTACATCACTTACAAGCAGTACACCTTATTCAAGTTTTAAATTTTTAAGGCTAAAACAAGGTCATAGGTCAGGTTACTGGCATGTGTATAGAGCTGAGTAGTAATAAACTGAGTCATACTTTTCATACATTTCCAGCAGTAATTGACATAATGCATTTATCTCTTGATTTGGAAATCTTAACATTAAAGGTCAAGGTTACATAGATCTCCAGGTCATCTTTTGAATAAGCTCTTTTAGGATTTCTTTTAGATGTCAAGTACATGCTTTGAAGTGTTCTTTGATGTGAAAAGAGAATTAATCTCAGAACAACACACATGGTGTGTTACACTTAGCATGTTCCACCATCTTTTTTCTTATCAACTCCTTCTTCACATTTGCTGTGAATGCTTAGCTCTAAATTTACATTCACAATGTTCATGTTAATGCCAGGAGAACTACAAGAACATATTTTAATGGCTGTCAAGAACAGTCATGCCAAAGATATCCCAAGAGAGTTAATGGGATAACACAAGTTGTGTACATTATATGTTACAAAAATAATGGAGTGTATGGAGAGAAATCTACAAAAGCAAACAATGTGTTGTGTTCCTCTTTCATGACAAGAAGAGACCATGCTGATTATATACAAATAAATGCTTTTAACAGTGAAATTTATATTATTACTGATAATGTAAATCTCATTGTAGATTAGAGACCTGAATCTTAAACCTACAATAATTGATAATTTCTTGTTAAAGTTTATTTAATGCATCTAATCTCTTTCAAGCTGGATCATCATGTGTTTACAATAGCACAGACACATTAGATTATCTGTTGATCTATACTTATGAATGAGTTCCTCTCTCCCTCCTTTTTTTACCCCACCATAAAGTTTGAAGGGGCATGTAGTGTTACCATTGTTCTTCCACATGTACTGTACATGTATGTTGAAGGGGCATGTAGTGTTACCATTGTTCTTCCACATGTACCAGATGTGTATGTTGAAGGGGCATGTAGTGTTTCCATTGTTCTTCCACATGTACCAGATGTGTATGTTGAAGGGGTATGTAGTGTTTTCATTGTTCTTCCACATGTACCAGATGTGTATGTTGAAGGGTCATGTAGTGTTTCCATTGTTCTTCCACATGTACCAGATGTGTATGTTGAAGGGGCATGTAGTGTTTCCATTGTTCTTCCACATGTACTGGATGTGTATGTTGAAGGGGCATCGAGTATTACCAGGATTGCCAAAAGACTGAAAAGCCACACATATCCATTTCAAAATACAGTGACATACGAACGCATAACTCTCAGACAACCACCGCATAAATTCAATCAGGCGAATTAACTTTTACCATTACGGTCACAAATTCTTTCTACTGGATAGTCTAGTTCCATGTTTTGTTTGCTTCCTGCATTGCACTCCGCTATACACTATACGAACGTACATATCCTGTGGTGTTACCAGGTAACTATATTGTTGATAAATGCCACCCCCACTCCAAACCAGGAAGTAAATTTGCAGTAAATTTCTTGCCTGTGGAGGTATGATATAAAAAAAATTAAAATAGAAAATAACTGGTTTGAATACAACCACAGAAATATCATTTGGCAGCTTGTGCTGGAAGTAAGATGGAGCTATTTGCGTCAGCAGGTCAGATGTTTACACAACTGGTATAATGGTACCAATTTTACAAACCTAGGTGGGCGTAGCTTAAGGAGTAGTATTCAGAAATAAACAGCAAAACTAGTTGTGATTGGTGCATTATGTAAGAGTTGTACTTTCTGTTAGGCTTAAAAAAGTTGAGCCTCTTGGCAATGTGACATTATATTATTCAATATCTAGATCACATTTTGTAGTTTTTATTATTTTTAAAAAATGTGGTACACATGACTAAAAATGTGTCTGGACAACTCTTACCCCTGTCTAGTTCCAGTTGAGTTATCTTTCTTACATGCAATGGAGTACCTGGTTCTGTCCTTGTCAAATTTACAATCTAACATTGTTCTCTATGACAGTGTGTGAAACGCATACATATTGGTGGCATTTTATGAACTGTACTAGTTTGATGTAGGAAAACAAATGGATGCTGAACATACTTGGTCAAATAGTGACAGGCTTTTAAAAATAAAATGTATGAAATCTTGAAAAAAAAACACAAGTTGACTTTGATGGGAGCTTTTGATACTATGACATAGACGTGTATTGCCTTATGGCTTTATGTCTGTGTAGTCAGCTCAAATATTTGCAACAAAATATATAAACATAACAGTTGATTTTGGACAAATATTGACTGTTTTTCCTGCAAAACATGATAAATCATGTATACAAAGGCATGCCATAAACCAGGATTGAGAACACTCAAGGTTCACTTGCAGACAGGTCACTTGTATCATATAGGATATTCTGGTATGAGTAATTTTAGGTAATTTATTAAAGACATTGTATTCCTTCCCACTTTGATTTTAATTATACTGCTCTAAATGTCCATATTTGTATACATTCCTGCCTTGAAATTATTTATGCAGTTTATTTAGATAAGTTCTCGTAAATTCCATTTTGTTGAAGTAGCAGGGAATACCAACAGAAATGACCAGTTTCTTAAAGTCAGCATTTCCTATTGACACTTGTATAAGCCCAATTATAACCTACTATTGACTTTCAATTAGTTTTTTTTTTCTGTCCAGCTGTTCTTGTGGAACTTCCATATTAGGTCAACCATTATTGAGTGATAACCATATTATTCACATATTGCCCATTTTTTTCATTGAAGTCCACACTGTTCTTCCAACTTTGCATCCCATCGCAAGAATCCAAATTGCCACTGGATCGAATTGGCATGTTTATGGAAGGCTGCACTCCACATGCCTGCATTGTAGAGAACATGAATTATATGAAATAAAACATTTGCGTCATCTCAGAAAACAAAATTACATCACTCTTTGGGGTCTCCACTACATACAGAAGCCTGAAGTTTAGGTTCGCACTTATCAAGAATGTATTTTTAGATAATATAATTGCATTAAAGTTAATACATGTTGTGACAAAATTGGCGGCGTGCAAAACACACCAACCTCTTTCACTACGGTTCGTTGCTAGGGAATGACCTCCGCGGTGTAGTTTACCCAGTGTGGATGGATAGAAAGAAGAATGCAGATCAATGAATAAGTATATTGAAGAAATAACAAAACGAGCCCCCTTTCAATGAACAAAAATAAATTTAATCAGTTTATCAACAGAATTTAAAATGAAAAGAAATCAATGACTTGGTTACAAAAGAAGGAAAATGGTACTAACATGTACTCAAAAAAAAAGACAATACAAATTTCTTTAAATGTAAAATTACTTTCAACGTTAAATTACTATCTTCATTGCCTATGAGATGTGACCTTTGAGTGCAACAATGAGAGACTTCATCACCTATTTTATGCGGACATCAAGACTTCCGCTCTACCGATCTTTGTCTAGCTGTTTCGTCATGGACTCTTGTCCGTCGAACTCTGACTTAACAATCGTCTCTGGACTTAGATTTCTGCGTAGAACTTGTTCTGGTCATGTGATTGTTCAGGGATTTCTCATGTGAATCCAGGAAAGCTGTTTCCTTCAATAAATAAAATGTCTCGCAATAGACAATAGGTCACATTCCCAAGTATATCTATATTTTTACATTAATTCGGCTCAGAAACAAAAGGCATAAATTCTGCCGCAGTAACTCATTGCTCCCTAACTGTTATGTTTACATAAACGGTCAATGCTTGTCCTGACCTTAATTCGGGTGACGCTAGGGATGGTCAATTAAATTCAACTCAGCTGTATGAACCCGTATGTAAACCCCCCTTGACTTCTTACTCTGTTAAGTTACATATGGCTTAGAACTCCAGATCTAACTATTCTAAAATAGTTTACTCGACCAATTAAATATTACAAACTAGCATATAGATATACACTCAAGTGATCAATTAAATATTACAAACTAGTATATGGTATACATGTAATGCTAGGTCATACTCATCCTAAACAGTTAATCCATAAACTATGAAACATTACCCATCATTCCTTAAGCTTAATTCATTTAAATTCCTAATCACTCCTATGTATTCAAGATTCAATTACATGCAATCTTGTCAACTAATCTAATGAAATTTTAATTACATTCAATCTTGCCAATTCTCCAAATGAATTGATAATTAGAAAATCAAAGAATAAAATGTCATGACTAGCATTTCACTAAAATCCTGCAAAATGAAATCATACATACATACATACATCATATCAAGAATACATTTGAAATAGATCAACAAATGAAATAACATATTAAAATCGGGAAACTAAGATTGCGTACCTTTTGCCGTTTCTTTATTCGTTTCCACGAATCTCACGTATAGTCCGTCTCCTAACTGAGACAACTATCTGGCCCCTTACTCAATAACGAAAACGTACTTGCTACGAATTCGGAGTCCACCTAACTTTCCTCGCGAAAGATTGAAGACTGCTGAATTTTCCTAAAGTAAAACCTTTAATTTCTTACAGAGTAACGCCCATAAATCCATATTAACCAATCGGAATAGACTGTATCCTAAACCTGTTCCGTAGAATGTTTGGATTGACAAGACAACTAAACAACTAATCATGCCGTAATTAATCATTACTTTGAACAATCATCTATAGCCAGCTGCTGCCCTTTAACCGGTCGATTTTGGGGAAAGAGTCTTATGACATTTTCTTGTACCATAGCATCTGACTCGGTCATATTACGTTGGCTAGAACGAATTCCATTTTGACGTTCAGAGATGAAATGAAAATAATCATCTATCTCTAGCCCTTTCTACTTTAATTAAGTTGACTTTGATACAATTCCTTTAACCAAAGCTTCTAAGAGTTTTCAAAATTCGACACATCACATAGGCCCCCCCCCCATTAAAATCTGGGATTTTGCTCATCGAATTTTGAAGTTACAGTTTAATTTAGTGTTTACATGTCCTGAAGTGACCCCTTCACCTCAGACTCAAGTAACCGACTCATGCAATCTGCCCCCACATTTGAGTTTCCACGAATGTAACGCAGCTTGACTTGATATTGTTGTAGAAACAATGACCACCTCATTAAACGCCCATTAGTCAATTTAGCCTGTGCAAGATACGCTAAAGGTTGATGATCGGTTTCTAGAATAAACTTTCGCCCATACAGATAACACTGAAACTTATGAATCCCAAAGACAATCGCTAGGCATTCCTTCTCAGTGACTGAATAATTACGCTCAGCGGTATTAAGTTTCCTACTCGCGTATGCCACAGGAAATAAGTCCCCATCATGTTCTTGCAGTAAAACTGCACCAAGACCTCTGTCAGAAGCTTCTGTACGTAAAACAAAGTCCTTTGTCACGTCTGGTAGCTTAACAATGGCGTCTGACGTCAGTCTATCTTTCATCTTTTCCTCCAGTAGCTTCATACTAAACTCCTCCAAATCCTTCACACCTGGTTTCTCCGGCAGAATACCTTCGTGATCGTGAAGTATCTCCTCCACCTCGCCACGTTGGTTTGACGTTAACATTACGTCATGGACGACGTCTACATAAGTTTCGTTCCCCGTCAACGGACAACTAGGAAGTACTTCCGCCACTCCTCCATTGTCTTCGAGTTCTTACGTCACAACTGTAGCAACCACGAACTCAGTAGGTGACTCTCTTTCTCGGTAGCATTAAAGTAGGTTAACGTGGTACAGCTTCTCTTTATCGCCCACCCTGATGCGATAATTCTGTCCACCCTTCTCCGTTACAACGAACGGTCCTCTCCAAGACACTTGGAGTTTGTTATGTTCTAATGGCAACAACAACAACACCTTGTCGCCTACCTCAAACTTACGTTCTTTCGCCTTCTTGTTGTAGTACTTGGCCTGACGTTCCCTTGCATCACAGAGATTTTTCTTGGCCAAGTTACAATCTTCCTCCAGTTTATTACGGAGGTCAACAACGTACTGATATGTTGTTCTTACCTCTTCGGATGCTTTCTCATCCGTCCACAACTGCTTCAATACAGCCATGGGTCCTCCCACTGTCCTCCCATAAACTAGCTCGAACGGCGAAAATCCAAGACTAGCTTGGGGTACTTCGCGGTACGCAAAAAGTATCGCGGGAAGGTATCGATCCCAATCTCTAGGTCGATTTTCGCATAACTTTTTTTTTTTAGAGCTTGTTTCAATGTACCAATGAAACGCTCCACAAGACCGTTACACTGTGGGTGATAAGGGGTAGTAGTCAGGTGCCTGATAGAAAGTAACCGGTTTACTTCCTCCATCACCTGGCTAACAAACTGCGTCCCTTGGTCAGTTAATATTTCGTCTGGTACACCAATTCTAGACCAGACCCCTAACAACGCTTCAGCTACCGTAACTGAATCGATGTTCTTTAAAGCAACAGCCTCCGGGTATCGGGTAGCATAATCGACAATCGTTAGCACATAACGATTGCCACTTTCCGCTGCGGGCTTTATCGGACCTATCAAATCCATAGCCACCCGTGAGAAAGGTTCATTAATCTGAGGGGTAGTTCCTTGCGGCACTGGGCGATGTGAGGTCTTAGGTGCCACTCACTGACACTTGTCACACGACAGACAAAACCTCCTTACATTACCATACACACCTGGCCAATAGAACTCCCTAACTAACCTATCTCGCATCTTAGCCACACCCATGTGACTACCAAGTAAACCTTCATGTGCAAGCCTAAGTACTTCATCCCGCTTAGACCGTGGTACAATTACCTGCTTATACCTCTCGGTCCCCTTTCGAGCGTATCGGTACAAGATACCTCGCTTCAGTGCGAACTCTACCTCACCGTCGGGGAAGTTCCGCACTGACTTGTCCTTTGCATACCCGTGTATCGTATTAAGGGTAGAATCTTCCTCTTGAAATCTCCTTAATTCGCCAGGTAGCAAATTATCTATGGGCGAAGTCGAGGTTTTCAACGGTTTCGGCCCTGACCTTCGTCTCATAGACCTAGTCTCTACAGACCCTACGTGTACAGGTGTACACGTCATAGGATTAGGTTGTGGCAATACATACCTACATCCTAAAATAACATCATGCGACAACCCTGACAAGCACGCTGCTTGAATTCGTCCTTTCACATAGGGCGAATCAAGATTGATATGAACAACTGGAATGGATTCCCTACTCTTATTTGCAAATTGTACCTCTACAGTCTTACCTGTATAATCAGTAGGTTTAACAAACTTGCTGTCCACCAAAGCTGGATAACTACAGCGGGTGTCGTACAACACAGTAACCTCTACGCCATTTACCGTAGCTGTTGCTGTATTGGACCACTCCAATAGATTACTCAGTTTACTAGTATCTGGGGTCACTACATTTACAGTAGGACGGTATCTTCTACAGTTTTTAAGAATATGGCCGGGTTTGTTGCAGCCATTACACAACTTCCTCTTTCTTACCAGAGGTTATCTTGTCCATCCCTTGGGACTCACCTGAGCCCCGGGACTGATCACGGCTGGGATTGTCAGCCCTTTGGCTTCCCACCATTTTGACCATTCCGCCTGATAGGTGTTAAACCATTACCTCTCCTAACCTCTGGGACGCTGGTTCGATCCCTGCCACTCCATGTGGTTGGACGAGAGTGTGCAGCTTCATATCGCTCGGCCATTACACTAATATCTTCTAAGGTCGCGAAATCACGCTCCGCTAAAAATACTATTAGGTCTTTAGGGTATGAGCTGAGGACATGTTCCTTTAGAATTTCTTCCCGTATGCCTTCGTATGAAAGTTCGGCTCCGGAAATTTTAATCCACTTATCGAAAAGTACGCGTGCACGATTATGAAATTACGCGTGAAACTCTGGGGCTTTCTTAGATGACTCTCTGAAAAGTTTATGGAAACTTTCAGCTGTCAGCTCGTAGTGCCGTAGTAACGCTTTCTTGAGAGCTTCATAATCATCTATTTCAGCGGGTGCCAAATTATGATAAACCTCCTTGGCGGCGCCTTGCAAAAATGCCGAAATATTAATAGCCCACTGTTCTTTGGGTATTTGATGTATTAAAGCTAACTTTTCAAACTGGGTTAAAAAGTTGTCAATAATTTCCTCCTTGTCGTTAAACATAGGCATGGTTATCTGGACGGTACGTCTATCCTCAGTTCTTCTGCTCGAGGGTCCTAACTGTACGTTCAGTTCTTCGCCCCTCCTGGACTTCACTTCTATTCTTAGACTTTTCATGGCTAACGTATGTTCTCTCTCTTTATTCCTTTCCTCGGCTTGCAGTTTAGCTAACTCAAGTTCTTTTTTCTCTTTGGGCGGCCGCTTGTTTTTTCTTCTCTCTTTCGGCCTGCAATCTGGCTAGCTCAAGTTCTTGTTCTCTTTCCTTCTGGGCTGCCTCTCTTTCGGCTGCATCTCTTTCCTTCTCTCTTTCGGCTACTTCTCTTTCCTTCTCTCTTTCGGCTGCTTGCTGTTCTTTGTACTCTTTGAGACTAAGCTCTACAAAGTCAGATAACTGTGTCCCTTCATAACCTAATTCTTCCGATCCAAGAACTTTGAATTCTTGCGCAAGATGCCGTAATGTTGCCATTCTTGTCTACCTGTCTTGTCGCTAACTCACCTAGATTAGTATCACTAACCTGTTTTCTGCCTTCAAGAAAACAACTTCTCTATGAATATCAACGAATATTCTAACTCAGTAAAGTCTTACCTACAGACTTACTTAAAAATCACACAATTTAAACGGCTTTCGGGCAGTACCAAACTATAAATTCTCCCTAAATTCGTATCGTCTGCAACACATGTGCAAATTACCCTGGGGATATTTCCTTAATGATCTCTTCTCGCAAGAGTACTAAGGCAAAATATTTATGGGTTACTTAGATACGGACAACCAACCACGCTTCAGCAATTTCAGGTACGGAATCTTAATTTCTTACGATGTCATGCAACATTTAAGAAATTCACAAATCATGCATAATTTCAAACATATAAGAATAGGTGTTGACTCAATTCACACTCGTAGTTACTTATTTAAAATATACAAATCTATCACTGATACTGTGTTGTATTTCTTTCAATATATGCTCAGATCTGCTTTTTTCCACTGTTCAAATATCCCGGAACGAGGCTCCCACTTATGTGGGGAATTGGCAACGTGCAAAACACACCAACCTCTTTCACTACGGTTCGTTGCTAGGGAATGACCTCCGCGGTGTAGTTTATCCAGTGTGGATGGATAGAAAGAAGAATGCAGATCAATGAACAAATATATTAAAGAAATAACAAAACGAGCACCCTTTCAATGAACAAAGATAAAATTTAATCAGTTTATCAACAGAATTTAAAATGAAAAGAAATCAATGACTTGGTTACAAAAGAAGGAAAAATGGTACTAACATGTACTCAAATAAAAAGACAATACAAATTTCTTTAAATGTAAAATTACTTTCAACGTTAAATTACTATCTTCATTGCCTATGAGATGTGACCTTTGAGTGCAACGAGAGACTTCATCACCTATTTTATGCGGACATCAAGACTTCCGTTCGTCCCTGCTCTACCGATCTTTGTCTAGCTGTTTCGTCATGGACTCTTGTCCGTCGAACTCTGACTTAACAATCGTCTCTGGACTTAGATTTCTGCGTAGAACTTGTTCTGGTCCTGTGATTGTTCAGGGATTTCTCATGTGAATCCAGGAAAGCTGGTTCCTTCAATAAATAAAATGTCTCGCAATAGACAATAGGTCACATTCCCAAGTATATCTATATTTTTACATTAATTCGGCTCAGAAACAAAAGGCATAAATTCTGCCGCAGTAACTCTTTGCTCCTTAACTGTTACGTTTACACAAACGGTCAATGCTTGTCCTGACCTTAATTCGGGTCACGCTAGGGATGGTCAATTAAATTCAACTCAGCCGTATGAACCCGTATGTAAACCCCCCTTGACTGCTTACTCTGTTAAGTTACATATGGCTTAGACCTCCAGATCTGTTTTAAAATAGTTTACTCGACCAATTAAATATTACAAACTAGCATATAGATATACACTTAAGTGATCAATTAAATATTACGAACTAGTATATGGTATACATGTAATGTTAGGTCATACTCATTCTAAACAGAGTTAATCCAAAAACTTTGAAACATTACCCATCATTCCTTAAGCTTAATTCATTTAAATTCCTAATCACTCCTATGTATTCAAGATTCAATTACATGCAATCTTGTCAACTAATCTAATGAAATTTTAATTACATTCAATCTTGCCAATTCTCCAAATGAATTGATAATTAGAAAATCAAAGAATAAAATGTCATGACTAGCATTTCACTAAAATCCTGCAAAATGAAATCATACATACATACATCATATCAAGAATACATTTGAAATAGATCAACAAATGAAATAACATATTAAAATCGGGAAACTAAGATTGCGTACCTTTTGCCGTTTCTTTATTCGTTTCCACGAATCTCACGTATAGTCCGTCTCCTAACTGAGACAACTATCTGGCCCCTTACTCAATAACGAAAACGTACTTGCTACGAATTCGGAGTCCACCTAACTTTCCTCGCGAAAGATTGAAGACTGCTGAATTTTCCTAAAGTAAAACCTTTAATTTCTTACAGAGTAACGCCCATAAATCCATATTAACCAATCGGAATAGACTGTATCCTAAACCTGTTCCGTAGAATGTTTGGATTGACAAGACAACTAAACAACTAATCATACCGTAATTAATCATTACTTTGAACAATCATCTATAGCCAGCTGCCCTTTAACCGATCGATTTTGGGGAAAGAGTCTTATGTCATTCTCTTGTACCATAGCATCTGACTCGGTCATGTTACGTCGGCTAGAACGAATTCCCTTTTGAAGCTCAGAGATGAAATGAAAATAATCATCTATTTCTAGCCCTTTCTACTTTAATTAAGTTGACTTTGATACACTTCCTTTAACCAAAGCTTCTAAGAGTTTTCAAAATTTGACACATCACACATGTGTTCATAGACTCATCTATATTACATGGATAATATGTTGGAGGAAATAAAATTCCACACCTTATGTATATCATTCAATTATCTCCCATACACCAGGCATAACATTTCAAGAAGCATTTTCAGTGATTGGTTATGAAAATAAAAAGATTTATGAATTCTTATATTAACCCTCAATCTTGTTGCAGAAGCGATTTAATAATTTCTCAGTAAAGTTTACCAATTGAAAAAATGATAAAGTAAGTTTTGCTTGTTTTAGGTACTTTTCTGTCTAACTGAATCTCATTATTGTTAATTTCTTATGTAGAAGAAATCTAAATTATATGCATCTATATTATCTAAATTATTCATCCTTTTACATTAGATGGGAATGAACACCACTTCACCTGAAATTTTGGTGCCTGTAAGGGATGTTATAGCACAGGTGCCTTCAGACTGTCCTTGGACCTATGAGGCACTGCCTCCATATATTTGTCCAAGTAAGGTCATCAAACATTCACTAATCAGTTTTACAATTGCTGCTTTTGTCTCCTTTATTTCCTTTATCTTAAGCTACATCTCCCTTTCATGTACACACATTCCTCCTGTTTTTTAAACTTCATTTGACTTACTGTACTTATTGTTTATTTAACATTTTTCTGTATTTTATTCCCCTGATTTCACCCCAAATCCAACATAATCCCTTAGAAGCTGTGGTCTGCTATAGTGGGTGACAGATTTGCTTATTGCATAAATTTTATTCACTACACAAAGGAGGGAAGCTTTCCATTTGTGTTACAAAGAGGAAGGGAAGACTGACCTTGGTCTGAGGACTGGGGATTAGTGACCCCATGTGTCTGCAGACAGTGTAAAGTGTTGAAAGCTTATACTTTGTAATAAGATTGGGTCATGTCCACCTGTCTCTGACGTTAAGATCTGCATCAACCAAAGAAATATAAATTCCTTTATTTTAGGCCAATTGTACTCTTTGAAGTAGAAGAGGTACATACTAATTGGTACATTGACCTTTGACCTAGTTATTACATAATGTTATAATGTAATTTATCCCCTATCACCCTTGTGAAGTTCAAAAAGTGCTGGTATAAATAAAATGCAATTCCTAGTTATAACAAGTCATTTTATTTATGAAATGCAGTTTGTTAGTAAAGTACAAATAAGAAAATAACAGCAAAAAAAGGAAAATAGCTACTTATTTTTCCAGAAAATGGGGTACTAACTTGATATTTCTAAAAACATCAAAAGTAGGGGAGTGTTTTGTCTTTGTCAGTTCCAATTTTATTCAACCTAATTTGAAATTCCCTTTCTTTCTTTTCTCTTTGTATCTTTTCTATCTGAAACATAACCTGTCTTATCTCTAATTCCAACTTTTTTTAGGTGTATTTCCATTTTCAAAATGTCCAACCACTCCTTGCTAAAATTAAAAAAATTCTCTATTTTTTGGTATTTTTGATGATATTTTTAAAAAGCCTGTTGATTTCACTTAAGATTTCAAACAAAATGTTTAATAATACTTGGGATTTAACAAATTCTGAAAGGAGGGGAATTTAAATTTTGAAAACAATTTCTAAAATATTTTAGCTAGTGAGTAAAGTTCCTGATGACCAGGATGGTTTGTGTACCCTCATATCAATATTACTCTGTGAGACCTGATTTGACATACTGAGATCTTTACCAGCATCATTAATAGTAATACCTTCTAAATTATCCATATTTGTCAGAATCTCATCATGAGAAGTAACATGCAATAAAAATCAGCTAAAAAAACAAGTATATCAAATATAAAATCACCTAAAAGATTAAAATAATGCTGCCAATGCCACTTTTGTGACACATTAGGTATTAAAAACTTTAAACTATAGGATTCTCAAGCCAAGAACGGCACACATGGAGAACAAAAACCATTTCAGGAGACAATACTTCAAAAACAGTCAATCACTAAATATTGGTCCCAAAGGATACTAATATTGAGAAGGCATTAAATAAAGTAATCTGACTTTTTTTAATTCATGTATTATATTGCTTATATCTTAATTATTATTGTATGAGGGAGTACAACCAAAAAAACAATTTTGTGACATGGGAATTACCCTTTGAATCCTTTTCAATCTATGTAAAGTACATGCAAGTAACAGAATGGAGATTCATCTTACTTCATTAGAACACATTGGTCTAGCTCACATACACATATGATGGAGCTCGGTAAAAATAAATCTGGGTCACTCAAATACACTGAAACCCAAATGGGTTAAAACTACCAATAGTAATTGTATTGCAAAAACACACTTAACAAATAACAAAGGCATACCAACATGTGTTTATACATATTGATGAGCTTGGTAAAACAATGTTGAGTTCTGGGTAAACTTGGTAAAACTGAGGTTTCCAAAGAGGAAGTTGGCAAGCAATGTACAGATACTGAATGCGGTTGTAGCACTGTATGTTCAATCAATCAAAATTTGTATGCATACAACAGTGTTGCATTTAGCATGCATGTTCCTGACATGATGGGTCAAGTTCACCATATATTACCTGTGTTGAGGTTAGATTAGAAATATACATATTTACAAGACAAACTCAACAGGAAGCTCTCTGCCCAAATGCATAGGTACTGATGTTATTAGGGCACATGACTGGAATTTTAACTACAGCTCAGAGCCAATCATTCCTAAAAAAGTATGTAAAGCAACCAATCTAAAGGTGGCTAACATACCTATCTGGAAACAATCGGAGTTGCTGAGAACACTGCCAATGTAAATATAACAAATAATATTTAGAGTAAAATATACATGGACATCACTCAACAGTTACATTTAAAACACCATATGTGCATATCAATTATTAAAAATAGAAAAAAGAAAAGTGGAAACATTAATTCAATGAAAGATGATGGAATGTAATCATGCTTGAATCATTAATGTGTTTCTTCCTGGTAAAAAAAATATAGAATAATATGAAGCATTTATATTCTAATTTCTAGGAATGACATTTATCATTACAAAATAAAAAAACTGTAGCAATCCATTACAATCTGATTCCTGCAGATTTATGGGCATGTAAACCATTGATAATCAGTTGAACATTACACAAACATATCAGATACAAGAAAGGGACAAGTGCGCAAGGTGGAGTTAAATGTTCAAGGTAGAAGTTAACGGATCAAAAGCTTGGTAAGACATCATTAAGGAGAAATCTAACAAGCTCTGCAATATGCTGATGTTACCAGTCTAGATCTATACCACTATTGCTAAGATGCTCATCTGCAAAATGCTGATGTCACCAGTCTAGATCTATACCACTATTGCTAAGATGCTCATCTGCAATATGCTGATGTCACCAGTCTAGATCTATACCACTATTGCTAAGATGCTCATTTGCAATATGCTGATGACACCAGTCTAGATCTATACCACTATTGCTAAGATGCTCATCTGCAATATGCTGATGTCACCAGTCTAGATCTATACCACTATTGCTAAGATGCTCATCTGCAATATGCTGATGTCACCAGTCTAGATCTATACCACTATTGCTAAGATGCTCATCTGCAATATGCTGTCACCAGTCTAGATCTATACCACTATTGCTAAGATGCTCATATGCAATATGCTGATGTTACCAGTCTAGATCTATACCACTATTGCTAAGATGCTCATCTGCAATATGCTGATGTTACCAGTCTAGATCTGTACCACTATTGCTAAGATGCTCATCTGCAATATGCTGATGTCACCAGTCTAAATCTATACCACTATTGCTAAGATGCTCATCTGCAATATGCTGATGTCACCAGTCTAGATCTATACCACTATTGCTAAGATGCTCATCTGCAATATGCTGATGACACCAGTCTAGATCTATACCACTATTGCTAAGATGCTCATCTGCAATATGCTGATGTCACCAGTCTAGATCTATACCAGTATTGCTAAGATGCTCATCTGCAATATGCTGATGTCACCAGTCTAGATCTATACCACTATTGCTAAGATGCTCATCTGCAATATGTTGATGTCACTAGTCTAGATCTATACCACTATTGCACATGACATGAAAACAAGAGTGAATTTTCTCAACAACCAAAAACTTGAATATGCAAGACGCTGCATCTGAGTTGTTAGATTATTACTAGTCTTACAACTACCCATGTGGAAAACGAAAAAAAAGAATACAAAGTTTTAGCAGAATATTGATTCTTCTGATCTTAAAAAGAATTATGACAAAATGCATAACTCCTCAAATAGTGTCCAGAAATTCTTTCTTTTCTGGAGTGTATGCTCTTGGATCACACACCCCATCCCTTCAAGTTAAGTCTTTCACATGCATTTGAACCTAACTATACCACTGATAATAGTCCAGTGGGTTGGGGTGATGTTATGAGCAGAGGGAGTTTTAAAATTAGATAAGAACAAGGTCGGCCACTAGCTTTAGTTTACAGATGCAAATGAAGCACATACAACTATTTTCAAGATTTAAAATTGTTGTAACCCTATGGTCATAAACAAAGTAACAGAAAGCATAACCAACAAGTTTTGTAATACTTAACAAATAATTTAATTTTCAAATCAAACACTGAAAATTCAATAGTAGTATGAATTCAGTCCAAAATAATCCTAAAACATTCTGGATAATTATGAATTTCAGGTCCTCAAATATGCTTTTTTGCCAAAAATCTTCATATATTGTAATGATATTGTTCAGAATTCCTTCGAATAAACATTAATTCCCGAAGAGTATTTTAGTCCAATGAGCACTTTGTAATTCCAATGAACAATCAAAACAAATGCTTTCTTTTATATATAAATATAACATTCAACACATCTGCTGGTTGATGTTAAAACAAGAACACAGGAAATAAGAATCATATATCTCTTCAGCTCTATCCAATTATATACACCCATATAGCTCCAAAATGCAAGCTTTTTCTACTCTGAGACATTTCATAAAACCCAATGATGTAAACGAATCTACCTGATGAACCCATTCAGTGGAAAACAACTTAATTCTAAGAATCCACCCGACCTCACTAGCCAGTGAGAAATTACTCCAAACATGTCAACAGGTCCAATATATAGGATGAATTTAACTTGAGCATTTGTATAGCTCAATATCTTTAAAATAAAATCTCTACTTATTGACAAAAAGAATAATCTGCATAAATCAAACAGTTGTAATATTAATATCCTTCCTCTTTGTATCCAAGAACAGACTGTCTATCAAGGCTAATGATCAACCTACTAACATGTCTACTTATTTACCTGGATACTGTACTATACCTAATATGGATGCAAGGTTTAAATTGTCTACTTATTTACCTTGATACTGTACCATACCTACTAAGGATGCAAGGTTTAAATTGTCTACTTATTTACCTGGATACTGTACTATACCTAGTATGGATGCAAGGTTTAAATTGTCTACTTATTTACCTGGATACTGTACTATACCTAATATGGATGCAAGGTTTAAATTGTCTACTTATTTACCTGGATACTGTATCATACCTAGTATGGATGCAAGGTTTAAAGTATTTTGGATACCATAAATATGCATGTAACATTGATTCTAGTTTTCAAAGATATGTTATCTATAAGCTGTAATTATCCAGTGATCAGAAATTATTACATAAATAATACTGTAAATAATAAACTTCAGAGCAGAACTGGTATATTTAATCTTATGAAAGATCAGGCTGCATCCAGACAATTGCAATATTTCTCAAGCTAAAAGATTTGTGTAACAAAAACACTACCAAACATCTTAAATGGTCTCATATTTAAAATATCGAGCAGAATTCAGTCTCCATCATATCCCTCTTTCTTTATTTGAGCTGTAATGAGATTAGTTTTCCTGTTTTCATCAAAGAAAAGATCATTAGAACGCATAATTTGATCATTATGAGAAAGTCATCTTAAGATGTAATGAAATAGTATAAAAAGCATATTTTGATCACTGAAAAAGTCATCTCCAAGGTATAACAAAGTCAAAATAACTGAGAAAGTCATTTGTAAAATATAATAAAGCATTGAAAGCATGTCTTTTTATCAATGAGAGTCCTCCTAAAAATATAACACCTCATTTAAAGGGCATATTTTCATCACAAATAAAGTCATGCCTTATCTTTAAGATATAAAAAGCATTTGAAGAGTATAATTTAGTGATTGAAAAAATGGCATCTCACTCTTAGCGAATGATAAAACATATGAACATAATTTGGTCACTTTCATAAATTCCTGTTTTAATATCAGCAAAAAACAAGATATTCAAATTGCAATATCCATTTGCAATCAGAAAATGGTAGAAGAAAAACATTTCTTTACTTTGATGACTTCATGCCTCATTTGTAATGATGTACAGAAATATTCAATTACTTCTTCTGCATGTTTCTCGTAATGCCTCTTGAAAGTGCACATCCAAAAAGGCATACACGAAGGGATTGATTGCATGATGTATGAAGTACAATCGAAAAAAGAAGAAATAAACTGCTCGTTCTCCTGATGAAAGATTCCTTAAAATGTTGTTTTCACTGGCAATCAGCGACAGCAGAATAAGGTAAATAATGGTGGTAATTATAAAGACAGCTGAAAAAATAAACATTATTAATGTTTTTCGTTCAAGTTTTATGTGTTTGTGTCCAGATAATGGTGAGAGGAGCTGCACACTCTCTTCTCCAGTATCTGCTGTGACTGATGTGATGTTACTTGCTCTCTGTCGACTTCTTCGGATTTCATGGGCAATTAGAACATACAAGACAGCCATGATAATCATGGGTATGACAATTATCACTGTTGTCATAGTTGAGTAAATGAGAGGATTATCTGTATTTTTATATCTGCCATCTGTTTCACATGAAGTCACATTCACAGTAAAGTTTTTGTATGGGACACTGTAATCTTGTACTCCCCAATAAATTGCTACAGGTGTTGCAACTATTCCAGCAATGATCAAAGCACAAACACACAAGAATATTGCCATCTTGGGTCTGATTTGCCGGCCGAACGGTTTACATACTTTCCTATATCTGTCAATTGCTATCAGAAACAGGCAAAGGGCTGAAGCACAGACTGTGAAAACGTTAAAGAATGACTTCGCCTTGCAGATCTCTGGTACAGGATAGATGTACCAGAAACTTTGTGTAACCATCTCTCCCGGGATGGTGGTAAGACAACTTGTCAGATCAATTAATGCTAGAAACAGTACAAAATATTTGAAGTTACATCTGTGATACTTGAATGAGAATACATAAAGAACCAGTACATTCCCAATGAAACCGATACAAGCTAATATACCGACAAAGACAGTTACTGGTAAAACATCTTGTACAAAGTCACTGTTAAGTCTTTCAGCAAGGTCGCTGTACTGTTCAATATTTCCCATCTTTAAAACTGAATGTGTTATTATGAAATCCTGTCAGCACTTCAATATATTATATCAACACTTTCTGAAGTCAGTTAATGATTGATCTCACTCGTATGTGCCACGCGTTACTATAAACACCAAAGTACAGTGAAAAACTGAAATACACTAGTATTTACATGTTCTCGGTGTATATAACGGTGTACACATAGAACTTATGATTTGCTTTTTGTTTGAATAGTATTACAGAACAAAATAAAAATGACGATCGATTCTGATACGAATTATTTACAATTGTCCTCGTTACAGCTAAATTCTTGTAATGGCGTCACTTGGTCCTACTTGATTCGACAGATACAATCAAAGACATTAATCGTAAAACATACACAAAATGAAAGTGATAACCAAAAGTATTCACCTACATAACGGTATATATTTACTTTAGTTTTTGATGATACAGTTTTTGATAAATATATAGCATTTAATTTAATTGTTGTTAAAATGTTTCCCTTATTTGGCAATATTAAAACGTACTTATATGCTACTTTTGTTAATATGACAGTTGATTACAAAGGTTTGAAGAAATCTTACTGGAAGCATATGAACCGGCAATATTCATAAAGGATTCGGAATTGACGAGTTCATTGAATGCCCTAAGAGATCAAAATAAGTAAACTGATTTTGAAGTTGAATGTTAGATTCATTAGACCGAATGATAGATTCCCAAAAGACTATGATGCAGACAAGGTGCATCGATTTTTAATGAGAAAGGGCTTTTTTTTTGTTGTGGAAGTGTTACTTCTTTGTGAAAATAATAAGTGTTTGTATGATAAAATAATAAGTCGAAAATCTGTATTTGACCATTTTTGTTTCATTGATATATTTTAATAAATCCAACCGATAACAATCATCTGTCTGACGAAAACCTGTTATGACAAAATCTCCATAGAAATATTTTCAATGATCAGGTTTGGATCTTTTAGCAGTATTTCTCACAGCTCATCTTTAGTTTCGTTTGTATTTGTTTGAATAATAATAATAATAATAATAATAATAATAATAATAATAATAATAATAATAATAATAATAATAATAATAAGCAAAATAAACTTTGATTCAAATTTATATGAATTATTTACTCTTTATGTGTAGGATAGGTATGATAAATGTCGAGTCGAAGTACATATACAGACTGAAAGTGAAAAACAAAGTACCAAAAGTACTCAAGATATCGTGTGCAAGAGTGAAAAGAGTGCAATTGTAACAAGCCAGGATATATGATGATTGACAAAGATAACTCAGGAAAGCATTATCGATAGGAAAAACTTTTTTGGGCAAAATTTAATAATTACATTTAATTCCATATATAATGTATATATGTCAATGAATGAATAATTTGAGCACACAGATGAATTAATTAATCCATTAGTATTTAAAATTCTGTTCTTCTTAAAAATCGGACTTTAAGTCATGTTACACAAGGTAAAATAAACATAACCGAAAGCAATATCATATAGCACATAATGACGAAATCTCTGGTTCATATTTAGATTTTTTGCATTAATTGTCACAGTTAGTACATAGATGTTTCGTTTTCTTTTTGTCCAGGTTTTCGTCCGTTAGTCATTGGTACAACAACATTATGTATTTTGTGTTTATGTCAATGTGGCGTCTAAAGCGTTTGTACAAGATTGTGCGTTGTTGCTCTATCATTTTTATCCATAATGATTGTTGACTGAAATTGTTGGTGACTGTCGGCAAGTAGGAATTCTCCTGTGCTTACTGGAACATTCTTCAGATTACTGAATTATCAAGTTATTAGTTCATGTGTCAGCTGTACAAATTCCGTAAGCATTTTCGTCTTCCAGTCAACTGTCTGTTTAAGAATGTGGTTCATGGACTCAATTATTATTTTTACACATGCGGTCTATCTGATAGATTTTTAACGGTTTGTTGACTTTTAGTTTGATATCTGTCTTTAGTTTGTCTTGAAAGTAATTAAGAAATATTTATAAAATTCCAGCACAAAGATTTTCTAAAGCTTTACATTTTTCGTCAAAGCAAATACTGTCATGAGCTTCAACTAGTCCTTCTTCCCCCAAATTTTCTTTCAATATAGTGTTGCGGTCAATCACGGTAACTGAGTTGTGTTGTCTGCCAATATATCACTAACATTATCTTATAAATGGCGTGTGCACAAAACTTGTGATGCTTATGTAATACCTTTGACTAGAGCCTTCTCATCGTCACTTCTAGTTACAAGGCTCTTAAAATTTGAATCCATAAGTTTTACTTTCAACTGATGGAAAAAATGACTAAGTTTTAGTATCTCTATTATGGTGAATGAAGAATAATCCAAGTTAGTTTGGTGGCTCATCTTTTCTGACATTTTTTTTTTACTGTCAGTTGTTTGCAACATGTTACCATCACATGCATTTTACAAAGCATACAAGTTTTGTCAAAGCCAAGTACAGTCTGTCCGGAGCAACATCGATTCTTAATGTCAGTTTTTTGTTTGTCTGTGTACAAAATTAGATTAAAGCTAGTACGCCCGAGGGCAAGAATGGCCCGATATAGTTACACATAGTTTAAAATAATTGATTTTAATAATCTTTGTCAATTGCAATTACAAATGGGGATTTCGTACATAGCATTGAGTTGAAGTAGGTCAATGAATTCAAAAGAATATAATATTAATAATGTATTGATTGGACAGAATATATAGATGGATACAATGAAAATCATAAAAGTGTTGCAAACGTGTAGATTCATTTCAACGAAAACTTCGGCACAAATGCACTCTAATTAAAAGCTTGGAATCATATAAATTTGATCAAAATATTTACTTGTAGAATAATAAGGACAAACAATGTCATTCATCAAGACATCTATTTATCTGCATGGTATAACTAAAATGTGAAAAGTGCGAAAAGTTACGTAAATTTACAAAAAAATTACGAAAAATTACAGAAATATTGCTAAAAGTTACAAAAATCTCATTTAAAATTATATATTGACCGACTATTTTGATTTTCAGTTTCAGTTGATACTTATATCTCACGAATTAAATGATATCGTTATACACAGGCTTTAATATATTTTTTATTGTATATAAAGTATTTCCAAAATGATCCTTTTAGCGAATGATATTCTTTTCTCGAAAAAAGACTTACTCGTATGCAAAACGGATTTACCAAGATTTATTATCAGTTGAAATCCATAATTTCATTTAACAAATGAAATTGTAATGACTATTAATTCATCTTCCGTATCATTTAACACATCATTCTAACAATGAGCGTGTTTAGGTTCTTACAGCAAATGGGGTCCTTTCGGAAATAGGTCTTACATTCCAACATGCTCTACCTCAGTTTAAATCAATATTTTCAAAAGAGTCTTTTTTTTGTGCCGAACCTTTCGTTGAAAAGAAGTCAGTCAAATCGAAAATGAGTTACGCTACTTCAAAGCTGTATTACACCGACTTTCAATGTCCATTCCACATTTAGCGATTCAAAAACGATTGTTTTCTTAATTTGAATAAGAAGTGGGATCTCAGGAAGGACAATAAAGGTGTGTGCAATAAATTAGAACATGAATTAAATGACTTAAAACAATTTGAATTAAATCGACTTACACCGTCCGTTCCAGGGATTACATTCATTCCGGAATGACCAGTCTTTATCGTACCACTTCAGAAACGATGAACCGTTTATGTTATCTGAAAATAAAGTACGACCGTTTGACCAGTTGTTTAAGGTATCACGGTACCAATTGCTTATCCATAGACCGCAATGCTAATGTTTTGCGAAATAAATATACTTTTTAACCTAACTCAGCATGCATGTCACACACTGTCACAGAGAACAATGTTAGATTGTTAATTTGATAACATCGAAAATAGGTATTTCATTGCATTTAAGAGAGATAACTCTGCTGGAACTAGACAGGGGTAAGAGTTATCTAGTTACACCGGTCACATTTTCAGTCATGTGTACCACATTTTAAAAAAAATCTTAAAAAATACAAAATGTGATCTAGATATGAATTAACATAATTCCATATGTTGCCAAGAGGCTCAACTTTTTTTAAAGCCTAAAAGAAAGTACAACTCTTACATAATGCACCAATCACAGCTTGTTTTGTTGTTTATTTCTGAATGCAATGTTCCCTACACCTTAAGCTCCGCCCACCTGGGGTTGTACAATTGGTACCGTTATACCTTAAACCACAGGGAGGGCTCGTATCATTGCTTACAAATTACCGTCATACATGTACTGTATCTATTATATAGTAAATGTATGACGGTAACTTGTAAGCAATTATACGAGCCCCTGTGGCTTAAACTAGAAAAAAAAAGTAAATAGTTCGTATCAAAATCGCTCCAATAATATTTTATTTTGTTCTGTATTACAATCCAAACAAAAACACATCATAATTCTTATGTGTACACCGATATATACATATAGAACATGTAAATACAAGTGTATTTCTTTTTTTTTTCTTTCAGTGTATTTCGGCGTCTAGAGTAACCAACGTACAAACCAATAACTCTCGGCCGACCACCGAATTAATCCAATCCGGCGAATTATCTTTTATTTTTATCTTTATGGTCACAAAGTCTTTCTACAGGATAGTCTGGTTCCCTGCTTCGTATGTTCCATGCATTTCACTCCGTATACTTTATACGAACGTATCCTGTGGTGTTACCAGATAATTATATTGTTGATAAAGCCCCCCACCCCCAAATTAGTATATACTTCGTAAAGTTTATCGTGTCGTATATATAGTGTTACAATAAAACATGCGACAATATATCATTTTGGGTACAATATTATATCTTGGATTGATAATTTTGTAGACGGCGCAAACATTTCATTGCTGACCTACTCCAGCAGACGATAAAGCAGACGATTGAGATCAGATGTTATAGACATTCCTGTCTTGATAACACTGAAAAGTAACACAAATCAGCATCGCTCAACCTTTATTGTGTATTTAATTGTGCATATCTTTAGCAAACACAATATAGACTTACAAAAGTAAATTGTTTTTTATTTTATTTGTCTTTTGTGACTTATTGCCTTGAAAAAGAAAGCGCTTGGGCTGGTGTCGCACCAGTTTTAGCCTGTTGTTTGTAAAATTTTATATCATATCAAGTATTTCACTGACCAACACGAATATGTTTGATCTATCTATCTATCTATCTATCTCTCTATCTATCTATCTATCTCTCTCTCTCTCTCTCTCTCTCTCTCTCTCTCTCTCTCTCTCTCTCTATATATATATATATATATATATATATATATATATATATATATATATATATATATATATATATATATATCTGCTGACATTGAGTTCATTAGTATCCATATGCATGTAGAGATCATGGGAGGGCATCCGTTATATAATTTATATCCATGTGTTTGAGAACTTTCGGTAACATATTATGGCAAAGACTGCCATAAACATAATGTTGGAAAATGGCTTTATATAGGGTGTATACGACTCTTGATAAAGTTGATAGTATATGGAGAGTTATACGCCCTGTACAAAGCCTGCCATGTCAGACATGGCTGTTTGTCAATTTATTATACAAATTAAGCTATGATTGAATTACTAGATAGATACAATACAAAACTTAAGTTTTGTAAATGTGTACAAAGTTCATAAATAAAAATTTCAATAAATGCATTTCTTTTTCTATTAAATTATACATTCCATGCCATGATTTTTGTTCTATTAATATTACTATCCATGTCATGTCTTGTTTTATTTAATGTTGTTTTCCATGTCTTGACTGTTTCTATTTAATGGTGTTTTCAATATTCGGACTTGTTCTGTTTAATGCTGTTGTCCATGTCATGACTTGTTCTATTAAATGTTACTATCCATGTGATGACTTGTTCTGTTTAATGGTGTTTTCCATTTCATGACTTGTTCTATTTAATGGTGTTTTTTAATCATGCCATGACTTGTTCTATTGAATGTTACTATCTATGTGATGACTTGTTCTGTTTAATGGTGTTTTCCACGTCATGACTTTGTTCTATCTATTTGATGTTACTATCCATGTCATGACTTGTTCTATTGAATGTTACTATCTATGTGATGACTTGTTCTGTTTAATCGTGTTTTCCATTTTATGACTTGTTCTATTTAATGGTGTTTTTTTAATCATGCCATTACCTGTTCTATTTAATAGTTTTTTCCATGTCAAGACTTGTTCTATTTAATGTTGCAATTCATGCAATAACTTGTTCTATTTAATGGTGTTTCCCATCTTGATCCGTGTTCTGTTTAATGGTGTTTTGAATACCATGACTTGTTCTATTTAGAAACTTATTCTAACGCAGACAAGGCAAGTTAATATATATTGACATATTGATTTTTCTATCGGTACGGCTATACCTTTATCCATTTAATTTCGTAACTGGTAATACAAAAAGGAATTCACTATTTCCATAAAATTAAAATGATGCCATTGAAACAGCATATAGAATTTATATACTGACTCTGCATACAGAGTTTATGGTACTGACACAGTATAGCATACAAACTTTATGTATTAACACAGTATACAAATTTCAAGGTATTGCCACAGTCTGTAAGGTTTATGTACTGACACAGTATCCATAGTTTATTAATAACACAGTATACAGAGTTTAGGGTATATACATAGTATGCTTAGTTAAGGGTACTGACATAGTATGCAGAGTTTATGTATCGACATAGAGTACAGAGTTTAGGGTATTGACACAGTATGTATAATACACGTAGCAACAATATACAGAGTTTATGGTATTGACACAGTATACAGAATTCAGGGTATATAAACAATATAGAGAGTTTAGGGAGAGTTTAGGGTATTGACACAGTATACAGAATTCAGGGTATAGAAACAATATAGAGAGTTTAGGGTATTGACACAATATATAGTTTCCCTACTGACTCAATATATAGAATTTAGAGTATTGACTCAGTATAGAGAGATTATATTGACACAGTGTACAGATTTTATGTATTGACATAGTATATGAGGATCAAAGTTATATAATACCAATGACATGAAATGGGTGTTTTTGCACTGACTTGTTTTATAGGTTTTCGAGCACGGCTGATTGTATTGGACATCGATACTTCCTTTAACCAGACATGGCCCTATATGGCTAACTGAGGACCTATAACAATGACAATATAAAACGGCCTGGGCCTACATAACTAACTGAGGACCTATAGGAATGACAATATAAAACGGCCGAGGCCTACATAACTAACTGAGGACCTATAGGAATGACAATATAAAACGGCCTGGGCCAACTTAACTAACAGAGGACCTATAACAACGATAATATAAAACCACCTGTGCCTACATAACTAACTGAGGTCATATAACAATTCTAATACAATGACAACTAGACCTACGCGATTAAATGAAGACGCAAATCAATGCCATTAGAAAACGCTGATTTAGTAATATAGTAGTATAGTTGAATGACTGTAAAGTGTTTCATTACTACGGAAGGAAATAGTGGTTGCAAAATATACAAATTTTATATTCTTCTAACCTATTCATTTTACAAAGAAGCTATCTTATAATTAGCATTACTCCAAACTTGAAGCGAAATCGAAAGAGTTGTTTACAAATCATTCAAGATATATGATGCACAAAATTATAGATTTATTTTAATTGAGCAAGGATGCTGACAATAATGTCTTGTCCTTTATTTAGTTTTAACCACGACAGGAAATAAACCACAAAATGCATTGCTAGTGTTTCCTTTTTTTGCTTAAGTTGCTAATAGCAGTTCATTTATGCACAATGCATATTCAGTCTGACTATTGCTTATTCAGTCTGACTATTGCTTAGTTTTAATATGCTTACATAACATTTTGTTAAAATCAATAATATCTAAGCTAACACAATGATATAACTTATGCTTTTTCTGTAATATTGATTGATGCAAATCTTTAAGATGAATTGGTATTAAACATTTACAATAAACCCTAAGTTTGTGTTAAAGAAGTAGGTTCGACAAATAATTCAACCAAAGAAGATCAATAGATCCAAGTTTGACGTTAGATTCACAGGGATGATAGACGGGGCACGTTTGAAACGTAAAGTCCAAGGTTTCAGAGTCCTATCATTTTGCTCCGAAAAGTGTTAGTACATAGAAAGTCTTTTATGGTAATTAAATTAGTGTACTTCAGTAGTAAGTACAAAAATTATATACCACATTTACATAAAAAAGAAAATACACATTTACATAAAAAAGGAAATATTAGAACAAAGTTCTCCAGCAACTTGTATTCCAGCAGTGCGTGCAATTCCGATGTTTAAATGCTCCTGACGTACGAATTAAAATCCCATGTGTCCAAGCAAGTGCAACCACCTTGATCATATACAAACTTGAGTGTGAAACTCGTCCGAGATACTGCGGCTATGGAATAGCAAGCACAAGAAATTTAGTGATGAAATTATATATGTCTATTAAATGATAATGGAAAATGCTGGACTCATTGGAGAACTCTGAAACAGAATAGTAATAAAGTTTTATTCTAGTTTTTGAAAAGTCATATGACTGCAGCATAGTTAGGGATTCTTATGGCAAACAGACATTCATCATACTTTATGTACAGTAAAAAAACCCAAAATTATAAAAAGTTTGCAGAATCAGTTATAAACAATATTTCGGTTCATCAAAGAAGCAAACTTCCTGATTTTATGGAAGGAGAACGCCCTCTCGATGTAAATGTCTTCTAATGGCCTTCTTCCACTTGAGTCTGATACTCCCTGTCAAAATCAATCCCATCGATACTGATTACCTGTTCTCAACATTGTAGTAGATTTTGAATGTTTTGATAATCCGTAATTATGTATATTCACTTCTTAAGGAGTCAAACTTAGGTAAGAGTTATATGTTCAACCTTTTTGTGTCCCATATTTGCAAGAAATGGTTCCAATAATATCATGACGTTGCATTATACAGAATATCCTCACTTTGGAGCACAACACGAAAGTGCGATTTTTAACTGGTTTGACATTTGATACCAATTTTGTTCAAACATCAGTACTGGATACTCTGTTTGAGTGTACTTTTTTTGGCATTTAAAAGAAAAAATATACCAATCTGTTTCGTAGTATTTAGTATATAATTCAGGAACTTAACAATCATTTACCTTATAACAAAAACGCCCATACACATTTTGGTTTGCAGAAATGCTTCTTAAAAAACATTCAGGGAAAGTTTTGAACCCCAGGGAAATTTATTTCAATTATGCAGCTGGAAACATTTTGCACACAGCAAATTGCATATAATCAAAATAAAATCTCAAACAGCAAACTGCATAAAATTAAAATGAAATCTCAAACAGCAAACTGCATATAATCAAAATAAAATCTCAAACAGCAAACTGCATAAAATCAAAATGAAATCTCAAACAGCAAATTGCATATAATCAAAATAAAATCTCAAACAGCAAACTGCATAAAATTAAAATGAAATCTCAAACCGCAAATTACATATAATCAAAATGAAATCTCAAACAGCAAATTGCATATAATCAAAATAAAATCTCAAACTGCAACTTGCATAAAATCAAAATAAAATCTCAAACAGCAAACTGCATAAAATTAAAATAAAATCTCAAAAAAAGATTAGCATCAGTTCACGACTATATAAGTGTATGCATGCTGTGCTGAAGATTAAGGGGAGAGAGACTGATACACAGACAGAGAGACAGACAGACAGAGAAAGTTTAATGTAACATAGCACAACCCTCAATATAGTGTCGATAAATATGAAGGGGAAATTGCAAAACAATATGTGAACATAAATCCTTCATAATAAAAGTAAATACGCTGTTTTTAAAGTTAAAGGTATATATTTCATATGAATTATTACAGTACAAATGTTACAAATGTACATATTCTTCAGAAAGAGAAACACTTCTAGCTAAAAGTAAACACATTCTCTAAAAAAATTAAATCATACAATAATGCTCCAGTGCTAAACGTCACTATAAACTGCCATTCTGCAGACATCGTAACGATATGTCTGAAAAATTGTAAAAAGCTATGTTAAAAATCCAAATCTCTCTTTCTCTCCCCCTGACACACAGACACACACACACACAGACAAACACACGCACACATCGGTATGCCTAGATATCAAACAGGAAAGAGTGTATAGGTAGATCATGTTTATGTAAGACGAGGGATATTAGACGGCTGTAAAATGTACGATTTTGCAAGGCCTTCAGTGTGGGTAGCAAATCCGTATGTATGTATGTATGTATGTATGTATGTATGTATGTATGTATGTAGGTATGTAGGTATGTAGGTATGTATGTATGTGCGTGCGTGCGCGCGCGTATGTATGTATGTATGTATGTATGTATGTATGTATGTATGTATGTATGTATGTATGTATGTATGTATGTATGTATGTATGTATGTATGTATGTATGTATGTATGTATGTATGTATGTATGTATGTATGTATGTATGTGTGTGTGTGTGTGCGTGCGCGCGTATGTATGTATGTATGTATGTATGTATGTATGTATGTATGTATGTATGTATGTATGTATGTATGTATGTATGTATGTATGTATGTATGTATGTATGTATGTATGTATGTATGTATGTATGTATGTATGCATGCATGCATGTATGTATGAATGTATGTATGTTTCTCTAATGATATATTTCAATTTCCGAAGCTAAACTATATGCATATCGACGCATTTTGCTCTAAAAGCAAAGTGAAAAAAGCTGATTTATTGTAGATAAAAGGAAATATTTCACTCGTGAAGTTCAAACATTTTTTATTCCACGAAATGGCTTCACAATTCGTGTCAATACAAGGTTTCCACATAACGAGTGAAATGTTTCCTTTATTCTACAAAAAGTGGTTATCCTCTGCTTATTATGTATCACATTAAGAGACTCTGAAACGAACGAGTGAACAAAATTCATATCGCCATAGTAACAATATTATTGGTATGAACAAGTGACTATATCACACTTTGGAACTGCTTTCGTTTCCGTTATTAGGAATTATTTACACTTATATATGATAATTGTGTTTTTTGCTGTTTTCAATTTCTATTTGTTCTACACCTTATTCTTCGCGCTCACTCTGCAACTCCTTTCGGATCAGGATGAGCAGCTTTCTCTTCATCACTTTTCTCCAGTACACAAACAAGATTAACAAATAGCAAATAAAATATACCATCACTTTATATTTATAAAAGTAGCGAGTAGGTTCAGTAAAGAATCAGTGCCTAAAACAAATCCCAAATAACAACAGGTGGGTCACAAGAATTCGCTTATCTAAAATAGTCTCACACATTGTTTATGCAACTTGTCATTGACCGAACTTAAACGTAAATATTACCTGTTTCTATGCGAATGGCGGATCCAAATTTTTTTTGGGACGGAAGAGTTGGAGTATAAACACGTAGGCAGGTAGTCAAAATAATGGTAAAATTTAATCATCTAACTGTAAAGAAAACATATTTAGGAAACATTCCGTTTGTTTCACACGCCTTTTTAAGTGTGTGTGTGTGTGTGTGTGTGTGTGTGTGTGTGTGTGTATGTATACAGGGTCCACTTCCAAGATCCACCCGTGTATGCGAAAGTCAATTCTCAAAAACATATAATTCTAAGAACCTATGAATTACATATTTTAATGTGTATCGTTCTCATATCTATGATTTAAAACAATGGAAAAAAGTAAAATAGAGTCGAGGAGGATACGAGCCTTGATTGGATACCGAAATTAACCAATAATCTGAACATGGTTGAAACGTCTGTTGGCAAACCAGTCTGTAAGGTTATCAAGGCCTCATAATTCACGTCTGAAAGCAGGGAGAGCAAATTAAATAATAAGTAAATTATCATTAACTTTTTAGTTTAAAAATTCTTGTCTCTGTAATGTATCAATCCGCACCTAAAGGTGTTATCATATCATACATTTTTGTTCAAATGAATCATGTAATTTAAAGTGAGTCAGTTTACGTTTGTATCATGTAACACTTTTATCTAAAATTGCTTGATTACAGGCGTACTTTTTCCCCAATAACTTGTTTTGTCATGACACACAATGGTGGAAATGGGCGCTATCTGTACATAATTTAGTGCAAAATACGAATTGGTCAAACTATATAAAGAAATATACCCCAGTAAACAGCAGTATACATCTTGAAATTTGTTGCAGGTGGTGTACGTATCGATCACTCAGTCAAGATAAGTTTGTTCATACACGTAAGGAAACATTTCATAACTATTTTATCAAGAATACAAATACTGATTCGTGTTTCTTCTATTTAATTAGTTTCCTTTAATGTCGATTGTCTAGATGTTTTATTTCACAGCAAGACATAAAGGTTATTTAGTGCCAAGACAATTGGAACAAATGTCGTAGCCAGGGATACACTATGGCAGCTAGCCCTGGCTGATGTGATGGTAGGGTTCGAACTTGTATTCTTCTATTGGCGAGTAAAACACGCTAGCCACTGACTTATCATATCATTTTTAAAAACAAAATTATTAAGGAGAGGTATATCATTCAGAAAATCTTATTGCTAAATATAATTATGTGTACCAAATGTACATCTCACTGTGATACATGGTCATTCAAGTCTTCGCATATTATCATGTAATGTTTACTTGTTTTTCAAATATTTTTTTGACATCAATATTTCATTTCTAGGTGCACACATGTTCAAAATGAACCCCAGGACGTATTTGATTCTCTTTGTTCTGACTTCTGTGTTGCTGAATGATTCTGAAGCCTTCCGATTCCGTCGTTTTAAGACCCGGGCTGATTTGATGGCAGGGTTTTCGAACCTGTATGCTTTTGGTGGCGAATCCAACACGCTTACCGCTGATTCGTCTTGGCCTTTCGTCCATTTGTTTTGGAAGAGATACATAATTTAGATAATATTTTTGTCAAAATTAATTAGATGTAACAAATGTTCATCTGAAAGTGGTTCCCGATATATTTAGTATTTGCGTATTGTCATTTAATTTTTGCTTGTTTTCCAAACATATTTTTACATTTATATATTTTATTTGTAGGTGTAGACATGCCCATAATGAAGCTTAAAACTTGTTTGATTGTCTTTCTTCTGACTGCTGTATTGCCGAATGATTCCGAAGCTTTCCGATTTCGGCGTCTTAAGAGTCGCGTGGTCAATGCAGTAAGAAGAATAGGTCGTGAGGTTCGGAGAATAGTTAAACCAGTAATATGTCCACTTACCTGTTCAAAGGTGTGCCCTGGTGTAGGTTCAGCTGTAGGCCTACACCCCGCTGTTACTGGAATTGGGTGTCATGCAGCATGCAGGAGGATTTGTAAGAGAAGTGTAAGAAAGCTTTCTTAATTGTGGAAATTAGGCTATCAATTGAAATGTCTTTCGATAAATTTCAAACTGTATGTAACAACTCTCCGAGTAGCAGTTTTAAAATTAAAAGAAATTTGTATGATATTGTTACGTATATGTGATAAAATTGCTTGTGTGTAAGGTTTAAAATTCTTTTTATTTCATTTTTATCTGATTGTATTTAATTGCAATGAATATTTTTCTCTAATTCAGGATTCTATTTTTAGTAATGATATATGTTTTTTTTTATCACAAAGTTTGTTTATTCAAGACGGAGATGTAAAATGTGAGAATTATCATTGAGTCCGTCTTGCCCTAGTAATAGTGTCAACAGGAAATTAAAACGATTGGTCAGTATCACGGGCATACTTTCTTTGCGTGATCACTGTAAGGAACTTTTTATGATTGGTTTTTAAGTGGGTTCATACTGGCGGACGTGACAAGAATAGTGTAGTTAGAGACCACATGACCAATCTAGAGAGACTTCAAATGAAGCATTGGGGTTCTAAATACGTAATCCTAATAATTTTTTCAGTCATTCAACACCTTGATGGTACAAGGTGTATTATTTTTTAATTTGTTGCCAGAATTGTTTATTCTTCGTCTGAATTTTGAATTTAATAATTTCTTCCCCTGGAAACTCAACAAGTTAACTTTTATATAAAATAAATTCTGAATGATATTCATGAAAGTTTATTCTGGAATTATTCGGAAACAAAAGCTGATTCAAATGAGGAATTGTTGATATTTATACATTGGGCTACATCTGACGTTATCGCCGTCTATATTTGTACGTCGTCGGGACTCGAACTTGGATTTTTATATGACTATTTATTGATAGGACTTGTGTTTTCATTCTTAGAATCACATTTTGGATTATATTCACAGATTGTAAGTCCTATTTACCAATTTTACATTGTTGTCTATGAAATGAATTGTTTGTTAACATTTACAAAGCTTGTTGGCTTTCACTCTTTTCTTTGTTACTGAGGACGAGCCTTGTCACGTAACAATATACATTTTCTCTTATCCTTTCTAGGCAGTTTCTGACATTTCAAAACCTGAAAGCGCAATCTTAATTTTGTATACAAGAATTATAAAATATATTGACAGTTTGCAATTATTGTGCACTTTCTATGCTTTTCACATCTTAAATTCTCAACTAGAATTACTAATTCAAAGCGACAGAGATACAAAACAAGTTTCATAGGAAGGATTTATATTTCTTTGATCATTCGTTCAACAGGCACATTGTCCAAAAACTGAAGAGTGACGCATAGACGTATGCCGCGAAGCAGTTCGTTTCGATCTAAGATTTTAATTGTATCTGTTAAATAATTCAAATTGAACATTTTATGAAAGGTGAGATAGGCATATTGAAGAGAGCTTACTCAGTTTCTTGATATACTCTGGATCCTGTAAGGAACCGATTTTTTAAAATATAAAATGTCTGTTTAAAACTGAATTTACAATTACTTCATGACTTGAAAAGGGACTCATTGGATTACAATACAGTCATAATACTAGTAACAGGGTTTCTCAGGGTCGTTCTTCATCATTTTAGATCCCCGACTTTATGTCAGATGTCCAGTTCCAAGTTGTTCCAATGTCGCCTGATTTTAGTCATTACGACCTGAACGGCGATAAGTTGATATCTCCAGAAGAGTTTGCATCAGCCGAGAAACTGCCGTTGGATGAGGTGTACGATATATTCCAGTCTGCTGATGTTGATGGTAAGTTTGTATATTGTATTCCCTACCTATATAATGGAAGATTTACAATTCTAATTACTAATTAATATACCAAAATATCCATAAATACCTAGTTTTGAGTCCTCATGTACGTATATGTTTGTTTCAGTGCTTAATACTATTTTAATGAATGATAGAATATGTTCAGATACATTTATATTTTCTTTCCAGCATTTATGTATATGCACACGTACGTTAGAAGAACGTAATTCCCAGTGTACTTACATGATGTACTAGACTAGATCCCTAGCTTTGTATTTAACATAATGAACATATTAGACTTAAATGCGGCACGGGTTGCATCAACATCTATTTTATTAAAAAGAGAATTTAGAATTTTCAGGGCGAATAGAACCATTGATTGTTGATGTCTTTGCGCAAGACCGGCATACTCGATTCATTTTGCGTTGTGCTGAACACTTTTTTTTTTTAAAACGAAAGTTTCATTAATCCGCATATTTGTTCTGAAATTGTGGAAGAAGATCCGTTTATGATATTCATCAATACTATAACTAATAAAATTATGTTATAATCAATTCATTGCTAGTAATTGTCCTTGTACACGAAATAATCGTTGCCTTATTTCCTTTTCAGTTTCCTTCTTAGTGCTGTGAAATTATCTAAGATTTTAATTCCAAAATTTTCATTTATTTAGGTGATCAGATGTTGGATGTAGATGAATTTGAGACAGCACCACTCATTTTAACAAGTAAGCTTTTATTTGAGTGATAAATAAGGCACGTACCTGTCTAAACAGAAAAATCAGGATAGGAAGACAATCAAACAACAAAAATCAACAAGAAATAGAGCAACTTCAGTGGCCCTTCATTTCAAATTATCATGGGGTTCATTATATATAATAATTCCCCACCTCTTCCCATCTACCTAATACTTTAGAGCTACTCAGAAATAACTTAAATTTCGTTTCATATGTGATGTTTATTTGCTGGTATAACTGCGTCACAATAACAATGAAAAATAAAATAGAAATTTTCCCGGATCATAAATGACGTTGACTTGCTGGTATAACTGCAGCCATGAACTTTAGTCACAATAATAATTAAAAATATAATCGATAATCTCGCAGGAAAGGTACACATATGGAGAAGATACCAGATGACGTAAGTTTTCACCTGCTGTGACCGGAACACCGACGGTCGGGCGGAGGACATACGGAGGTTCTCATAAAATCCCTACGTTAATGCGCATGATCTAAAAAAGCACACTTATACAGTACATAATAAGTATGCAAAGTAGCTATAACATTTTACTGTTAGTACTAATTTTTGACAATCTTCAGGAAGTCAACCTGACTGATGACAGAAAGAGCAATTTTACGTAAATGTCAGTTCTTAATTGTTAAAGAATACACAGCAAAAAAAAAAAAACCTACGAGAAAGGGGGCAAGAAAAGTAGATAAAATTATATCATGTCAATGCATGTTTGAGTACAACTATGTTGTTTGCAAAGTTAATCAACATCTTGACGTTGACCGTTTTCATTCGTGGATAAAAATAAATTGCTAAAGTTGGTTTTCAGAGTATCAACATGGACCCTCGAACGAGCCTAATATAATGCTTGTAATATATATATATATATATATATATATATATATATATATATATATATATATATATATATATATATATATATATATATATATATATATATATATATAGGAAACCTGTTTGAGTTTGTATTATCAAATAGTACTGTAACTTTAAAAGCAATTTTAGGAAATAATGTTTTATGATTTACATCATTTAGTATCTGAAAATAAATGTGTCCAGGGATAATGAATAAATATTTTAGAAAATTCACAACCACCCGTTATGTTTCCAATGTTATCAAATGGTAGAACTGACTCTACGTATTAGTATGCAATCTTGAAAACCTTATTTGAAACGCCTTACCGAACACAAAGCTATGAATGAATAAATGTTGCAAAATATGCTGCGTGATTTTCATCCAAACTGCCATTTGGTTGGTAGGAATCAGATTAGTATGCTCTGATGTACCAAGTTATGTTTCCTTTCCTCATCTGCCCTTAAATTACAGGTGATGTTGCTGCCGGTATAAATGATACGACAGGGGAGAGCACGAGTCCCAAGACAGTGAATGCGGACACTACACAACAGTGATGTAGAAATATTGGAATATGTAGGTCTAGATATGTAGACTGTGTTTGTGTTGTTAGTTTGAACTGATATATCGAATAGAACAGAATATGCTAACACTTCTGTTACTTACAAATATAGTGGAAAACGTAATAGTGGTTACACCGTGACTGATGAAAGTTGGAGACCTATATTGGATCCTTTGAGACGACATTTTCTTATATATTTCCATTCTCTTACAAGACGGAAATGCTTATACAGCAACATGCGGTGCACTGGAAGATTTTTCAACTATTGTTATAATGAGCAAAATGTCATACATTTTAAAATGTTTTGAGAAAGTATTTGTTGCACCATTTTAAAACATATAATACTGTTTGATGGTTCTATATCAAGATGTAATAATTTGATGCAATTATAATAATAATGACAATAATAATTGCTATTATTATTATTATTATTATTATTATTATTATTATTATTATTATTATTATTATTATTATTATTATTATTATTATTAAGGTCATTTTATTGTTCGTAGACACAATTAAATCTTTAAATTTGTCTCGATAAAGTTTTGTTTTTGTTTTCTTTGGTACTGTATACGGATGCTGTCTTTTCATATAAGGAAATTAAAGGAAATCGATTTCCATTATTTTGTATTACATTATGTGCTTTGATACAAAGGGATATGCATTTTCCCCCATATCATTTCAATGTACTATTCGGACAGAATCTAATCAAACATAAATCTTTACATTACGGATGTGTTATTTGAAAAACTCTATATGTCGTGAACGATATTCAATTTAGATCATAAATTAATAATTGATCCAGTGGACATCAGTTTATAAATAGGCATTTTGATCATAAAGTTATACATGGTCCATTAGACTTTAGTTTGTAAATATGCATTTATTACATGCAATAGAAAATAGTCCAAAGGACTTCACTTTGTAAAAATGCATTTATTACATACAATATAAAATAGTCCAATGGACTTCACTTTGTAAACATGCATTTAGATCATACAATAGAAAAGGTCCAATGGACTTCACATTGTAAATATTGTCAATGTCTATACGTCACACATTACATGACGAGTTGGAATTTATGGTTTCTTTCTTGCCAGATAATACCAGCAATTTATTTGAGATTTCGGACAATGACCAGAATTTTTTTGTTAGCTGTATTTGTTCTTGACCTTCGAA
>JAEAOA010001776.1:52500-87500 GCA_016746295.1 Potamilus streckersoni | reverse complement strand
CATGCCCATAATGAAGCTTACAACTTGTTTGATTCTCTTTCTTCTGACTGCTGTATTGCCGAATGATTCCGAAGCTTTCCGATTTCGGCGTCTTAAGAGTCGCGTGGTCAATGCAGTAAGAAGAATAGGTCATGAGGTTCGGAGAGTTGTTGAACCAGTAATATGTCCACTTACCTGTTCAAAGGTGTGCCCTGGTGTAGGTTCAGCTGTAGGCCTACACCCCGCTGTTACTGGAATTGGGTGTCATGCAGCATGCAGGAGGATTTGTAAGAGAAGTGTAAGAAAGCTTTCTTAATTGTGGAAATTAAGTTATAAATTGAAATGTCTTTCGATAAATGACAGAATGTATGTAACAACTCTCTATCGACCAGTTTTAATATTGAAAACAATCTATATAAAATGCACTTTCTCTTTCACTTCTATGTAAGTTTGAACATTTTAATTTTATATGTCTTAGTTTTCATAAGAATTATAAATTATATTAACAGTTGTCACTTTTTGTGCACTTTCTGTACTCTCTACATCTTAAGTTTTCAAAATAGAATTGATAATGCAAGCGACTGATATACCAATAACCCAATAACGTTTGCTAGAAAGGATACCTTTCTATTTCTATCGTATTATACAACATGGACGTTCTTTCAAAACAACAAATGAAGAATATTCTCCAAAAACTCAAATGTGCTGTGAAGACGTATGCAGCCACGAAGTTAGTTTCGATCAAAGACTATAATTATATCGGTTAAGTAAATCATATTGAAAACATATTAATACAAGGTTAAACAAATACAAAAAGAGGCTTACTCCATTTCTTAACTGTTACCGTGTGACAAAGGACAGACTCGTTGAATTTGTTGTTAAGGATTCTAATTTTTAAAAATCTTTTTTAAATTATAAATTAAAAGTCAGTTCATACTAAATTAATCAAATTCTTGAATTATGTTAGCAAAAAGTTATCTAAAATACACAATCTTTCGTTTATTTTAATCATTTTAGATTCCTGATCTTGTCTTTGAAGACGTCCGGTACCAAGTTGTACCAATGTCTCCTGATTTCATTTATTACGACCTGAACGGCGATAAGTTGATATCTCCAGAAGAGTTTGCATCAGCCGAGAAACTGCCGTTGGATGAGGTGTACGATATATTCCAGTCTGCTGATGTTGATGGTAAGTTTGTATATTGTATTCCCAATCTAAATAACTTAAGATTTACAGTTTCAAGTTCTAATTTGAATAACAAAATGTTCAAAAACATACCTAGGATGTAAGCCATTAGTTAAAGAATAGCTTGTTTGTTTTCAATTTGTGATACTTTCTAAATGAAGAATAAAGTACGTAGAATAACATAATCCCAGTTTAGGTTCAGTACCTTCTGTATCTGTAACTATTGATTTAACACAATGAATCTTTTAAGCTTAAATGTGGCTTGGTTAGCAGTAACCAAATAATTTATTGCTAATTATCCTTCAACATTTAAGAGCATCGAGTTTATGTCCTAGTTAGTTTCCTTCTAAAATATAGTAATATCAAATTAATTTGGTTTTTAATTCCACAATTTTGTTTTATTTAGGTGATAAGATGTTGGATGAAGATGAATTAGAGACAGCACCATTCATTTTTACCAGTAAGTTTTATTTGAAGGCCTCAAGGAAGAATAGTTCTTGACTAATGAGTCACCCTCTATAAATAAAACATTATTATTATTATTATTATTATTATTATTATTATTATTATTATTATTATTATTATTATTATTATTATTATTATTATTATTATTATTATTACTATTATTATTATTATTATTGCTAAGATACGGAACTCTTAAAAAAAACAACAAGTATAACAGTTGGTTTCAAGATACAAGTTTATACAATTTGCTTAGTTGTGAACCCTTTCTTTGGTTCTATTATATATTTGACTGATGGCAGAAAGAGAAATTATATTTACATGTGACAATTCGTAATTATGAAAGGCAGCACAATTAATGTACCGGTTATTATAAACTAGCGGGAGCTGGAGGAAACAATGGAAATTAAAATTTTACCGTATCAATGTCTGATTTGACACAATGGGAATAAAAATTATACCGTATCAATATCTGAATTGACACAATGGGAATTAAAGTTATACCGTATCAATGTTTGATTTTGACACAATGGGAATTAAAATTATACCGTATCAATGTCTGAATTGACACAATGGGAATTAAAATTATACCGTATCAATGTCTGAATTGACACAATTTTATTTTCAAAGTAATCAGCCTCTAGACAACGATTGCTTGCATTCAGGGATGAAAATAAATTGTTTAATTTAGTTTTAAAATTTAAACACGGAATTTTGAACGAGCCTATGCGTGTAAGAAAATGGCAGCTACATAATATTATACTGAATATCTCCATATAAATTACTTATCATTTAATAGTCTGTAACTTTTTAAAGAATATTTAGAAAAAAATGTTTTTATCATTTAAAGGTATGTCCTCTTAAATCGTAATAAATCTACTATTTTACCTCAGTATCTAAAAATAACCGTTTTACTAGGGGAAAATGAAAACGTATTTTAGAAAATCCCCGTCAACGTTTTTAATAATGGGTTTTGTCAAATAATGGCGCCAACATTACGTATTTGTATGCTATCTTTGAAACCCCATTTGAAAAGCTTTCCCAAATAAAAAGCTATAAATGAACAAATGTTGCAAAGTATGCTGCGTTATTTTTAGTCAAGTGTCTTAGAGGGACGGTCGATAGGAATCAAATTTGCATGTTCTGATGTATCAAATGATGTTTTCTTTCCTCGATCTTGTCTTTAATTAGCTTATCTTTGTTTTTACAGGTGATGGTGCTGCTGGTATAAATGACATGACTGGGGAGAGCACGAGTCCCAAGACCGTGAATACAGACACTACACAACAGTGATGTGGAAATACTGGAATATTATACGTCTCTATATTTAGACTGTGTTTGTGTTTATATTGTTAGTTTGGACTGATATATCGAACAAAACTGGAGTATTTGCTAATACTACCGTTATTTCATAAACTAGTGGAAAACGTGAGACGGCCAGCACCCTGTCCGGGGAAAGTCGGAAACCTATATTTTCTTATACATTTTCATTTTCTTGCATATCGCAAATATTAAAAGATCATATGGGAAAAAATAAAGAACAAAAGGTGACACATATTAAAATGTTTTTGGGGAAAGTATTTATTGCATTGTGTCAGATAGATAATGCTATCTGATCATTCCACATCAAAACATAATAACTAATATTTTTATTGGAGTCCAATTTGCTTTAGTGGATGAAAATAAATTTTGAAATTTGTCTGGATAGTGTTGTGGTTTTTCATTTATACGCTATATTAATGCTATTTTGTGTTCCGAAGTTCACGGTGTATATAATCAATTTAAAATGCACGCCATACAATGTGATCAAGCACAGGAATTATATTTCCATCATTTTGTCCTGCATTGTTTCCTATTGTACAAAGTCGGTACACATTGTTACTCCTTAAGTTTTTCAATGTACTGTTCATCAAGAATCTAATCAAATATAAATACTTACATGGCGGATGAGTTTCTTGAAAACAATGCAATTAGATCATAAATTATCCAACGGTATTCAATTTGTATATATTCATTTTGATTTTAAGGTAATCATAGTCCAAATCACTTCACTTTGTAAATTTTAAAGTATATATGGCACACTTTATATGAATTGAAATTTCAGGTTTTTTTTAAAATTTCTTTTCAGGCAATACAGTCACACTAAGGGCTGTTAATTTATTGATTTTTTTTTTACCTTTCGGCCACTGTCCACAAAAATGCGCATTGGTAGCATTTGTGACATCTGTCCCTTCAAAATAAAGTTACACCAAATCCGCCCTCTCTTCCCCCCTCTCTCTCTCTCTCTCTCTGGTCTTTCCTGTTAATATGTCTGAGAATTGATATATACGTATACATAATCTATCTGCGTATCTTTCTCTTTGTACGAGAAATAAAAGACATTATAAGACGCCAGTAGAGGATATATAGTTGACAGGTACTTTGGACTGAAGTGCGTTGTGTTAAATTAATGTAGACTATTCTCCATGAAGAGATCTTCTCCGTGAACGCACGAATATATAACCATTCACGTTTTTACAAAATCTTTTGAAATAATTTTTGTATTTGTTTCGGAGATCATTTGCATATCTTTAATTTGACATAAGCATGCCAGTGCCTATGCTTGTTAAGAACGAACGAATGTTGTCAGCTTGTTGATCTGGCTCTTGGCTAAACGCAAACGCCGATGAAAAACTTAAAATAATCAGTTCTTAAAATAAAACTTAATTTTTCTCTAATAAATCATCACAGGGTTTTGAACTTAATCCGTACTAGGTCTTCTGTAATCCTTTCCCGCAACTGAAAAATCTTGCATATTCGGAAATTCTAGTCTGTACTATGATATTATTAAAGCATTTTATTTATAATTTATGTCGATAGCAAACTACACAACCGCTACGGTGGCCTAGTGGTTAGAGCGTCCGCCTCGGATGTGGGAGGTCGTGGGTTCGATCCCGGTCGAGTCTTACCAAAGACTTACAAAAATGGTACTAACAGCTGCCTCCCTTGGAGCTCAGCATTAAGAGGACTGGTCGGCCTGTTGTCAGGATAATGTGACTTGGTGGGACATCATGCTACATGTCTGCAGCATGATGACCAAATGCTAGACATCACTATAAACTGTTACACTGTAGACATCGTAGCGATATGACTGAAAAATTGTTAAAGCTACATTATAGTAACATCACTTGACAGCAAACTACACAAGGAGCTGAAAAGAAAAAAATCGTAATGTTCTGTTTCTATAAAATATAAATTATAAATATAAAATATAAATAAGACATTCATTTTGTGAATATAATCCAAAAATTAATCCCAGTCTTGAAACACACAAGTCCTATAACTAAAATGTCCTAAATAAATCCAAGTTCGAATCCCGGCGAAATTCAAAGATGGCGAACGATGACGTATGTATGCCCTTGATACTGATCAATCATTTGAACTTCATGTAATCAAGTGTCTGAACAAGGTCATTTAAAATAATTCTAATGCAAGATACTTTTCAGTTCTGTACAAACAGAATATACTTAAAAAAATCGAATTCTTTGAAAATAATCATTACAATAAAATGTAATGAAACAAAATTAAAATAAAAAAGAATTTTGAAACTAACACACAAGAAAGTTAATTATATATTTTTAACACTTTCCCCATAAAAAAGAAAGATTTATATAATAAAGCTTTCTTTTTACCATACGTAAATTATACATGAGAAAAAGCAAAAGTACATAGGAAAATTCCAGACTTATACACAGTGCACATGCAAAGTAGTTCTATACACAGTAATACGACCCTGTAGTTAAAGTATGTGTGTTAATGAATGAATTTTGTATAAATCCTTTTATTTCATTTTTATTTCATTGAATGTAATTATTAATATAATTATATTAATATCAGTCTAATATGTTGTTGAAAATCTTGTTTACTTGATTCGTAACTGTGACTCATATGAGCATGTGCTGTGTATGATAACAAATTAATTACAAGTAAACATTCAGGAATAGCTATGAAAACGATTCGCTGATACTTGGTCAGGCTTTCCAATTGTCCAGAAGTATTACGAAATTGCATGCTTCCTCGTGCGCGTGTAATTCAAACAACGTATTAGCTTCGTTTATATACCCAGGTATTTTTGTAAGACGTTCAGAGTCACGGACAGACAGTCGTAGTCGAGAGTCATACACAGTCGTAGAGTCGTAAAGTCAGCTTATTGTAACATCTTAGTTATACAATTTCTATTACGTTAAAAAAGATATTTTTGTGCTAGAAGTTGTCTGTTCGTATGTCTTGTTAGAGGAGCTAATTTTTTCGTTTTTCTGAATAATTGGTTTCCTTTAGAACAACATTACTGATTTGGACAAAGACATTTTCCCAAAAATATTCTAAATTGGAACGGAACAAAACAAACTGTGCTTTATTGTGTAAATTCTGGAATTTTCGGTTAGCCTTCGTCTAAGGTGGTCATCCGCCATTTTGGACCGGAATTGAACTTCAGTTTGTGTTTAGAAACTTTTTACAGGACTTATGTTTCTATTTTGAACAAAAAATTCGGATCATTTCTGTATGCCGTAAGTCTTGTTTAACATATTTACATACTTTCGTGTTTTCTAGGAAAATAAATTATAATTTTGTTAAAATTTGCAAAGCATGTTGTCTTCACTCTTTATTTTGTTACTTTGAACGAGCTGATACGTGACAACAGGAAATTGCATCTGCAATCAAATTGTGTTTTTTCTTTGATGTGCCTGATTGTTAATATTATAGTCTTGCAAAAACAAACTCCACATTCACAATCTTTGGGTCTTATTGTTCATCTTGTCGATGAAAGTGAGGGGGTTGTGACGCAAAATTCAAAATGCCGTATTGCCAAAATTAAAGCCAAACATTCCTTCTCGATTGTTGAGTAATGTCTTTCATGATTGTTTAATTTCTTTGAAAAATAGCACACTGGATGATCAACACCATTTCTATCTTGAATTAAACTTGTTCCATCTCAAACATTTCTCGCATCCACAGATAACTTAAATGGTTGACTGAAATTTAGAGCTGTAAGAGCTGGTGTGACTTTTGACCTATCGAAAACCTCCTGATAATTTTCAGTCCAAAGAAGCTTGTTTTTCTTACATAACAAGCTCGTCAGGGGTTCAGCAATGTTGGAAAAATTGAAACAATATTTTCGATAGTATCCGGCCATATCCAAATATCGCATCAGTTGCTTCTTACTGACAGGCACAGGGTAATCAGAGATAACCTTGATCTTAGCATCTATATATTTAACTTGACCATGTTCCACAATGTCATAGAAAAGTTACGCAAGCACAGCAGAACTAAACTTTTAGATAAGTTGATTAGTAAGTGTATCGAAGAATTTCCGAATCGTTGTAAGATGTTCTTTCCAGGTGTTGTTTTAGATGATGACATCATCGATATTAGCATCACAATTATCATATGCTCTTCAAGAAGAGTTGTAATGTCAAAATGGTTTTGATTGTGAGCTCTTCAAGTCTCAAATAACTGCACTTTTTCTCTTACAAATTCGACATGAGTTTGCCAAGCTTCTTTTCTATAGTGTCTGAATTTTTGCCGATAAGCCTCAGAGATGGGGCTCCGAGTGGTTTAAAGCGCTCTCCATTACGGATCACTGCCATCTCACCTCTGACTGCGAATGTGGATATGTGAGAAAGCTTGCCAGTAGCTTCTCGTAGGTCGGTGGTTCTTTCCGCGGATTTCCCGGTTTCTTCTTCCACCATTAATACTGGCCGCCATGTATAGCCTATTGTGTGCTGAAAAATGGCGTAAAGCCTTCCCAAAAAACAAACAAACAATAAGCCTCAGAGACTAATGCATAACCCCTTAAGATGCATTCCTTAACCAAATCATGGTCAGAACTTTGTTGTACTGACAAGGATGCATAGGTAATTAGGGCCTTACCAAAAAGTGCACATTGCAATAATTGAGTCCAATGCTTCCTTGGCCATTTCAAATTTGCATCAACCTTTTCAAACTAAATGAAATATTAGTCTACTTCATTTTTCTAGATGGGGGCACTAACCTGATATTTTTTGTAATGTCAGAACTTGAATTTGTAAGCGAAGTGAGATCGTGCTTTTCGATTGCCATCTCAAATCCTTTCATTTTAATTGAAAATTCCATTTGATCCTTCTCTTTTTTGATTGTATCTGTACGTGCATTTGTTCGTTTTGAAATTCCAATTGCATTTGTTTATCTTTCACCCTCTCTTGTCTATCTTTCATCTTCCTCAAATTCTAATTTCAATTGCCTCTCTTTTAATTGGATCTATGTTGTTTCTATTTTTCCTCTTTCTGAAGCTTGAGCTTTCTTAACTACAATTTCAACTTGTATATCATTTTTAATTCCATTACTTTGATGTCAGAGTCTGATACCGACTTACAGACCGAAGCCAAAACACCTTTATAAAGAACTTTCATCTCTACCAAATATTGAATCAAAATGTTCTTAATGTCTTGTTTCATTAAGGAAGATTTTGCTTCAGAAAGATCATACTTTGTGTCATGTTCAAGCAAGTCATCTTTTTTTCAGACTATCCAACTGCTCTTGAGTTGACTAGAAAAGTCTCCACTTTTGCTGACATTTTGAACGAAAGACTATTGTTTTCCCTAAAGATTTCAAACAAAATGAAAATAGTACTTTGAATTTAAAAAACTAGGGAAATTAAAAATTTCAAAAAAAAATTCTCTCAAATATTTAGCCAAAATTCAAATGTCCAAGGACGAGTAATCCAATTTTTTTGTTACAAATCTCGGCTCGTTCAAAGTAACAAAGAAAAGACTGAAGCCAAACGGTTTGTAAATTTTAACAAAAATAATTCATTTCATTACAAAACACAGTAAAAATATGAGAAAGGACCTACAGTCTGTGAAACTTAATCCCAGATTTGAAACACACAAGTCCTATCACTATGATATCCTAAATATATCCAAGTTAGTATCCCGACGAAGTTCAAAGATGGCGGACGATGACGTCTAACGAATGAAGTATTGATGCCAAAAGTTCCACATTGAATTTTATGAATCACAAAAGAATTGTCAAAAATTGCAGTTTGAATTTTATGAATGATAAAATAATATTCCGGCTTTAAAACTTTGAATAATTTCCACTGAATGTCTGTTTCCAAAGTTTTGATGACATAGCACTTATTTTCCAGAGAATATTAATTATTCTTAAGTAACGAATAACTACAAGTTGGCAACAACAAAACAATACTTCTGATCTCTTGAATGTACTTTCACAATTGAATTACAAAAACAGAGATATTGAGTATAAAACCCCACTAAAATGTCATTTCGACACTTATGATACGTCGTATGATCTTTTGTGATTCATAAAATTCAATGTGAAACTTTTGGCATCACAAGGCACTTGACACATGCACCCAAATCTTGATGACACAATGCGATCAAGCGAGTAATGTATGTATGCCCTTGATACTATCCAATCATTTGAACTTCATATAACCAAGTGTCTGAACGATGTCAGGTAAACTAATACGAATGAAAACCTTTTCAGTTCTCTACCTACAGAATGTACTTTAAAAAATATCGAATCCCGTGAAAATAATCATTACAATAAAATGTAAAAGTTTTCTTCAGATGCATTCGTTTTTTTAGTTTTAATTATGTGTTCATAAAGCCTTGATACTAAACAGCCTTCTTGCAAGTCACCTAATTATGCAGCGTCGAAATTAATCTAGCAGATCGTGCTGTACCCTAAACTACCCAACTAAAATGATATGCCGTAAAACGCCTAACTTATTAACCTGAATAATTTTCTTCAGCAACATTTATATTTATATTATTAGCATGAAAAACATCCACTAAACAAAACAAAACAAAAAGAAAAAAATATTCTCTTATCTCTGTAGAAAACACATTTATTGTGGTCCTGGATGAAATAGCACTTTATAAACATTTTCATATCCTTTTACGTCTTAAACAATGGAAAGAATTTAGAGAAGATATGTGCAGTTCATTCAGCATAGGCCCAGGGGTTGAGTGATGTGCAGATAAATATAGTGTTTTCACATTCAAACCCATATTTTGACTACACCAAAACAAATATGTTTTCTTCTTTGTTTGAAAGAATTTGCAAATGTTTTAACTTTTTAAAATGGAGCCTACATCTCCTACGGAGAGGCAACTGATCTGCAATGTCAGACAAAGATTCTTTAAAAACGTTATATGTATGTTCATGTAAATTTTTTATGAAAAAGATGATTTTTGATCTGAAGATATTGCATGTTGATTAATTTAAGGTTTGATTGTGGTTTCATTTGGATGAAATGGTAGTAAACACTATGGATTGGTGGCATAAACTATTTAATCATAGCTACTTGAGAACGATTTCAAGATTACTAATTTCGCTTCAAGGAATCCATGAAAGATGGTTCATTTCTGGTTCAGTATTCTTGAAAACTTTGACCACAGAGTTAAAGAAAATATTACGAATTTGTTCATATTCTAAAACTTGTATAAACAAAGAGCTTCCAGACTAAATGTCAACAACCTCGATGTACTTCCAATATAAAATGAATTTAGTTTTTTAGTTTGAGTCCGAATTGCTTTGATCAAAAGCGTTTGTAGATTAAGGTTTTATGAAGGCTGAGCTACAATCATTAGGTCAATATAAAACCCCTTTGTTATATCCCAAATATATATATATATATATATATATATATATATATATATATATATATATATATATATATATATATATATATATATATATATATATATATATATATATATATATATATATTTTTTTTTTTTGGAAGTGTCTCAAAGCAAAACCAATTATTAATAGTTTACAGAATAGGTAAGAATAAGTTTAATGTTCTAAATAACTGTTTATAATTTCGTCTCATATTAGAAAAATGGAGCTGATAATGGTATATATTTATATCGAAATTTACACTTTATATTTATAGGTGTAGAGTTTCCTTGTGAATCACTAAATATGGTATAATTATTAGTTCAATCTTATGTTTGGAAGCATTCTGGTTATGTACCTTACAGATAGGAGAGTTTCAACACTAAATGGCATTTGTTCTTCTAAATGTTTAAGAGAATGTATTGGCATATGCAATGCATGTACTTATGTTGTTGTTGTTGTAGTTGTTGTAGGGTTTAACGCCATTTTTCAGCACCTGATAGGCTATACATGGCGGCCAGTATTAATGGTGGAGGAAGAACCCTGGAAAACTCAGGAAAGAACCACCGACCCACGAGAAGCTACTGGCAGGCTTTCTCACTTGCCCACGTTTGCCGAGTCTGGACTCGAACTCAAGTAGACAGAGGTGAGATGGCAGTGATCCGTAACGGTCAGCGCTTTAGACCACTCGGCCACTTGGGGCCCCTATGTACTTATGAATGACACAGATATTATGGATTGGTACTAAAGATGTAGTTTTAGCTTTTTACAGGGAAGCTTCTCTTGTCTCTATTAAGAAATAAAAATGTCAGTGATTAGCTTAACTGTCTGGATAAGAGGGTAAGCATAACACTTCCTCCTTCGTAAAATACAAAGTTTTGTCTGACCAATCATTCTTAATAGGAAGGTTTAATGCAAGTACTTCCTGAATATAAGGAAGACACATTTAATTAAATGCCTAAAATAGCTTGAGTGGGTTGTATGATTCTTTCAATGCTGAACTTGTCTATTTTCTGCCTCCTAAAACATAAGAGTTTCTGCTTTAATTAATAAACCGTGAAACAGTGGGAATGAACATATTCAAAGCGTTTAATCAATATAAACCGTTTCATAGTCTTTAAGAATTTAGATGACGCTGGGTCAAAAATTGCTTTAAATTCATTTGTTAAGGATGGATGATGGATAAAAGGATAAATACAGTACTTCCTCTTTCATAAAAGACAAAGTCGGTCCTGTCATACTTAGGGTAATAATTCAAGTACTTCCTTAGTATACAGGAAACATATTTAATTGAAGTACCTTGAATATCTTGAATGGGTATTGAAATTTGTTTTTCTGCAACGTAAAAGAAATGCAATAAAAATGCAGCAATAAAAAAGTTCTGATAGATGTTATTGTTCCTCCCCGCATATATTAAGCTTAATCAAAATTTTACATTATAAAGAAAAGAGAGCTTTGTGAAAACACAAATATGGGTGAATTCCGACATTAGAGGGTCTAAATAAAGCGTAACATAGAAGCATTGTTTTTTTTTTTTAAAAGAAGTCAAATATTAAAACTTGAATAATAGAAGTTCGACAAGTGAATTTTAAAGAGTTTGTATTGAATAAATAATGAAAAATTTCATGTAGACTTTGGATAACAAACGGCATAAAACCGAATGTAAAATTTTAATTATAACATAAACTCTGATCATTAAAATGTGAGACGGTGGGAATCAACATATTTATAGCATTTTGAAAAATATTTTATAGTCTTTACGAATTTAAATGCATCTATTTTGGGAGGATAACTTTATAAGACATAACAACGCAATACGCAGTAGAACTTGTGAAGTACTTCTCAAGTCCTTCCTCATTTGAAGGCAATTGAACTTTATTCGAGCTTTGATGACAGTCCCATTGATGGCAGTCGTAAGGCTAAATCGCATATAGAATTATCGGGAAATAGATCATTATAGTACTTAATATAACAAGTGGTCCACTTTTATATACGCTCTTTATTCTATTTAAAAAGTCAAGTCAGCAATTGCAATATTTTCACCTTTTTTGGTCAGTTTTTCTCCTACGTGTTTAATTCAGCCATCGTATATAAGGCTGCTGATTGCAAGCAGTTGATGTATTACATGTCCGACGATCGTTACAAGTATACATCGTAAGTAAGCCTCGTATATTATTATGATTAACTTTTACCTATACATCTAATTATTGTGTAATGCCGTAATCATTTTTTTCTCCATTTGATTCTCTTATGTGTACGAGTTCTTTATTCATTGTTCATAATTATTGGTATTTTTTCTGCTAGTGTAGATAAGTACATAACTTTTTAAATCCAGTAATGAGCTAGATTAAGCTGAATGTTCTAGACATCTTTTGATATTATATATAATTCGATATAAATTTCAAATACACAGACTCTGACATTATTTTATGTGTTGGAATACCTGAGAGTTAAAATTTTTTTATATTTATTTTCACATCTTTTTTTACATCTTTCAAATGCGTAGATTGTGATTTTCAAATCGATCCTTAAAACAAAAGAAAAACTATTTAGATTGAGATATTTTATTCAAAGATATCAAAGCTATCGCTTTTCCGTTTACCTTGATTTGTTTATGTCTTTGTCTACTGGTCTTTTCATATATCCTTCTCAAACTAGTTTTAAATATTGCAAATGTTTGATGATAAAGATTGTTTATGTTATTCTGATAATATTTGGTAGAGTAGAGAGACATGAATATGACATTTTTAAATATCAGTAACTACTTCAGAATAAAAAGTTATATTTTTAAAGAACTTTCCATTACCATGCGTTTCCAGTGACGCAAACGAAAAGTTCATTTTGATCACGTGGTCTTTGCTGAGACCATTTGGAAAGCCTAAATTCTATCTCTCTCCGTCTCATTCGTTCTGTCTGTCTGTCAGTAAGGGTATTTGCTTTAAAACTGATTATAAATTTGATGTTCTTCCAAAAGTATTTGCGTTAGTAATGAAATGTATTTGACTTGATTTGCTGAAGAACTATTGTAGCATTGATTCATTTTCACCTCTCTCATTTACTGTGCTCTAATTAGTAGACTGTATAGTTTATACACGGCGCTGTTTCAGAATAGGTATATCTTGGTTTTCCGTAACAGAAGATAACTGACTTATACATCGTCACTTGTGTAAATTTGAAGCGATATCTTGGTCTTCCAGAACATTCACATTGTATTTAAAAACCAGGCAGTTGCATTAAAAATTACACTTAATGCAAAATTATAGCTCTAGAATCTTACTGTTGCATTTTATAGCTTCATTTAACCCCACTAGATCCTTCTGTTTAAGTGACCCCTCCAAAAAAAGTTTAAACAATTTCGTTCTCTACGTGTGGAGTGGTCATTTGGTTTCTGGGTGTTTTTGAGGCATGCAGAAAATAGAGGCATATACTTACTACTAGGTTTCAGTTTTTAAATTTTGTTGGGGGCGGGGCGGCGATGGGGCTGGGAGTGGAGTAGTGTTAGGAAAGGATACAGAATCGGTGCAAAAATGAATTTTACAAATGCGCAATCAATCATGGCTATCAATCAATGGATATAACTGAATATTGTGCACATGAAAAAAATTGAACGTTCGTGAAGGATGAGATGTATGTCTATAATACAGGTCCTACATGTTTATCTAGTTCTCAAATTGTCCATGAGCACTTGTTCGAAAATTGAAGAACATTTAAATCATAAATGTAAGTTCAGATTGAACTTAATAATTAACTTTTAGTATAGATCTGACAGAAAATAAATTCAATAACTGACGTCATTGAACAAAATCAACACAAGAAATTTTCTAATATTATGTAATTCTAATGGATATCGGATTATCTTTCAATGTTTTCTTGAAATGTTTATCTATCAAACTTAAGCAATTTAAAATTTTTATCTATGCTTGCATTTTGTAGTTGGTAGGTGTATGAATCAATACATTGTGGATTATGACTTCATAAAGTATTAATTGTAACCGTCAATTTCTAATTTACAAACTGTTTTCATTTACGATGAAAATTTGTCTTCAAATTTATTTTTAAATATCAGCAACTACAAGTACCCAAGGCAGCCTAACTGATTCTAAGACTCTGATTCTAAGAATGTCAGCATACGTTTGTATAAGCATCCAAGGCCATGAAACTTTTGGATAATGGTAGAGATTGTAAACAGATGATGTTTTCAAACTCAGTTCTAAAATTTCCCCAAACAACGACAAAAGTTAAAAAAAAAACTACTCAGACGGTACAAATTCTACCGTGACACGTATGACTACTTCAAATACACATATATTATCTTCCTTTATCAAAATAATATAATTTACTCTTTTACTAAAAGTGATGCGTAAGTTTCTTTAGTTTGCATGGTATACTATGGTATTTGATTATTTTCAACATTTGTACTTTATAAACTGATTTAAAGGCTTTTCCAAATGTAGACTATTCATACACTACGGAACTTACCACTTGGTACGAACTAGATGTCTCGTTAAATGTAGACTATTCATACACTACGGAACTTACCACTTGGTACGAAATAGATGTCTCGTTAAATGTAGACTATTCATACACTACGGATCTTACCACTTGGTACGAACTAGAGGTCTCGTTAAATGTAGATTATTCATACACTACGGAACTTACCACTTGGTACGAACTAGATGTTTCGTTAAATGTAGACTATTCATACACTACGGAACTTACCACTTGGTACGAACTAGATGTCTCGTTAAATGTGGACTATTCATACACTACGGAACTTACCACTTGGTACGAACTAGATGTCTCGTTTAGCGATGCTTTCATCGATTGTATTCGTCTTTAGAAATGGCACATTTGAATATAATATTAGATATGATTTGTAAGCAGGCGGTGTTTTCATAGAAATAAAAATTAATTAACTGATTGATTGATTGCAGATCATATTGTCATTATATAAAAATTTATTTTCTCGATATCTAATTTTTCCAAAATATAGCCATCAACCATCTAAAACATGTATACTGGGGCGTGTTTGATTCTCTTGGTTCTGACAGTAGTCTTGCTAGATGGTGCCATAGCCTGGCGGTTTCGACTTCCGCGGATTCACATCCCAGTGCCTGTATGTCAAGAGGTCTGCCATACCGAATGTCCCAACTTTGGAGATAATGCAGGTTGGCACCCAGCCATCACGGCACATATGTGTCATTTAGCATGTCGAAGGGTTTGCAAAAGAAGTGTAAGTAAACTCTATTCTTGAAATATTTTTAGGAAATTCTTGTTGATTTTGCGAATAAGCTGTTGTTACACACACACACACACACACACACACACACACACACACACATACACACATGCATCATAACGGATTTAACTTTACCCAATGAAGAATGAATAGACTGCATCCCATATTATGTCGCTTGATCATTTAAATAATTGGAATGGAAATGGATTTACATATAAAGGCATGCACAAAATTAAGATCTTAAACCACAAACAGGCAATGTTAGGACTCTATGGTCTTAAACTAACAGAATAGAATGAAAACCAACAAGTTTTGTAAAATTTAACAAATAGGTTTTTCACGAGAATATAAAGTGAAAATTTAAAAATAACTTGCATTAATGTGAATTAAATCCCAAGATCATAAAATTTCTATCACAAGACCAAAAATATTGAGCATTCCTAATGAATGAATTCCAATTTTGTGCTTGTAGTTTCGAAGGTGCCAACAATCTTGAGGTATCACAATGATATAATCAAAGATGACCTTGCAAGAATTTACAATAATTCCAAAACAGTGATTTAGTTTAAAAATACTATGCACTTTCTAATTCCATTGAATAATGTTTTAAAAAAGCTCTTAAATTAATACAGAATACAATACTAACAGCAAATAAACGATGGAAATTGATATAGGAATGAATATTTCTAATATAATCGATCTTAAAATAAATAGCTAAGACACAGGATAAGGGTCAAAAGTTCATTTTCAGAACATTCTAAGTTATAAACAATCTTATATAGATCACCACTACTTTGTCATTTCTTTGGAAATATCCATGAACCTGTAGAAATAATTCGGTTATAGAAACGTCTAAGGTCTGAATCAAGGTAGTATACATAATTCAAACTTAGTAAACCTTTTTGCTCTACATGACATTATACATGTGACCCCAACTAGGACCCTCAGATTTTTTATAAAGGTGAATCACACAATACAAATATGAGTCTCTTTATATTTAACAATGCTTTGAAATCGCAGTTTGAAGTTTGTTTTAATGAATTTCGTATGAAATTGTTAATTAGTTTGAAACAAAACTTTGTGAAAATAATGATGGTAGGTAAATAAATTTCAAATTTACTTCCTGCAAGAAAGACCTTTGTCACAGTTGACTCGGCCTTGTTTTGCAAGCAACTGTTTTATCATGGTATACAAGGAATTTCGTTTCGAGTACCTCCAAATCATAGCATATATAAGCAATCATGTGTTACGTCCAAATCATATAGCGTATATAAGCAATCCGGTGTTACGTCCGAATCATAGCATTTATAAGCAATACGGTGTCATGCTCCCTTTCTTACATCGTCTTTCAGTCTGGAATCATTTTTGTTTAGATACCTGAGTTGGCAGCGGCTGATGAAGATTATCAAATCGTACCCATGTCCCGAGACTTCAGTTATTATGATCTGAACGACGACAAATTTATATCACCGGAAGAGTTTGCAAATGCTCAGAAAGTTCCACTGGATGAAGTTTATAATGTGTTTCAATTTGCTGATATAAATGGTGAGCTATGAAAATTTTATACGGTACAAGCCTAATCAAACCTACAGTATTTATGCATATAGGGAAATTGGGATGAAATTGAAATCTGCTGTAAATAATCCTTGACGTACAAAGGTTAACGTTTTAGTAACCTTTCAGATAAAGCACTGCATTTCGTGTTAGGGAGATTTATAGTTAGAGACTATATTTCCCAATTAAGTTTTCACTTTCATGAAGTTGAAAGCAGTAATCTGATTGGTGATTCTGATGGTCAGTAAAACATAGCGTCTTTTTTGTGTCCATCAGATATCAGTAATGTCGGAGATCTCGATTTGAAAAAGATGATAGGAAATCTAACTGTGTATGCCGGATGAAAATAGTATCCAATCAGGATCCTACAGAATTAGTTTTATTTGTTGTGTAAGCTATTCTATAATTGATTTACATTCGTTAAGTGATCCTGTATTAAGAATATCAGCAATATATCTTTTGTTATCTTGAAAGAGTTGACGAATACTATAACACTAGTTACGCCATTCAACTTCGGTTTTAAAATATTCGCTCTCACTCCATGCTAAGCTAGTAATATGGGGGTAATTCTTGTTATTTGCAAATGCCAGGCTACTGTTCCTTAATACAAGATTTTTAATATTCAATCATACATGTTTGTTGGAATTACTTTCTGTATTAAAAATTGCAGTAACAATTGTTTTACTATTCTATATTTCTTACTTCTTTTAAGGAGATGAAAAGCTGGATGGAGAGGAGTTAGCTGCGGCACCATTCATTTTTGAAAGTAAGTTTTATGTTGTTAAGTACAAGTGAAATAATTTGCTAAAAAGAAACTACACGTCTACGATAAACGCATTATATATTAGTTTGAATCAGTATTCATTTTATTATATTAATTGATAACCGTCTTTTCAACTAATATTTTGTTGTTTTCCAATACATTGGGCGTAGATGCACTGAAGGCAAAATAGACACATGCGTATCTTTTGAGAGTTCTATCCCATAAACCATTTTAAAAATTATAATCCAGTCTACTTTTGACGTTCACTATCTCCTTGTTATTATATTCGTTCATAAAGAGGTCTGCCAACATAATTTTTGCGTCAAGGCTTTGTGATCCTTGCAAATCCCATGATAGTCATGAACAGCAGATTACAACAAATTCGGGTCTTCCTTGGCGAAGTTAGCTTCTTATTATAATCTAGTTTTTAAAGTAAGTAACAGAAAGAAGTGAAACCAGCAATTTAAATAAAAAATAATTAATTTATTTCTTAAGAACACAAAATTGAAAATTTAAGAAACACTTAGAAGATTGTGAATTATATCCCAAATAATCGTAAACGTCCTATCACAAGTCTAAAGGTATAGACTGTAAAGAATGAATTCCAACGTTTTTGAACGTCCTGATGTATCACAATGATATAATCCAGGTCTTTTGATGAGTTCACAATAATTCCAAAGAATGTGTTAATCCACTGTCAATGATCGCTTACAAATTCTAATGAATAATTTAAATATATATATTTCCTCTCGAAGCACAATGTAATTGTAACGGATTCACACAGACTGATTTTGAAACAGGAATAAATTATTTGTTTACTAAGTCCCTATTTATCAAACGTTTCGCTTGACCTACATGCGAGTCATTTCACTGGAAGATTCCAATTTAAAATAAACAAGTCTATCTCTGGAATGTTCGGAGCGGAAAAGGTATGTCAACATGCTATTTACAACGCATAATCATTTGTATTATGTAGTTTATGTAAACAACATGTTTCCAAATAACAATTATTTTAAAGTACAATCTACAATTATGGACAAAGGTTAGGAACCGAATATAGATAGCATAACATTCTACATGGCTGATTGTGGGTGATTAGAGCGAATTGATTGTGCTGTTAAAAAATTTACGGTAAAATTTAAACATTCCCGAGCGTATTTGCCTGTATATTCTGATAATATACACTTTAGCTAGCAGAAGCCAATCAAAAAGAGATGACCTCCCCAAAGAAACAAAACAAAACAAAACATCCATATAAAGCACAACAGTCAGAGTGCATTTGCTGAAAAGTATTTTAACGAAATCGAGATATGCATTTAAGTTGACATCAGAAAAGCCTGCATTTATTGAAAATGAATCCAAATATGTTATTCTCAGTTTTAGATCTAAGGTGCTATTTGTGCGGAATCGATTCATTTACATTTCGAGATGTAACGAAACACCTGAACAAGATGTACAATTTAGACATAAAGTGGAAATTTTCTAATGAGAAAATCTTCTAGTAGTTATTGTTGTACGTCTTCTCAACATATTTTTTTAAAAATGAAATGGACTTATTGTATATTTTCCGCAGATGAACAAAAAAGCTCTTCTTCGTGCCGAAATATTTTTTGATGCGCTTCCTTAATTTTCTAACATCCATTTATTCATGGAAACGTTTGATTTTATTACAGGCGAGAAAATACTAGATGAAAATGACAATATTCAGGAGAAAACGGACCGCAAGTCTGAGACTGAGCAAACTTTTCATCAATAATGAAGCCGTTTTACAACGCTCTATATCTTTGATTATGTTTAGATGGTGACAAGGAGCAAAGGAGGGTACACTTACATTTAGAGAGGTCGTTTTATCGCAATAGATATAACATACTACTATTTAAATGTTCATAACGTAGTAGACATACTTGTGTGTCTTAGCTGAAGGAAAGATTTATAACTATTTTCTATAGTTCCATGAAACATTCAGAACCTTTATGCACGTTGTTACATGTTTATATCATGTAAAGGTAGTTTGGTTCACAAAAAAAAATTGTCGATCGAGCACAGCGTTGTAATGGATGTCTTTCAAGAAACGTCGGGTAAAGCAAGATGGCATCAAATGCTCAATTACTGATTATATTTTAAAATCACATGATGAAGTTTTAAAATTTACTTAATTTACATTGTTAGACAAAGCAATACAAATTAATTATTGCTTAGACCTGTGTACTGTTACCAATGGCATCAAATTTAAATGATTTTAAGTAAAATGTTTCTTTTTTCTTGTGATTTTTTTGTCATTATTTCATACTTTATATGTGAGTGACATCTTTGCATGCTTTATTTTATCGTGTGAAAATATTGGTGACGTGAAAATCTAAACTCTGCCACCGGAGTGGCCACTTTATGATCTTAAATTAAATAACTGAAAAGAACGAAAAACCAACACAGTTTGGAAATTTCAACAAAGTATTTATTCCCCTAGAACAGAAAGTGAAAACTTTAAAAAGAACTCACAGTGTTGTTAATTAAATCTCTAATAGTCCGATAAGTTCTATCACGAGTCCAAAATATTGAGTTCCGAATGAATTCCAGTGGTCATCCGAATGAATTCCAACTTCCAATAGCATGCAAGGCGTAGATGTGGTAACAGTCTTAATTTATCAAAATGATATAATCCAAACTGTCCTTGAATGGAGTAATCCCAAAAGTTTAAACATACTGAGCACTTCGTAATTCATGTGAGTAATTTAAATGAAAAAACCCTCGCAAATTAACTGAAACCCAACTTAAATTGATTCCTCTATGTTAAGATATGGAATGATTAATTTTGGACTAAAAACATCAATATGAAATACTAAGACATAATATCAGAGTCTGCTTGAAGGCCAACGTCCCGTGAAATTCATAAACAACATGTTTAGTTCTAAATATAAAAGCAAGACCCTGAGCTTACAATTTTTAAACATGTTTGCCTCTATTTAAAATTATATATATATATATATATATATATATATATATATATATATATATATATATATATATATATATATATATATATATAAGACTTGACTATTGTAACTCAATTCTGTCTGGTTCGTCTCAATATATACTACAGATAAATCAGAAAATTCAAACAGCTTCTCTGCTCATCCACGATCAGAGCACGCCCCCCCATCCTGCTCTGTACCCTACACTTGTTATCCATTCGATCTAGAATTAAACAGAAAATTTGTTCTCTGTGCTATGTTTCACTGACGGGCTCCAGTACAAAATACCTATCCCACCTCACTTATGTGTACGCACCAGCAATATACTTCTCTTCTGACACTCGTATTCTCGTTATTTTCACTATGAAAACGCAATCATACGGAAAACGTTATTTTGGATACCAGGGCCAAGTAGCGTGGAATTAATTGCCCACAGCACTTAGACACAAAGACACAGTGATCTCGTTCAAGAGCGCTCTTCAAACTTATCTATTTCAACTGCAAGAAAAGACTTAAAGACCTAATAATGTTTCCATACCTTAACTATATACAGCATTTGTTTTCTAATTTTGTCGTGTTTGTTTTATTTTTGTAATCATATCATTATATGTTTTCTTAAGTGTTGACAAATGCTGTAAAGCGCTTAGAGCTTCTACTAAAGATTAGACGTTATTCAAAACCTTCATTACTATCTATCTATCTATCTATCTATCTATCTATCTATCTATCTATCTGTCTGTCTGTCTGTCTGTCTGTCTGTCTGTCTATCTATCTATCTATCTATCTATCTATCTATCTAATTATTAACTATCTGTCTGTCTGTCTGTCTATCTATCTTTTATATATATATATATATATATATATATATATATATATATATATATATATATATATATATATATATATATATATATATATATATATATATATATATATCTGTGTGTTTATAAAGAATTTTGAACCGATTCAGAGCAGTGAAAGGCAAAATAGTCCGGGCTGATAGTTTTGTTGCATTCACCATTTGAAAAGAATAGAATGTTGTTGAAGAAGGTAACGAGAATTAAATACATTTTCGAGGGACACAAATTTTGAGAATGATCATGAAATCATCAAATGGGCTATTTAAAAAATTTAGCGAGTGTAACTGAAAGGCATCCAGGGCAATACAAATGAAGCTTTTTCATCAGCAAATCTACTCTCGGACAAAAACAAAGGTTGTCAACGTAAAGCAAGGAACATAATTATATATTTGTGATAAACATATTCCTTTCTCCTTTATGTGAACGTAGAATTTCATCCGACCATTTTCACAATAAAAAGTTGGCCATATTACATACTTCAACTGCAACAGTAGGGTAACGAAGCCACGAGGTTCCAAATGTTGTCCTAAATGAATGGAGTGAATCACTGTAATAGTTTTAAATACAATTGTGAAGTCTATTTTGACGATTCCAGACATATCATTATATTTGTGTTAATGTTCCCACCGTCAGACAACACAATCCACAATTTTTGTCATGGAAAATTAAACTTGTATGAACAGACATTTTAACTGATAAACGTTAAAGATGAGTATTGGCTCTAAACATCAATTAGTACCATTCTGTTGCTATGGAAACCCTAATCAAGGCCTGCACCCACCAAATGTGAATTAAAATACACAATTTCGTACCCTTTAGAATGTATACCTTCATAAAAAATGCTGTAAGAACTGTTGTTTTCAAAATAATTGAATTTCATCCCTAACATCGTAGACGTTATACATTTTTTTTCCCTGTAACAAAATCACTCGGTATAAGTTTAAATTACTTCATACTGATATAATCAATCTGAATAAGGGCGCATTATTTATCAATCCTTTCACAAAACGATATATTTAGATGTATCTGTTCAGGTTAATTCTTGGCAGGTAAGACTATGATTTTTTTGGTTAAAATCCTCTCCGAAATACGAAGTGTACTGTTTGATTGTGACGTCAATATTTATGTTTGATGTTTATTTAAGACCTGCAACCTTGTGCACGCAGAGAAAGAGTACTACGAAGTGCTCAATATTCCCGCAGGCAAAGAGCACCATGTAGTACAAAATAAGCCCTAATACAAAAAATAACATGTAGTTCCCAATGAGCCCAAGGACAAAGAGTACCATGTAGTGCTCAAAAATCCATGAGACAAAGAGGGAAAGTAGTGCTTAATAGCTCAAGGACAAAGAGTACCACGTAGTGCCAAATAATCCATGAGACAAAGAGGGCAAGTAGTGGTTAATTTTCCTAAGACAAAAGAGCACCATGAGAGTATATTGATAGGTGGGCCCAATAATCCATGAGACAAAAAGGGCAAGCAGTGCCTACTAGCCCTAAGACAAAGAGTACCATGTAGTGCCTAATAAGCCTTGATATAAAGATTACTATGATGTACCCAATAAGCCCTTATACAACGAGTACCATGTCGTGCCCAATAAGCCCCGAGACAGAGTACCTTGTAATGGCCAAGTACTGTGATTTCACCCATTACTACCTAAATAGACGCGAAGAGATATTACCGGAAGTCTGGTTGAAGTTAACCAGTTTCTTTGATTTTTCGATGTTGATGATAGGTTGGGGAAGTTTGACACCACACCATTATTATAAAATGTTTTAGATCTATGCAATATTTTACATCCAAAATTTTACAAGCAAAATTCACATAAAGAGAGACAGTCAGAATATGTAAGACAAGTTGCTATTTGACTATTTTTGTCAAATCTTTGTTTTATAATTTCGATATATTGCGCAAATATGTCATCCTCAACACCAATGTGAAGACAGTGTTGCTATACGGCTTTGAGTCATGGAAACAAACAAAGGCACTGGTCCTGAAGCTCCAAGTCGTCATCAACAAATACTTGAGACGGATCCTTCGTATCTGATGGCCTGAGAAAGTGTCCAATGAAGAACTCTGGAAAAGACAGAGCAATAACCGATCACTGTAACCATATCTAGAAGGAAAATGCGATGGATGGGCCACACTTGGAGAAAAGGCAGCAGTAGCATCGCGAAGCACGCCATAGAGTGGAATCCCCAAGGGAAGAGAAATAGAGGACACCCTGCCAACACAAGGAGAAGAACGCTTGATACCGATCTAAAACAGTGAAACTATTGTGGGGAGAAGAAAAGAAGGTGGCACAGGACAGGGACCGATGGAAGGCTCTGGTGGACGCCCCATGTGCCAACTAGGCAGAAAGAGAATTAAAGATAAAAATCGCAAATATGTCACATTGGAAAAACATCAAACGTAAATAGGAACACATTCTCCAATAAAATATTCATTTATTCAGTTTCATAAGACCCGATTGAATTATTATTGTAATACAGTCACTTCATTTACTTGCAAGGATATCTGTTGGTCTTCGGACAAGTTCACAAAATCCAATATTACAGCAAACAGAAAGTAGTGCAAGCACTTAAATTTTTCAAATTAGATTAAACGAGTTTACAGAACGACGTTTAAAATTTTTTTAAAAATACATTTCACATAATTAAATTTACAATTGAAATTTAGGCAAAATTAAAAGAAAGTAAAATTCATGTTTTGAACAATTATAACAGCCAGTCTAGATGGTTTTTTTTGAAGAAAACCATGTTTTGTCTGCACAAGAGACGAAAGCTTATAAATCATGTAAACGGTTTTTGACTTTGTCACCTCATCTGTTGAAAAGGACATACTGTTTTATGAGAAAAAAGTCAAAATTCATTTTCTTATATTTAGACGCCAATAAGAGCATGACATCATCAATTTGAAAAAAGACTATTAACAACAGTAAAATTTAAATATTGCAATTCTTGTTGTATGGGTTTTAAAAAACATTGAATAGTTGGTATGGGTTTTAAATACATTGAATAGATGATACAGGTTTTGAATACATTGAATAGGTGGTATGGGTTTAATATATTGAATAGGTGGTGTGGTGTTATAATTTTTAACGTAGATTTAACAATTTGTCAGTTATATCTCTATGATGTCTGCAGTGTGGCAGTTTATAGTGATGTCCAGCACTGGGGCATCATGCCGCAGACATGTAGCATGATGTCCCACCCAGTCATTTTCCTGACACCAGGCCGACCAGTCCTAATACTAACCTCCTAATGCTGAGCGTCAAGCGAGGCAGCTGTAAGTACCATTTTTGTAAGTCATTGGTATGACTCGATCGGGGATCGAACCCACGACCTCCCGCATCCGAGGCGGACGCTCTAACCACTAGGCCACCAAAGCGGTTTGAATAGGTGGTATCGGTTTTAAATACCTTGAATAGGTCGTATGAGTTTTAAATAACTTGAATAGGTCGTATGGGTTTTAAATACATTGAATAGGTGGTATGGGTTTTAAATACATTGAATAGATTCTGGAAATTTTATTTTCACCACTTTTAGGTAAGAAGATATTCTACAATTTCTGTTCCACTTTTAAAAAACATACACACTAGAGTCTCTGGACCCATTCGTATGCTTATAAATCAAACTTACAGTCTAGTTTCAGGACCACATACCAATTTCGTCAATATCCATTAGGTTATCTGCAAAAGCATTGAATAAATATATACAACATGAATTAAAGTTTAACTTTTCGATTTTCAGTTTTAAACATACATACTGCAAAGTTCTAAAAATACAAAGATATACAAATTTTAGTCGGTGATATAATAGTTGGGAAATAAAATAACATGACATCAACAACAACAATAAAACTATTTGATGAGACATCGCCAAAAAATAACGGTTATTCTTGCAAGACAATAATTCAATACTATTTAAAAGTAGTTTATGTTCACTACTTAACAAATTTAAAAGGATGGCCAGTCACTGAAGAAAGTGCATTAAATTACAATGAGATTGTCTACTAGACTTAACTGTTGGCTCCAACAGTATTAATTTAGTGTTGTTAATTATGTGGGAAAGCCCTTCTTTACCATAAAAGTCCTATTTCCGGTAGGTACCAGCAATAGTTTTACTCATTTTTTTAATTGACAGTCTTGCGTTCAAATTGCAAAATCATACATTGAATATTTGTTTGAAAAAGGAAAGTAATATGTGTCAATAAAGTTTATAGGTACTCATTTCAAACTCAAATCCAAGAAGGTTTAAAATTATACTAAACATCAACGCCAGATTAGATATTCGGATCAATACCGAATCAATCATCCTTCAGATTAGAAACAGTCGGTTTCTTATTGTTTTGTTTTCCTCTAACGATGACGTTGATCATAAAATTATGGATATGTTTAATTTCTGGAACAGATATATCCTGTGGTATGGCCAGCTAATTAAACTTGTGGTTATAACACGACTAATATCATCCTCAATTGCAAATTTTGTCACTTAATTTGAGGGAGAAAAATTAAGCTGTAATATGAATTTTGAAATATTTGCTTGCATGGCCATTTAAAAAATTATTATCTGCAGGCGTTTAGACGTTTAAAATCTGGGTGTGTCATATCTTGGAGATTTATTGTGTGAACATGATAAGATGATGAATTTTAACGGCCGCTCATAACGCCACTGCTTTATGATAGATGACATGTCTCGGTACAGTTCATTTGTAAAATGATATTTCATTATCTGTACTAAACGACCGCTAGACACAAACTCGAAAGTTAATTCATGCTTGTTCAGTGACTTTTATAATACACAATGGTATGATGAATTCATTGACTTAATTATTTGTTAAAATTGACTTAATTATTTGTTAAAATTTTTCGTAATTAAGATATAGTATATTATTGCACACAAAAGGGATTAGGTTATATAACCAATTGAAATAATAATTGGAAAGTTTATATTATTTTAATTAAATTCTATGTTGTTATGTGAGTGTTGTTAATTATTTTCTCTATTTCTTCATCATGGTAATTAACAATGTGCTTTTGTTAGTTTCTTATGAAATGTCATACAGTGCGAGGAAGAGGTCAGAGACTTGTATGTCATCTGCCATAAATTATTCCGCAATCATCTAATTCTTGGTGTTAACTATTGAAAGGAGTATGGTCAAGAAAGAAACTTGATTTTACTAAAACATATATTTTTACCATTTGAAAGACATTTAGGTAGTTATGTGTATCTCAAGGTTTTAACCACGCGAACATTAATGTAATATATTCCATAACATATGTTATCATTAGATACTGACAGATAATTTACTTTTCCTGTTGATCCTTAAGCTTTTTCTTGAATTAGTAATTGTTAATTTACGTGCAACAGTAACACTGAATAATTTTTTTGAGTTTTTTAAAAAAGATAGGCTGTGAAAACTGTTGGAGTATTTAACTTTTAATATAAAATTTTTGACACAGGATGGGTTGCATTTTCTTGAGACTGTCCCTTTGTAAGAGTCACTAAAGGTAGGGAAAATTGTTCCTTGTCACAAAATGTTTTTATTAAAAAATTCAGTTTCGCAAAGGTTTAGAACCAAAGACTCCTGCTATTAAATGCAAAATTAAAAGTGTTTATAAGTTAATATTGCATTATGAAATAAAGAAAGTACATTAATTTAAGCAACATAAGCCTGTAGCGACCGATTTGTTTTCAGACCGTAAATAGCTAAAGATTTCGAAAGGTCACGCATACTTTTCGTTGATTATATATCTTAACATTCTTTCATAGAACTGACATTGCTGTTTGTAGACATGCATACTAATTTTTCATTTACATTATCTAAAGAGAGACAGAAGTCGCGGCACATAAATTTTCGTTCTATTTCCATTTCATAATGTTGCAGTAAACATTGTTAATAGTGACGTCATGTTGAATGGCAACATCATGTAATGCTTTTACAAAAGCATAAAACTTTAAAATTAGACACATTTTCTAATCTCTCTCTTTCACTCGGATATTATTTTGTTTATCTCCGTTGTATCCGTAGACATTTATATTATCTCTATCCTATTGACATGTCTTCATAATTTACATTGTGTCTATCTCCTAGCATCTCTTCCTAATTGCACGATCTCTATCCATCGGATTGTCTTCATGTTCAGTTATTAAAAAGACAAAACTAGCCGAAGTAAAATTAAAAAATAGTATATTGAAATGCACCTAAATTACCCTTCGCTACTTTTTACGGTAGTCTCTAAATATCCACAGTTTCAAGTTGTAATTTATTTTCTTTAAATGTAACTGCAGTTCCTAGAAATACAAGCTGTGCAACATTTTTAAATAATTAAAGATGCATTGTAATAAATCATTCATGTTACTTTTTATAAGCAGGCTATTATTAGATATTTGAATTTGTAAAAGTATATCGCAGTTGGGTGTGCGATACAGAAGTTTTAGGAGTGAGATACAAAATTACAGATTGAACATCCCTCAGAGGGAACTCAAAAGCTCATGAAGCTTAAGCATCAGACATCATTGGATTGATCGGTCTAATCATCTGCACCAATAATGACATTCTCCATGGAAGTTAAAGACCGGTTTCAAAACGATCTCAGTGTTACTATTGGAGACGTCCCGTTGCAATATCCACTGCTCATCCTTGGTGTCTTTAAGGCCAGAATCGGTGCTGACCATTTATCCTGAATAAGAACGGCATGAACCTCCTTGAACTCTGCTGTCATCAGTCTTGCTATTAAGACGAATGGCCAAGACAGTATCGTCTAGAGACACTCGAGGTCCAAGCATTAGCATCAGCTTGATCCCATCCCCACAAGAAGCTCTAACGTTAGCAGAGTACAGATAACGCAGTTACTGTTGCGCAGACTATGACATCGATCATTCTCGTGTGTGCAGCAAAGACATCGATCATTCTCGTGTGTGCAGCAAAGTGAAGTTCTAGCAGAGGAGGCCGCATTGCTTCAAGAAAAAGGGAATACCTCGAACTGACACAAGATAGACCAGCTCATAAAAGAAGGAGCTTAATTTTGTCAGAGCTCTTCTCCAAACAAATTACACTGAAAAATGATTGGGACTCTATCCACACCGTCGCAATTTCAGTCTCTGATATTAGGCGTGGAAAGTCAACTGAATGGTTTGAAACTCACTTTTGAAGAGAAAGGACAGGTTTTGCCACCTACAAAACAGCACCAACTAAGAAGAACATGCAAGCCCCCAGAATAGTCCATAACAATATGACGTTATGTGAATAATTTCTGATTCAGATCTCTGCCGATATCGGTGACATAAAGAGCATGTATGATGGTTTCAAAGTTTTTATTGGACCGACACAAAAATGACTGTCGACCGGCAAGATCATAACAGACCATCCGAAGCAGATAGAACGTTTGGTGGAGCATTATTAAGAGCTATGTTCAAGATTAAAGAAGGTCAGTCAGGATTCCCTCGATGTTATGGAGTGCTTACCAACCACGGACTAGCTAGATAGTAAGTCAAAACTCGAAGAACTGAGTTAAGCTCTGGACGTACTCGCTCCCTGGAAAGGCAACTGGAAGGGATGGAATATCTGCTGAAGTCATAAAGTGCGCCAAAGAAACCCTCCTAATAAAACTGCATGAAGTCATCTGCCAATGCTGGAAACAAGGCTCAGTACCAAAAGACACGACGGATGACCTTACTGTCACCCTCACCAAGAACAAAGTTGACAGGAGCGACAGCAACAACTATCGTAGCATTTCCATTCTGAGCATCATGAGAAACTTTTTTATGAGGTTGTATTGAAAGAAAGAGTCTACCAGAGTCATAGTGCGGGTTTTTAACCGACCGATCCACCACTGATACGGTATTTTAACTCGGGTATTTAAAAAAAGTGTAGAGTGCAGAGGAAACCATTCTATATCGCCTTCATCGACCTCATCAAGTCCTTTGGCCTTATTAGCAGATAGAGACTCTTCAAGATACTAGCAACATTGTTTGTACACCAACACAACTCAGTATTGTGAAATCTTTTCACGAAGACATAAAGGGGAACATTATGTACGATAGCTCTAGATCGGAAGAGTTGAGGGTCAGATGTGGCTACAACTAGGGGCATGTCCTTGATTGCTGCCCTTCCCCGCCCTGTTCTTTATTGTCTTTTCCATCCTACTTAACTCCACTTTTGGATCAGTGATAGTGCTTGAAAACCAAGACATAAGAGCATTAAAACATAAACAGGTATACAGATATAGATAGTAGGCAATCAGATGGGTAGTCAGGCAGTTGTATTAGTTAAACGAACATATTGCTATAAAATCACATGCATTTCATTGGAATAGAGTTTACATCACGATGTTACGAAAGCGTAATGGTCCGAAAGGTAATTTGTTTTTATTGTTTCAGATTTGTATATTTACACAATAACAAAGTCAAGTCATTCTATCAGTTTCACATAAGTATATTTTATATGTCCAACATTGTTTCATCTGTACATGATAAAAGTAATAAGAAAAGAAGTGTTTGTTTCATGGAAAATGAAATATGATTAATTTCATTTTACTGCTCTGTGACGTGACAGTTGTTTTGGTTCTTTTTATTTTGCAGCTGTCGATACTACCCAAAGGTATCTGAGATTTTTAGAAACGACGCAATTTGTTTCCACGGTAAGCTTCTATGCTTCCTAGAAAACAGACAATTACTTGCATTAAACACACCACTACATACTTAACATTCAAGTGTAAGCACATCAAACAAAATTTGTTACAGATGATGGGTCACATACGATAATTTAACTTTTCAATCTTCTTTGGCATATCCTGGTTTTAGATGACGCGATTTAGAATGTTTTTTGTGTTGTAGTGTTCTCCTTATTTTCCGGCCAAAGCAGCTCAAACACGATATATAATGAAATATCACAATTTGTCTCTTGCCAAGTTCATTACAAGCATTTGTTATTGGCATTATTAGTACATGCTATCTACTTAAAGGTTGCCATGGAGAACTGTATTTATAGCAAGCTTAAATGCGTCCACAATACAAATATTAAACACTAAGAAACACATATACAATTCAGTCCATCATGAAATAATATGTCTAATCTCATATCTTGTGCAGTGACTTAAAATCCATCATTATTATTAAAAGCCAGTGTAATGTAGAAAACTATATTGACGTTACTTCTATTGATGAGAATTTCTGCGATGACATATCTTTTGCAATAGTTTATATTAAGCTATAATCTTATAACTTATTATATTTACAGAAAGATTCCTTTGCGGTTTATAACACGTCATTATCCGTGTCAGCTGTCATGTTTTTTTTTTTTTACAGTCCGTTATAACGTATGTTGTAGCTTCTCAAAGATAAACTTAATGGCATATTTAACACTGCTAGTTCTGACTGCTGTATTGCCAAGTGATATTGAAACTTCTTTGTTAGGAAGTTTGAAGGACGAGGTGAAGGACGCTGCCAGTGCGATTAGTAATTTTATCAATCCTACGCTTATTTGTAAAGATGATTATGTTCGCGAGATGTTTCCAGTATGGAAAATTTGAAATACCGTTATGTGCATTACGATGAAAAACATACTCGTAGAAGTTATATTTTATATTCATTGATTTTTTCAGTGGATAATATGTTAGACAAGGACAAATTTGTGACATCACCGTTTGTTTTTACAAGCAAGTTGTCAGTTTTGAAGTTTCTGTTTTGGTCAATTGTTAAATTTGACAATAATTAATAATAAATACTTTTTTTTTAATTCGGTGCTTAAAAGCCAAACAACAACAAAACTATAGTTATAATCGTACTGATAAAAGCAAAATTTTAGTTTCTTTAGCACAACGTCCTTAATTGTACCCAGAGTAGAATGGGATGCCTGCAAATATTTGAAATTAATCCAGATATTTAAACGAATATAACGTTGTTTTATTATCCTTTTTTACAATCTTTAGTTTTTGTCATCACTGGAATTTAATCAATCAGTAACTACTGTTTGGATTTATCCTTTATTTGTTATGAGTTTGATATTGAATACAACTCTCTTTTAAAGCACCCGGTGAGATTTTAGACAAACGAATTAGCAATAGGTTGATAATATCTGCTTCAAGTATTATAAGAATAATTATGAAAACAAGTTTATGACTGTGCCATTGGAGACGTTTAAAGTAATCTAAACGATAAAACTAAGTCTTTATGTTAAAATCATGGACATTTACATTTGTAGATGATTGAGCTGCAACAAAAAATAACATGGTCAAAGAGAAGAATGGCCGAACGTCGTCAGACGCGGAGCCGAAAACAACGAAACCTTCCTCTCCTTTTACATCAGTAATTCGGGACACAGATACTACCAACATATCATTTAATGAAACAAAGCATTTTAACATCACTTCAAATACAGCTGCTATTGTATAATTGGTTTGCTCTTTTGAAGCTGTCAATATTTTCTTAATACTCCTATTATATGTCCTTTCTAATAAAAAGGAAACGCTTCAGACATTTGTGCATAGTGGGTCCCATATTCAACGCCACATATCTTGTCCATACATATAATTGTTATAATGCGAAGCAAGGAAATTGCTTAAAAATACATTCATTAATGTCAAATTCATTCTATTTTCATGGAAATGTTATTTTGTCATTGAGTAATCGTCATCTTTTTAATCTAGTATTGTTGTTTCTGCTTGTGCTTACTCTTAATTAGAAAGTGCATATAGTATTTTTATTTTATATTTTATTTTCTTGTCTTGTACATACTCAAAGATCCCCACCGGCATATTAGAGATGACCAAAAGGTTGATTTTGTTGCTTTATTTTTGTGCTTACCTACACTTCTGTACACTTAATTTAATTTATTTATTGATTCATATAGTTCATAACGTGGAATAATAATAATAATAATAATAATAATAATAATAATAATAATAATAATAATAATAATAATAATAATAATAATAATAATTCTTTAAAGATGACATGTTTAAAAATTTTTGTGAAATCTATGCCGCCTTGAAATCTATAACGCGTTGACTAACGACATTGATATAATCTTTTAAGCTAACTCACTTGACTACACTAAACCGAATTCGAAAATGTCAGGGTTTCATTATTTTTACAACTTAAATTACCTCCTGTGCTCCTATTGGTTGGTTTCGTCCTATAGGCTTCTTGTAATTAAAATGATTCGTATTTGACGTAGAAACAGAAGCAACAACCGCTCCCTCAAGCCATTGTAAATAAAGCTAAATTGTGTTACTGTGCGCACTCACAATCCAATATAATGCTACCCCACCCCATGATTCAGATACCAAAGAGAGCGCGTGGTCTTTTCCTGAAATTTATGATGCAGGTCAAATACTGAAATATGAAAAGTCATGAACATATGCACGCATTAAACATATTTGCTTTCCAACTTATTTTATAATGTGTGTATATAGGCCTATTTATATACTGATAGTGAACAGTATAACGAGTTTTTATCCAGCTTAAGCACTCTATACCCTTCAATTCTTTCTGAAATGATATTACAAAATAGAGACATTCAAAAAACAAACCGCACAAAGGAAACAAAGCCTTTGCGTGATTGTATAATTAATGTAAGCGTTTTGTTGAAAATGTTAAGTATATCCCGTTTTGGTTTGAACTGCGATGATAAATGGTAGCCTGACTTCTATAATAATAATAATAATAATAATAATAATAATAATAATAATAATAATAATAATAATAATAATAATAATAATAATAATAATAATAATAATAATAATAATAATAATAATAATAATAATAATAATAATAATAATAATAATAATAATAATAATAATAATAATAATAATAATAATAATAATAACAGCAGCAACAACAACAAGCACGTCAACAACAACAATATTAATAATACCAAGAAAACCCACAAACAGCAGTAAAGACCGGTAATTGAATGAACAATCGACGATTTATTTCTCCCTCGAAAAAGAATGGCTGTAAGCAGATGCTGATTTTATTTTGCCTGTTCATGCCTGTTTGAAGTCGTCTGGTTTTAAATTGCGTGATTTCAGTAGATTTTCTGGGGGGTGGGGTCGGGGAGGGGAACTCTATTTGCGTTTGCGGGCACTTGCAATTAATATGATATCACTGGAAGTATTGCCGTGGTTAGATAAGTATTTCGCTGCTGGACTTCTGTCTAGCTTCTTCGTCATGAAAAAAGACTTATGACGACTGATCATGTTGTGTAGTTTTTCGTTTACTCCTTCATATTGGAGGCCAAATAAATTATATTTTCTCTTGTGCACGTTCTATTTGGACAATCTAATTTTAAAAGTTTTGCTCGTCACTGAGCGAGAGAATATGTTGGTCTCTATCATCGATGAAGCGTACCCACTGTTATTGTGCAATTTCAACCGATGCTGAAAGTTTACCTTCCTGTCTTCCCATTAAAAATTATTAGCGTATGAGGGTCCATTATTTTACCCGTTCCTTTTCCATTTATTTGGAAAAAGGGTTTGAACTGAATTCCAAATTACGGAGTTTTAAGACTATGTCGAGAAGTTAAAGTTGGAAATGAGTGGACAACATTTCTTGTCTCTCATGCTCCATCACAGTCCTGTATCCTTTCACTGTTTGGTGAATGTGTATACTTGGGGGTGACGTCTAAAGAAGCAATCATAGTATCTTGGAGAAATGGAACACTTGCTTAGCTTTTTATGACGTCTTTATAACACAGACAGACATTGCCTACTTATGCATGTGTATCAAATCTATCATATTTATTGTGTTTACATTGTCTGATAATTCAAACTGTATGACTGTAAGGTGGCCTTGGAATTGTATAACCTGGCATATTTGAATCTATTGCGGGGATAATATTTTTTTTTTTTTTTTTTACGACGTCTTCAACAATATATTAGTACAGGAATAAAACGTCAAAGTTGGGTATATATTTAAGTGTAAATATCATCTAATCTCTAACAAAGGAAATGATGTTCGAGAAACATTTTGATATCAAATTTTGAGAGATTAGGTAAAACTTATACATGATGAGTATTCATCGTTCTCACCTTTTCGCATTTCAATCCACATAACCATGATAGTGTTCATTTTTAGAAGAATTTTTTAACGTTGTAAGGCAATGAGAACTAAAAACAGCTACTTGTTGGATACTTTCGAAGTAAATATGCAATAATTTTTTAAGGTATAGTTGCTCTTCAGGCCCGTCATATGCTTTGTTTGGTTACAAATCGTGACCGTTGGGTGCAGAATAGGCTGTGCTATTGCTTTTGAACATTTGATATATGATTCTATCAGAAATAATAAATTTTGACGTAAAGTAATGTGTGTTTGTG
>JAEAOA010001776.1:0-50000 GCA_016746295.1 Potamilus streckersoni | reverse complement strand
GAACTTTTTAGTTTAGCTGAGAAGTCTTATATCTTTTCATTATAAAACAGAGCAGGTTGCTGCATCAAAGCTGTCCCATGCAACTACACTTTTTCAGTTTTAATAGTAATGAATTAACATCTCTTCTGCTATGAGTTTAGTTGCAAACACGGACATAATATACTTATCTAAACATTTTGCACATTGGTAAATTTCTGGAACTACTTTATGCTTCGGTAATTTCAGGCAAGATTTGTCTGTATGAATTACTTCAAAGACAATGAATACAAACATATTTTCTCTCATACCTCACGTTGACTTTTGAGGTATCTGGTTACAAGTTCAAACACTGCGATTACACAAAAAATTCATGCGGTCCAGTGTTCACATCGGTAGTCATTCAAAGTATATGCTAGTCGCTGTTAGCAAATGAACCTTCAATAATTACTGCATTTTTGTGTCGACATTGTATTTCAATTAGAGGTCATGGTCATTGGTTTCACCAGATGGGGACCTTACTAAAATGGATAAAATTTGTGTTGAGAAAGATATAAATGTGTGAAAAGCAACAACAAGAGTGTGAACGGACCAGAATTTAGAGCAGTCCATTTTTAAAAATCAAGCTGCCTACGAAAATGAAAATACAAGCATCAATAACGCTAAACTGAAACCTATACAAAGAGGGTGAACCGACTACTTTTTAAAGCAGTACGTTTTTTTAAAAAAAATGAAAATACAAGGTCAATAACGCTAAACCCATGTCTCTAACCAGGTTAATGCATTTTGGTTATATTTTCTTTTGACGTTTATGTGTCAGATTTTTACGCATCCTCGTTACACCGTCCCCCATGTGTGTGATAAAAAATGTAGCTGTAAGATGGCGTAATTAAATCATTATTATATAATAATAACATCAAACATGGAATCTCATACAGCTAAACTAGCGACTAGAGGCAATTAGAAAATATCTTCAAGTACGTGATTTGGTCTAAAAAAGATCTAAGAGCGTCAGGTGTCTCAGGTGGAAGTTACAGAAGGTGCAGAGCAATTATTTAAACCAATTGTCGAACTAACAAAGACAGTTGTTACAGCAACCGAGGCATTACAATAAACCAATGAAACATTACCTGTCGATATTGCTGACTGTCTTCAAGCAGCTTAACCACCCCCAGCAACATCCCCAACCACAACCTGACGTTCAGCCTCCTCCAAAAGTTATAACTAACATTACAGATAAATTTATGATTGAATGTATTGCTGCCATAAAATCCAGACGAATTAATTAATATATCCGCATTTGGATATAGTAATAGAGATAGGTATGTTAAACCCGAGTATGTTAACACTGAAATTTGCTGATTGGGTTAAGGATGTATATTGCTATTTATAATCTGCAGAATAGATCTGAGATAGATGTTAATCAATTTGAAATTTTGAACCAGGCAGTAAGAGTATTTTGAACAAGTAAGACAAGAAAGGAGACAAAGAGAAAAGAAAGAAGATGCAACATGAAAATGCTAAACGAGACAGGATATTAGCCTCGATAGAAGCAGCAAAATAAACATGACGGAACACACGATTGGAATGTTGTGAGTATACCTACGGGCAGTTATCAAATCGAACAGATCAACGATGAATTCAAGCGCAGATTCAAATCTATCACAGGAAAAGAATCCAAAATCGCTATCACGGTTCACTAACCAACGTTATCAAACGCGGTAGAAATATCAACTTCAGATCTCCAGATTATGCCGTATATATGTAACAGTCGTAGATCCAAACTGTATTAGGATTGTCAGAAGTACAATCTCATGCGCCTGCAGCGATACCGCAGCCTCAAGGCGATGATTATGTTTCAGACAAATTAATATTTCGAAGCCTTCAAGAGTATCGAAAAGAAGGGCCATACATAAAGTTATATGAGAGAGAGAGAGAGAGAGAGAGAGAGAGAGAGAGAGAGAGAGAGAGAGAGAGAGAGAGAGAGAGAGAGAGAGAAGTTCATTTTATTGCTTCTGATGGTACAAAATCCATCAATGATTTTGACGGTGATAGCAATTTATTAAATCATTTTCCGACGTCATTAAGACCGAAATTAACAAGTAAGTAATGAACTGCGAAATTTATTTTCCAGTGTCGCACAATAGTACAGAGATGATATAAAACAACAGATCATTACAATGATACAATATCAAAACCAGGTTGCATTCGACCTTAAGTATGTCAATAAACTGATCATTGAAACAGTTATTGCAGACTGTGATGAATTCGTCGATTTACAATATGACAATATTAAGCAGTTTCTCATCAGATACTATGTGATCACATAATCAGAATTGTCAAAAATGCCAGGATTTAACGATGACGAGTTGTTAACTCAGTTAACGATATCATCGATGAATATCTTTTAGCGATTTTAGAATCATGGAGAAAAATAGACCCACCGGCAAGCATCCTCAAGCAAAATAATGACCCATGCGAAGGACATAGTCATATATCACCAGGTGTTGTAAATACCACAGCTACGATCGTAGTCAATCCTGCATGTGTTGCAATCGATGACAGTTATCAAGTAGTTCATGAAAAATCCAGTCAGGTCCAGCAGGGATACATTTTGTACATATTCACCCCTCAAGCTTCACCGGGAGGTTTGATTGTATCAGAACCTTTTAATCCGGTATATTTGCGATATCATAATCCGCGGTTGTCACGGATGCATTTCAAACTTACTAACTTAAAATACTTGCTTGATTTAAGAAAAGAATATTGGAATATAAATTTGCATAAACTTTCATAGAACATCATCATGACAGAGTCAACGTTGAGATCGTAGATCTTCAAAATCAGAATTTTATAAAAGAAAAATAAATGTCTCTGCCTTGACAGAGTTAACGAACATATATTTGTTAGGTATTATGCATATACCAACGCACAATAATATTTCTATACAATAAAAAGCCACTCGAATGTGCCGTCAGAACAATCTTGACATTTCTCCACACAGAAAAAGTTAATGTTGATATACTTATCGATGAAAATGGAGTTCAATGAGCTCCAGCGAGAACATATTATTACGGATGTATGCGTTATGGATCAAATACTGAATTATGCACAATCCTATATTAAATTTGATCAGCTCAAAAATATTAGAATCAGAATCGAAATAAATATTATCTTTTCGACTAAAATAAAAATAAAACTATTACAATCAGAATAAAAAATACGCATTATAATCAGAATAAAAAAACTATATTATATCTCTCTGTTAAGTCTGAAAAATGTTTTGGTTTTATCTGGCTTTTTTGGAACCAATTTTGTCATCAGGTTACAAATGTCAAGAAAATCATTGGTTTTCAATTCGATTTCAGATTGTTTTGAGGACAAAACCCCAGCTCGTCTTCTAATTGATCTATTATAAAATTGAAATGATCTTGGAAAAGTCAATAAAAATCTGTAAAATTTAATCGAAAATCAGTAAAGATTGATAAACAAAGTAGTGAAAATTGATCGAAATTCAGTGAAAATCTATTTAATTTAATTTAATTTTGCGCAGACATTTCAAATTCTCAATTAGAGAATAGAATAGAAGTTTTGCGGTCAAAATTTTCAAAATTGAACTAACATCATTGAGAATTAACAAGCTGACTTTGTCAGGCTGTAAAAATAACATTTTTCTTTTAATGTTACAAAATTATAATTTTAAAACTGATCAAGAATATTTTCTATCACTGATCATGACCCCCCCAAAATAGAATTTCTAATATTTGAACTGTTTCACAACATCACTGACGTTGTCTCTACTTTCACTTTCACAATCGGGCATAATCTTTTTAAATTGTCTTAAACACACAGTCACAATCTTTTTGTTTCGTATTCGAGACAACTCTGATCTAATTTTCTCAATCGTGTGTGTAATGTGAAACGAATTCTTCAACTTGCATGTCATCGACACAAGCTAGTGAGTGTGTCACTGCCTGTTGGAATAATTTGATAAACCTGTGTTCGGCTGGTAATCTATATCTACCTTCGGATATTCATTTTTGTAATATTTCAAATATACAAATGATTTTTTTTCAGGATCATATTTATCAGAAAGTTATATACCATCATCATGTAAGTTTCGAATTGAAGAAATAATCGCATTAACATTTTCGTAGAAATTTTGTTTTATATTTGCCAAGTCTTTTTTCGATCAGTCAGTTAAAACACTCGGTCATAAATTATAAATTTGTGACAAATATATATTTCCCTACCACAGAGGATGAGATACCAAGCATTACTGACAAGACCTAATTTTATATTTAGTCGACAGTTCCTAATTACACCATCACGAGAACGTGAGACACCTGCCGCATCAGCACGTTTACTAATCGCTTCTTTACCCCTCCAATATCCTCGGGCTATGATAAATCGATCCTATTATAAAAATTATAGTTTCTGGCCCCTAGCAATAATTTATATTTCATCGCAGATTTTATGAAACAATTAGCAAGTGATTCTCTGATAATGTTTTCACAGATTGTAATGTGTGTATCAACTTTACATCTGCAATTTAAATAACACACAATACACCAGGTTCAACAGACACTTTATTGTACATATAAAATAATCTTTTTGGCATAATGGGGGCAAATCTTGTCACAGCACACTGCACTAGCCCGGCTCTGAATTGTTTTAAAGGATACCTCAGGACAGGAAGCATGTTGGAGTTTGTAGGGTTGTTAAAATTGTCCGATACCTGCAAGTGTTGGGCCGAAAGGGGCTGACAGGAGGTATATAGGAACGATGGTCCGATACCTGCATGTTGAACCGCCAGGGGCTGACAGGAGGTATATAGGGACAATGACAACAGAAACACGACAAGTCCGATCCGAGGATGCCATGATAACAAACATCAGGCGATACTCCATACATGTATCGCAGGAAGCATGTATGAAGTATATGGGCATAATAGTGGAGTACATTTAAAAACTGACACAAATTGGGGTTCAAAGCAAAGTTTTTTGAATGCTTGAAAACTTTGAAATGCTGCCGTTTTGAAAGTGCTGAAAACCTTGTTCAAAAGTCGAGTCATGAATGCTTGAAGTTGGGCAATGCACCCAAGAACAGAACTGGAACAGTATGCTATGTAAGAAACGCCCCAAAGAAATGACATGGTAGACCTCAGGACAGGAGACATATTGGAGTATGTAGGGTTGTGAAGAGTGTCCGACACCAACCGAAACTCGACAAGTCCTATCCTGAGGATGCTAAAAGAAAAATACATGGTGGAAGGTGGGGAGGCGTGTGGTTCTTTCCGCTGATAAATGTTTTAAGTTAGATGTCCCAATCGACAGTTCACCGAAAAGCACACATCTCCATACGCATCCTGTATCCACATGAATGACACCACAACAGACAATGCTTGATCACATGCTTCAAACTCAGCCATCTGACTGGCTAAACATGACATCACATCCAAATTTAGCTACTAGCCCATTAATATTAATGACATCACCTCTGGTAGCAATAAACCTGGCAGACAAAGAGGGGTCCCAAAAAGGGGCTAGAGAAGGATGTACTGTGTATTATTCAAACTACATTTAATCACTTAAATTACAATTTAAATAACACACAATATACCAGGTTCAATAGACACTCTATTGTACATATAAAATAATCTTTTAGGCATAATGGGGGCAAATCTTGTCACAGCACACTGCACCAGCTCGGCTCTGAATTGTTTTAAAGGATACATCAGGAAAGGAAGTATGTTGGAGTTTGTAGGGTTGTTAAAATTGTCCGATACCTGCAAGTGTTGGGCCGAAAGGGGCTGACAGGAGGTATATAGGAACGATGGTCCGATACCTGCATGTTGAACCGCCAGGGGCTGACAGGAGGTATATAGGGACAATGACAACAGAAACACGACAAGTCCGATCCGAGGATGCCATGATAACAACATCAGCCGATACTCCATACATGCGCCGCAGGAAGCAGGTATGAAGTATATGGGCATAATAGTGGAGTACATTTAAGTACTGACACAAATTGGGGTTCAAAGCAAAGTGTTTTGAATGAATGAAACTTGGCAATGGCCAAAACGAGTGAAAGTAGCACTGTGACTTTGAAGCAGTGTGACTGTAAGCACACATCTCCATACGCATCCTGTATCCACATGAATGACACCACAACAGACAATGCCTGATCACATGCTCCAAACTCAGCCATCTGACTGGCTAAACATGACATCACATCCAAATTTAGCTACTAGCCCATTAATATTAATGACATAACCGCTGGTAGCAATAAACCTGGCAGACATAGAGGGGTCCCAAAAAGGGGATAGAGAAGGATGTACTGTGTATTATTCAAACTACATTTAATCACTTAAATTACAAAATGTCGTTGTTTTAAATCCTTATTTTTATACGCAACATCATGAACGCGGCATGCTTGCATTTATTGTATACTATCCAGGTTTTGGTTGATCTTTCTCATCAAGTCGAATGTTAAGTCGGGTTCCAGGACCAAAAAAATTATACCCATAAAGATGCATCTCGCCAGGATACTTAGCCCATGGAGCTCCTTGTAATTTTCCCAGTGAAGCAGCGATATCTCCACCTGTTTCGTTAGAGAAAAAATGTATATTTTGTTGTACTCCGTTTCTCATACTTGCCATCAAGTGTTATTCCTCGTTGTTTTATTGGTAATTCAGTGATGTTGGTGCGTTCTGTACATCGAGAAAAATATAAGTTCATATCATTTATTATATTTCTACTACATGAATATCATTTTCAGCGACACGAAAGCAAGAGTCAATCAGGCATCGTCCAGCGCTACCAAATTATATCAAAACAATTATTATATATACTTCTGAGTATGGTAAGACGTAATTATTGTTTAATCTTATAAAGAAATGGTTCAAGTGGGATACGTTGTATTTAGTGGCAACATCTGTAGATGATAAGTGATGTTACAATGTGCTTAATGATTGCAATGAAAATGCAAAATTGATGGAAAAGGACAATAATAATATTATTGATTTTATTACCAATATTGATCATCCTTCATCTGTAGATGATTTTAATGGATGTATTAATAATCTCGTAGTATACGATGATGTTATGCTGGAGAAACAATCAAATCCAGCTTGGATATTTTCCCGAGGCAGAATCAAAAACACCGGTGTTATATGTGTTACTCAGCGATATAAACAAATACCTAAATTGGTAGAGATAACTGCTATCTTCTGGCTGTCTTAAATAGAGTCGATATTCTGCGAGACGTCCATCATACTTGGAGTTCTGAGGATATGTATATGATCAAGTTCAGAATCTTCTTCACAATTGCAAAATCAATTCCTTTCTAATTTATCACGATCAATTTACATGGTCCTCGGTCGCGAAATTGTGTAGGTCTTTATAAAATTTTTGGTTGGGAGACCCTTACATTTTTTTACGACATACATAGGGGAAGGTGTCCCAGATCAGTAAACGAGGATATATACAAATGTGACACATAAATGTCAAAAGAAAAACAATAACAAATAATGCTCATTACCCGGTTAGAATTCTAGTTTTAGCGTTATTGAACTTATATTTTTATTTTGGTAGAAGCTTTGTTTTCAAAAACGGATTGTTCCAAAATTTAGTATGATCGCATCTCTGTAGAGTTTTATGTTTAGCGATAAGGTTGTATTTTCATTTTCGTAGTAAGCTTTATTTTTAAAAATGGACTGCTCTAAAGAGTGGTAGGTTCACATTCTCTGCTGCTTCAATCAATGATGAACATGTAAAGAATATTTGCTCTATGAATGTTCATCGTCACCCGTGTTATGCGTGATAGTGTACAGGCAAAGTAAATATTAGCTAGCAGAAGGTTGTTGATACACTTAATTTTACATAAGCAATACCGAAGCCGATCATCCATCCTTGGTTAGCTGTGATGGCATGGTATTCTGACAACACGTGGAGAAGCCATTGAAAGAAAAGTTCGAGCTAAATGGTTGTGGTTAAGTATTTAATGAAAATTTTACGTATTCTCTCGAAACGTTAACATTTAACAATGCGATTGATCATGTCAAATGTACACTTCGAAAAATACCCAATCATGATCATTCGATTCATTCTTTTATACTTAAATACGAAAATTACAAAATTATTGGTGAAATGTATTATTTTTGCAATTGATATATTTTCATGTGTGAAAAATGTACCAGTATATTTTGAACATATGCAAATACTAGATTTTCTATATTGCCATGGAGCTCTTGCCTGAAAGCGCATATCTAAGATATTTTCAGCAAGAAAAACCGAGCATTTTATGAACATGAACAGCAATTGGAAGCTGCATTTCCTTTCATATATTGCGAGCTTACGGTAAGGAAGTGTAGATAGTAAGCTTCCATTTAAAAGTAAGTTTGGTATAGAACAAAATTAAAGCTTTCTTTCCTTGTAAAAATATGGCATATAATTCACATTCTGATGCAAATAACAAAATATATTTTATCATTACCTAAAACATAACATGTTTTGTACAATGCGATGAAGTATATCAGGTATTAATGACTGAAGAGAAAACGTCCACTCTTAATTATATATTTCAAGATGAGATATTGAAATGTATCAATGGATGAATATTGATATCGCAACAGTAGCAATACAAATGTTATCACCCTTTGGCGATATTACGTTTGGAACCATTTTATTTCTCTATTCATACTTGTATCTCCATATTTTGACCCATTAAATTGTGTTCTTTTTTTTGCTCCCTCTCTCGTTATCAGAGACAAACAGACTTAAAAGTATATCAAAATGGTAGAAAATCAAGAGAACGTTTATTGATCAAAACATTCACCCTCCATCACCAAACACAGAAAGCTTCAGGTCAAACTTTATCAGTTTTTGACACGAATCCTGCAAATTGTCAGTGATTTTGTCATGTTTCTATTCTATATTCAGTATTATCCATGCTGTATCGTATACCTGTTACACACTCTGACAGACTACAAGTGTTCAGTGAATTTTTGTTTTAAAATAGTGTTATAAAATTGTTTAAACTGTAGTTTTAACTCTTATGACAATAATAATATTTTGTTAAAGTATAGTAATTAATTTGGGGATATAATTTTTTTTAATTGTAAAACGAAATTATGTGAAAATCGATCAGTGGGCCTTGCCTCTGCACTGTTATCGAACTAGATCCCATACTTGTGAATTATATCCATTTTAAAAAGGAAACAAAAATAAAAAGGAAACAAAATCTCTTTAGGTGAACTTACAATGATTATAGTATTTTGTTTTTGAAATAATTTCTTAAGTCTGTCAGGCATGATTGCTCATTGGTGCATTTACTTCTACAGTAATAATGTTTACTCTTTCCTTCCGCGCGAGAGATGAGTTTACGAAAATAAAAGTGTGTTAATGTTCGTGTGAGAACTGTCATTAAGTTAACAAATTATAGAATTTGAAGAATTATATGTACGAGTTAAATTTGTTACCAGTAGCTGTTTTAAAAGTATTGTGAAATTGAGGAATATCTTTTTATATATGTAGTAATACAACTGCGATTCACATTGGCACAGAATGAAAACAAATCCATGCAAATCGACTGGATTGCTCTAAGAAATGTTTGATAGAAATTGTTTATTACTAGAAATAAAAATATTTAACTTGTGAAGTGGAAACATCATGGATTGTCGCATGGCCTTTTTAAGAACATCTGTTACAACATGTTAAATAATTGTCTTATGACTGATATTAGCCAATTTGTTGTATTTATTTTGTTTTATCTTGAACTGCGTTGCCTATTTCATGGTTATGTCATTCTTGCATGTGTGTTTCTGTGCATACATATTTTATATGGGTGATATTATTTCTTCCACTATCAAGATTGACTATCTAAATGTACGTAATATTGATTAGTTACATAATATTTTGAAAGTATAATCCAAATACCATCCATGACTTTTTAACATATAAAATTTTTTAAACAGAAACATGTTATAAACATAATTAAAGTTATAGAAAGATTGTTAAAACTTCTTTAGTTTTCGTCTTTGCCGGCGTGTTAATTGGGTTAAAAATGAGTAGATGCAGAACTATTGATGAAAGAGGTAATGAAAAGGTAGAAATTTCGATAGACTAATAGAAATACAGATTTATATAGTAGTTAGGAGGATGAGAAGGTAGACAGTTATAACGAACATATTCTTAAGGAAACATGTATGCATTTGATTCGTGTGAATCGAGTTCACATAACAATTTAATTAATGCATATTGCTTCGAAAGGTAAACATCTTTGAATCAATATTTCAGATTTTTACATTTGTAAAATATATGATATTCAAGCAAATCTATTAATTATATAGTATGTTTATATTAATTATCAGTTATGTTTCATCTAAACATGTGAAAAACAATAAAAATGTAGCTTTGTTTCAGGAAAGCTTGAAAGGATTGATTTCATCGCTCATATGGATTCGCTTAAGTTTTTAAAGTCCCGACAAATATTATTTAACACTTCACATTGTATACATCACACTCGGTGACACGACAGTCTTCTGTGGTTATTTGCATTCTGCTAATGTTTATATCAAGCGCATATATCCGGCACTGGAGAGACATGAGTTGGCTTTATTTTTCTAGAAGCTGCAACAAATTGTTTGTATTACACACAACAGGATATATTATGCTTTCAGATACTTGAGATTCAAAAAGAACCACATCAAACATAATTTGTTATTGATGATGAGTTAGATGCAGCAAATTTGAACTTTTTAATTTTCTTAGGGTTTTAAATGACGGGGCTACAATATGTGGGCTGTAGATTTCCGCCTTATTTACGGATCTAAACAAATTCAATCACAGTATATAAAGCCATAAAATACCATTATGTTTGTCGCTTGCCAAGGTTCAGTACAAACATACATCGTAAGTATAAATAGTACATTGTTGTTACATGAAGGTTGTTGAGGAGGCTCTTAAATGTAACAAGATTTAAATGCATCCCATTACAAATAACAACTCAGTACTGACATAATGTAGTTCATCGTATATCTCGCGTAGTGAATTCCTTTAATCCAACAGTTTTTCCAAGCGAGATTAACATATGAAACCATATTGACGGTACTAATACAGCACCTAAATGCGTTGTTCACAATTTTTGGGATTTCTTGCCAAGTCTTGTCTCTGTAATAGTAGATTGTATGTCTTTATCGTATAGCTTGTTATATTTACATGCTGACTTTTGACCATCTTTTAAACTTCATGTTTGGTAATTCTTTGAATATGTTTTTGTTTCACAATCCTTTATAGCCTGTATTGCAGTTCATCAAAAATGAACTTAAAAGAATATTTTACACTGCTGGTACTGACTGCTGCATTGCCAAAAGTCACTGAAGCTTTCCTGTTCCGGAACCTCAGGGATGTAGTGAGGAATATTGGCGAAGCGATTAGTACATATATCAAGCCCGTGTGCCAATCTGCATGCCCGAAGGTATGTCCACAACTTGGTGATTACATTGGATTGCCAGGAGAAATTACTCAGGTTGGGTGTCATATTGGATGCCAGAAACTCTGCAAGAGAAGTGTAAGTAAACCCCATCATTATAGTTGTCGTTGTCTTGCTATTATGTCTGTTTTATTCGTATTGTTGACGTGATAGTTACTTTGTACAAAGTACATCTGCTCAATTGTGGATTTTCTGTGTCTAATGGAATATCAGATTAAAGATTTAGCAGCTTTTAACCTGCCAGTAAATCAAACCACCATGGATTAAAGTTGTTAATTAAAACGGTCTGATATCCTAATAATAAACTTATTACCAGTGGCTTAAAAGTACAACAGTAACGCCAAATTCTTTAATATTTTCTTGAACAGAAGAAATGTTCAATTAGAATTTATACATAGCCTTCAAGTTTACAGAAGATGCATGGACCTCTACCGGGCTCTCTTCTGATACTTAGATCATTTTTCCTTGCCAATAAACGTATCAAAACTTCTCATGCTCGGAGCGAACACCACGTGTTTCTTAATGACTGCTACGAATAAGACATAAAGCAATGCAGAATAGAAGTCACTTTTAAATTTAAGCCAAAATGTATTGTGCAGAAATATCAGAAGAAAACGGAACATTATTGCTAAAACCAGTCCAACAATACACAGACACACACAGATATACATATATGTGTGTGCTATGCCAAGTTCTTATATCATTTTGAAACCTATGATTAGTTTTCCGGAACTTTATTAAAATCTGTATATACATTTGTGACATAAGTGTTTGAAAGATTCAAAATTATACGAGCGAAAATATATCCAGTAAGCTCTATAATTAGACGAATAATAAAACTAGAATGACAGACGTTTTACATATTGATCATTCGTCTTGTTGTTATTGATAATGAACATAATGAAATAAATTACATAACCATGAATTTGATAGACCAATATCATACAATTTGTTTTATATAAAAACGCCATTTAAAGTTTGATGTACCAGACGCATCGTAAAATATACTGCCATTGAATAATTTTGAAATATTATTCTTTTTTTTTAAAAAAAGAAGTCTTGCAGAAAATAAAGCACTTGCTAGTTTGATAAATGTTTTATTTTCTCCATATTGTAAGGTACTTTTCTTCAACAATAATTCTTTTCGTTAGAGATGAGTATATGTACAATAGTTTAATCATCATAATAACTCAGAATCATACATCCATACAACAATGTGGTAAATACAGTATTTTTAAACAATTTCAATTGTAAATAAACCTGTAAATAAAAGTTTCGTGTTCTTGTATATTGGACAAATACGCGTCTTTTGTTGTTTATTCAGTGGTTCTCGCTTTGCCGAAAAAATGAACTATTGATTTTTAAAAAGCAGTATTTAATATCATTATTGATGAAACAATTGCCAACAATTTGTTACTGAATACAAAAAACAGAGACGTTTGTCTTGAACCACACAATACCATGTTATTTTAGGCTTGGTTCACAAAACGAATGTTAGTGAAAGTGAAAATATTTTGATTTTCAAAAAAAATTTATTGTCTGATTTCATGCAGATTCAGAGAGTGGTGACAATATTTGCCTTTCACTCATCAAGGATAATACAAATACAACAGAATGGTTTCAGAATGAATCAGCCAAATATTATATTTAAGATTTTCTTTGTAGGTTTTGTTTGTTTGTTAATCATTTAGTACTATGTATTCAGCGCCACTTGTCAAAGAAGATTTAAATATTATCGGTTACACGACTATAGACAATGATAAAAACATTTTTAGTTTAGTCAACAGTATATATAAGTATAATATTCATTATATAATAATATTCATTCTAAAGTTTCTGAACAACACCATTGACAGCATTAAGGATACCCATGGAAAGTTTCTTTGAAAATTTGCAATTTATTACACGATCTGTATCACTTAAGTCATGTTTCTTTAATACTGTGTTGCAAATCTCAAGGCTGTCATGGTGTGTAAGTTGTGTAAAAGATTAGAAAATTATGAATAGCTTTTATTTTTCACTAGATCTTCTACTCTTTGTCGACCATGTAATTTTTCCGTGTCTTTCGCCTTTCTTTTCAGATTCCCGACTTTGTTATGTCTGACGTCAGGTATCGAGTTGTGCCAATGTCTAAGGATTTCAATCATTACGACCTGAACGGAGATAAACTAATAACACCAGAGGAGTTTTCGAGGGCCGAGAAACTACCACTGGAGGAAGTTTATGATATATTTAAGTTTGCTGACGTTGATGGTATGTTGCAAAGCCTTGGTAGCTTTGAATGAATGCATTTGTTGTTTGCACTGGAGGCATGAAGCACACTTCTAAAACAAAGAAATAATCATCGCTTAGATTGGGTATACACAGCAATGCACGCCCGTGAGTTTAGATGAGTCTTTTTAAAATTCTGATGGCACAATAAAATCACCTTTCTTACGCAAAATGAATAGCTTCGTACAATTTGTAAAGAAAAGCAGACTTCCTACACCCATATATGTAAACTACACGCACATAATATCTACACTGTTTTCAAACTAAGTTTGTGTGTGTTTACAAAACACATTTTTTCTCCACTGCAGACAATATGGTCTAGAGAACAAGTTTTGAAAGATATAAATGCTAATTGAATTATTGATAATATTCCATGTAAATTTAAGTCCATAATTTTTATGTACATTTAAGTAAATATGCATAAAAACATATCTACCAGATTTACTTTGTCTACTTGAAGTTGTTCTTCCTTAATTGTGCTAATAATGTTTGCATCATACAAAATAGTAAAAGTAAGAAATGTGTTCAATAAAAACGAAAATTTTATAAAAACCTGATAATCTGTTCAGGTCATCTAAACATAAATAAAAGTAAGCTGAATAAATGTTATTTGTTATCTTCAAGTGTTTCAGCCTAATCAAGGTATGAAAGTTTTCGTCAAACGTAAAGCAAACAACATTTTGCAATGTGCAAGCCTTCAAACAAAACAAAATGCTGTATTAACATAGAAATTTAATGTGATCTACATATCGATACAAATATGGTAGAAATATTTCATTTTCTTGAATCTTGTAATTTTTGAGCAATCTTACTAAAAATGTTCGCTCGAAGATACGGACGGATAGACATACATAAAAAGGAAAGGTACGGACGTGCATAACCAAATCAAACTTACTTGCTTCAGGTAGTGTGAGCATCAACATTGCCAATTCTATTATGATTTTTGGTTTTCAATCCTGTAAATCATTCGTACCCTATAAGAAGATATAATTATCACATGCCTCTGGGATATACATTATGCCTTCTTCTGCACGACTGAAGAGGTCAGCAGTGGAAGTAGGTGCCGCGGTGATTGAGCAGTATGCATGCCGGATCGCGACTGAAATCACACTTTTTCGAAACCTGCCATCGAATCAGCTTGGGTCAGCTACTGCTGTATGTTCTTTACACAAATCACCATGGTATAAAATAATCTACTCGTGTTCCTATGTTTTAAATACGAAACCAGGTGGTTTTAAATTTAATAACCTTATTTATAGATTTATATTATGTAATTTTACGTCTATCAATAAACGATATGTTCTTCCAGTTTCCGTGTTGCAGACCCATGTCTGAATTATTTTGGTGTTTTTGGACGCCCACTGGCGTCACACTGATATTCTTACAGAAACAAACAAACAAAATTACTGTAATTATGAATGATGTTTAAACAAACGAAACTGCAGAAAGCTTATTAATATGCTTAACACAATCTTTGTAACGTCAACAGTACTTCAATATCAAAATTGCATGTGCTTTTTGGAATGTTTTCTCAGCATGTAAGAAGTTTCATGTATATAAATTTGTCCTTTCGGAAACAGTATGTAAATAAACAGCTAAATTAAAGAAAATGAGGTTCTTAGATGATGTCCTTTATTAGAGGGTATCTATATGCAGAGGTCAGCTAGGACGACGTTTACTAGTTTTCACGTATAATTGGTAATATAATAATAATGATCATGTATGGTTTTCTGTGTGTAAACGTTTGCCGGAACTCGCGGAAAAATATTGAATCCATGGGCACATAGCTTAGTGCCCTTAAAAAAATTGTGTAAACGCAAATTCGCGTATTTTGACAATATGCTGTCATTTATCGGATTTGAAAATTAAGTACAAAGATATGTCTACGACATTCGATTATTCTTTTAGATTATAACAAGGTGAAAATAAAACAGGGCAGGTATGACATGGAATAACTTGAACGTTAATCTGTTTGGTTGGAAATACTAACGGCTCATGCTAAACCTTTTCTTTATGTGTAAGTCATTGTATAAAATACAAAGTTTTCTTTAATAATTGTTACATATCTTCTACAAGGTTAAAAATTGGGTTTATTCAAGTTAGCAATTTTGTTGTTTGTAATTATGTACATATCTTGAGACCTGTAAGTAACAATAACTAATAGAAAATATATTCATCTATTGTTTCTTAATAAGAACAGCAGAAAAATTATTCATTTAATTTGCTTTACTATGAAAACATCCTTGTTGGGTTCGTTAAATTTTATAATATTTGCTTTTTTTCAGGGGATAATATGCTAGATATGGATGAATTTGAGACAGCACCGTTTGTATTTACAGGTAAGATGCCAGATTTGAAGTTTCTGTTTTGATATTGTTTTTAAATACCATAATAGTTAAATGCAAAGGATTTCATTTATTTGATTGGACCGTTGATATTTTTACTTTAAATTGTGCGGTCTTTTGTCTCATGAACTACTTCAAAGTCTGTATGAAATGACAAAAGCATAAATACAAATTTATAGTCCGAGCAGATTTGTTTCATTATAGTATAATAATTTTGCATGAAATCGTGCAGATAAAAGCGAAAATTACATTTCTTTAGCAAGATTACCTTAAAAGTACTCGCCCGAATTTGGTGTCTGCATACGTTTAAAATGAATAAAGTAACTTAAACGAATGTGCCGTTATATTATTGTCTCCCTTTTGAGATATTCAGCTTCACTGTTACGTCATAACTCCGTGTGGATCACGTGAGTTTAATGCTGAAAGAAAAGCTTTCCTAGAGTATCATGGATGTTGTGACATACATATGCATTGGAAATAACCTGGTAATACATATTTCCTAGATTATCACAATATATTTTTTTTTACAGATACTATGGCTGCAAGGATTAATAATATGATTCAAGAGAACAATGACAAAATATCGACGGCAAAGGCCAATCCAACGAAACTTTCTTCTTCTGATATGGAAGTCGCTCGCGATGTGAATAATGCAAACATCTCCCTTGCTGAAACAATGCGTTCTAACATCACCTTAGATACTGATGATATGGCTTAACTGGTTTGCTGTTTTGAATATAGCCAGGATTTTTTTCTGAATGATATTTTATCTGATTTGTACTACAAAAGAACCAATCATATACATTGTAGAATGGGAAGATCTAGGTTTGAATAATAATGTTTCATCCGTCTAAATAACGCTACACAAAAACATTTGTTTAATCTTTCATTAACTAATGTTCAATTTTGTTTTCTCGATGGATACTGATTTATATATACTTCGTCATAAAGCAATCTTTATCTTTGATTAGCATTGTTCTTTTTATTTAGCAATAGTTTCCTAAATAAAAGTTATATAAAAGATGAATGGTGATGAAAGGCGCCAAAGAGTTGGGTAAACATTTGATTTTTGTTGCTTTACTGTCGTTTCTTTACCTAAATTTATTTCTAAATTGTTATAATACAGAACGTGGGCTATTCCTACTCCGTTTCAGTAATTAATTCCATTTATTTCGAGGTCGTATTCAGTGTTGCCAACCAACATTTGCAATTTCATTGAAACCATCCCACTTATATCCGATAGCATTAGAATAAAGATAAATCCAACGGTGTCACTATATCTACAGCTTGAATAGCTTCCAGAGCTCCGTACAGAGATTTTTCTTAAAGTTTATTTTTAGGAAAAAATATATATTTATGTTTAGCATTCATTGTGCTCGCTTTTAACGCATTTTGATCTTTCTGAAAGAAAATCGTTGTCAATTTTAAGCAAGATTCTGTGAACATAGATCATATAACGAGCTATTGAAAAACAACTTATCGTAACACACTATTAAAACAAAAGGACAATAATGTATTAATGAAGAATTGCTCGTACAGCTTGCCATATACATTGTTTGACTTCAAAGGTGAGCGTGGAGTGTTTGAAAGACTGGGCGATTCCAGTGTTGGAACTTCTAATCGGAGATTATATCTGAGGCTGCTAATATTTTACCTGAAGTTACTGGGGTGGATGTAGGCCGCCTTATTATTATTGTACCAATGCACTGAGACAGTTCATAACCCAGCAGTACAAAAATAAATAAAATCTAAGAAACAACAGCAACCCCTTGCAAAAATCCCAATAAATACACAAAAGAAACATAAGAAAACGAAAATGAAACTACAAAATATAGAAAACAGAAACAAACATGCTGAGTGAAAGTCAAGAGTTATCATAGCATGGGAGAGTTTGATAAATTGAGAAAATTCCAAATATCAATCTATCAAGTGAATGATTCATCTATTATTATTCAATAGTTATGGAAATATGGATATATTTTTGAATTAGGTGTTTTAGGCTTACACTGTTATTATATCTTAACAAATTGTCAATAGTCGGCATTAATAATATAACCAATCTGAACGGGCCAACTAGAATATCTCAAAACGGCATGGTTGGAACTGCTTTAAGTTGCTCCAAGATGTTTAGAATGCAACGTATTCCCAACGTCTCACTTATGTTTAAGGACAGAATCCCTTGGCATATACTGCATTAGGGCATGAAAATTGTACGTATGAATTCTGAGCTTGGGTGCACAGAACGCTATTGCTTTGAGTATATATATACTTGTTATATCATATGAATAATAAATATATTCGTATATTTTGGTTGATTATAGCTTTTCAAAGATATAAAATTATTTTGACCTAATTGAAGTACTTTATAGTTAGGAAGCTATACAGAATGCACCAAGTTGGGCAAACAAATTTATGCATAACAATTTATCTTGTATCTTATTTTATATCAGTTCCTATAGCTTTGAACTGAAAACGTTTTCTACTATTTCAGTTTCTGTTAACACGCTTCGTCTGTATAAATTCCTTAAAACATAATAAAATAGCAAGACTCGTTGACTTCAGATTTGAATAGGTAACCCAGATAAAATCTCTACTTCAAGTTCAAACGCTATAATCACACACTCATGTATGCATTTCAACACTCTACTGTAGCCAAACAAAATACATTACAGGCATTACGAGGAAATATGCTTTCGTAAATTATCACTGTTTTACTTTGACGATGGCTTCAAATTTGATGTCATGGTCATATGGCATAAAAGAAGAAAGCAGTGAGGGCATCCAATTTGCATTATTCTAAAATGATTTTAAGTGTTCAATCTTGTAAATCGTTCATATCCTATATGATTATATAATTATCACCCCTCCCACATCCTTTCTGGGTTTTAAAGTACGCCCGATGCACCACGTATCGTAAGTAGTGGTAGATTCCGCTATGGCTCTTCAATACACGTGCAGGAATTGCAACTGAAATATCTCCATTTGGAAACCTACTATCAAATCAGCTTGAGTCGGGTACCATGGTATGCCCTTGGCCAAGGCGTCCTTTTTCCTACTGCCATGGTTCTAAACAACCTACATGTATTTCATGCGATTGTAGATTTGATAACCTTATAGATATATATATATATATATATATATATATATATATATATATATATATAGATATATATATATATATATATATAAATATATATATATATATCTATATCTATATCTATATATATATATCTATATCTATATCTATATCTATCTATATATATATATATATATATATATATATATATATATATATATATAAATATATATATATATATATATATATATATATATGGTTATAAAACTTTGAAAAGGGCATTTGATGCGAATATTTATCTTGAATTCGCATTGCAGATCCATGTCTGAGCGAAATTTAATATTTCTAAACGCCTACTGGTAAGGATATATTTTTACGGAAACTTACATTGAGTTAATATAACGTCAACTTAAAACTAAATCTTTGATTTTATATATATATATATATATATATATATATATATATATATATATATATATATATATATATATATATATATATATTATATTTGTGTGTTTTTGTGTGTGTCTGTGTGTGTGTGAGAGAGAAAATAGTATAAAAATCTAGTGCTATCTAGTCTCGAAGGCAATTAGAAAGCAAAGACTCACAAATGACCTGCCTCGAAAGAAACGCTGAAGTTGGAAACCTTAACATAATTGAATGATTTGCATTTGTGTGCCCGTTCAAAATAAAATGGTCTAGGTCGCTGGCTTTCACGGTTATTAGGCGTCAAGAAAGTAAGATTACTTTTTCTAGAAAACATTCACGCCCCAACATAAGACTGAATATTAAATCATACATTTACGTACTCCTGGATGTACTCCATCTTTTAAAAGCATAAAATATGATATATGTGACTGGTGTTTAGTTGCGGAGTCTTCCAGTCAAAGAAATGGAATAATTTATTATGCATATCACATACTCTGCGCAAAAACCTGAAATAACTTGAAAACCTTAAATGTCAAATGAAAGGACAAAACATGAAATATGGTTTATTTGGTTGAAAAGTTAAACCGGCTTTTTTGCAATTAAATGCATATGGATACAGTCAAAATTTAATATATTTCATATTTAAATTACGTCGACATCGTTTTCTCCACCCATGTCCTAATCTCCTTAAGGTCTCTATATTTTAATCTTACAATCAGCTTCAAATGCTACCAGAGATGCACAGAGGTAACATTAATTTATGTACATTATACGTCGTCTATTTCTTCTTCACACATCCTTGTTTGTTTTTGATTATGTAATCGAAACACTGAGGGATTTTGTTCTATTTTGAAGTTAATCTAAACAACCCAATAGTTCATAAATGGACCTGCCCCAATGCTAAACAAGTTGTAAGTAAATATCCAAAGAACACACCATACATAAAAGCCCACCTTTCGTCCTCGATGTTTGGGGTTAACAATTACAGTTGCACGATGCTTGTTGTAATCACATTCTTCGATTAATATATATATATATATATATATATATATATATATATATATATATATATATATATATATATATATATATATATATATATATATATATATTCGGATTTTGTTCCAATCAGATAGGTAAGCCTACGATCTACATGACCTCATATTTTAGACTTTTTGCAACAATATAACCATTCGATCATGTTAAATATGTTAAATAACAATTGATAGGAAAGTGAAAATAGACATGGGTCTTCCTGCTATAAGTTTTTCCATGGATTTTTCCCACCTTTTAAAACCACTGCTTCTTGATCTTAATTGTGATCTACATGCCCTCATGTAAAGATAATATCTAACAGGTAGTGAGAGACAATCGACTTATATCTCTTATACATCCTTTGTCTCAGATGCAATTTCAAAATTTCCTTTGACTAGCTGCTATCATCATCATCATCATCATCATCATCATCATCATCATCATCATCATCATCATCATCATCATCGTCATCATCACCACCACCACCATCATCATCATCATCATCATCATCACCATCATCATCATCTTCTTCTTCTTCTTCTTCTTCTTCTTCTTCTTCTTCTTCTTCTTCTTCTTCTTCTTCTTCTTCTTCTTCTAAATGACAAGATTAAGACGACTGCCGCAATGCCATGCAGAACTCCACAACAGCAGAAGGCTCCCTACTTTCACTGGTAAACATAGTTAAGCACTTCTTTAATACCATACCACGCACTGGGTGATGAGACATCACTGACCAAGAAAAACTGGGTAATGTCTATTTTTGGTTAATTTTATACACAACTTCTCCTTAAAGCATATAAACTTTTTATATGTCCATATGAAAATATTTATATCCATGTTTTCATCTCAATGTACTCAACCTTTCTTCAGAGATGAGAAAAAATTTTGAAAAAATCTGTCCTTGACTGCTCGTTACTTCTAGTATCCTGGATAATGTTCTTTTCTGGGTGAAAAGACATCAAATTCATTTGAATTTAGGGTCTTCTCCTTCTACTCACATGTCGATTTGCAGAGAAAAAGACAACATTCATCACTTGCGTATACGTAGAACTGAGGGAGACACATGCTGAAATTTAAGTTGAATCATTTTGGTAACAAGGGGAATATGATTGGATGGGCCAATTAATTTTAAAAAGATAGTTTCATTTGACTATCCTATAGTGATATTAAGCTGGTTTTAAACTCTCTTTATTAGAGGAAAAGTAATTATATTTGCAAGCACGTACGTATCGCTTGTTCGAATCTGTTCTCTCATGCTATCTACATGTCTCCTTAAACTGTGTCAGGGACAATGTCGATTTTAGAGACATCAGGTTGATACGCTGCTATGAAAGTATGAAACGGGTACGTTTTTTCAGTCTTAACCTTGTCCCTAACAAGGCTTTTTCAGTCCTTGCCTTTCATAGAACGATTTACGCTCGAGTAAGGACATTTATGAAAGGTTTGATAGGATCTATAATTCCCCGCCAGTTCCGTTGGGTAACTCGAAAATGGATTGGACCTCATTTAGATACCAATGGAACTCATTTGATGTACTCAATACTTTTGGACTTTTGATAGAACTTTTAGGACAATTTGAAATTAATTCCAGATATTGTAAGTTATTTTCACTTTTCATTTTGTATTTTACATAGAGTTATAACATTATTTGTGTGTGTGTGTGTGTGTGTGTGTGTGCGTGTGTGTGTGTGTGTGTGTGTAAACTTGATAAAATATCAGTGTATTTGCGTTATCCGGCCTAAGAGCATTCGCCTCTTATACAGTCTTTCTATAAGCCATTTACAAAATATTTACAAAACTAAGTTAGACAAGATAAACATATTTTTTTTAAAAAAAACACCATTAAACCGCCTTACGTACGAACCTTAACATAATTGTATGATTACTTAAAGTTTTCTTTGAAACCATTAGATATTGTGTCTTATTGATTTGATCTTCAATGATAAGATCTCAACCGGGTTGGCTAGTTCAAGTTTATGTAATGATATTAATAATGTCAAAATTAAGAATAATAAAAAAGCTAAGAACCACAAAACATCACTGAATGTAGGTAAGTAAATAAATATTGCCCAAAAGGATGGAATTTTAAGTTTTAAAATATGGGTTCTAAATAGGTGCTGATTTTATATTCACGTCAGTGCCATTTTGAAATCCTCTTCGTCTGGGTTGCTTAGTTGCAGTGTTCTTAGGCTGCGTGAATAGTAAATTCCTTTTCGTTCTATGTTTAAAGCTGTGCTTGTAGATGTGGGTAATTGCAATTAGTACCATAACACTGGAAGTATGGCTGAGGTAACGGACGTGTTCCGTTACTAAATATCTGTCCAGTATTTGCAATTAATTAGATATGTGAATATCGATCAGTTTGTGCTGTGTTACGGTTTCTCCGACGTAAAAGTAGTTCGCACATCTTATGTGTCATTAGACACATTACATTTTCTGTTTTGCGCATTCTTATTGGACCATGCATATGAAAATATTTGCTCGTAACTGAGGTAGAGAAAGTATTGTTCTCTATCATATGTGAACAGGTTTTATCACCACGGGTGTCATATATTAGATAGATACTTGATTGTGACTAGCGTTAACTTTGCTCTGACTCGGATGTCAGTAGTTAATGTCGATGACGTTTATCGGTTTGCTATAGGTCTCCGAATGTTTATTGGAGAGGATTACTTTTACAGTTTCACTTGATTCTAAGACACACGAGAGGTTCTGGATACCAGCCACATTTAGTTGTCTGAATGGTAGGCCAGGACAATCGATGTCCGATCAGCCTTTTCCATTTTGTTTATATTAAGTGGTGACAGGTTATTTTGTTTAGCCTTCTGTTTTGTTTTCTCTATCAGGTCGTTGTTGTAACCTTCGTTCATTAAATGTTTAGACAACTCGTCATATCTTTCTCGGAATGTTCAATCGTCGAAGCAAATTGTACATATCCTCATTGCCTGGCAATTCGGGATCTTGTGATTGTACTGTTTTAGATGACATCTGAATAAGATAAGATATTGGTATTTATTTGTTGGCGTTGCGTAGATAACCATATCAAGTTTGTTCTCTACAGTTATATATGTCGAATTTAGAAATAAGTTGAGTTGACGACTGCTAACGTAAACGTTATTAAAGGATATGAAATAAATGCTGACCCTCGAGTCTTTCCATCAGCATATTAGCGATTCCATTATGTTGGAGGTAGTTTTTAACTGAATACGAGGTACTGAGATTTTGAACTAGCTCCAGAATTATTAAAATGACATCCCTTAGTTGTCTGTGTTTTTATGTACATTCTACCCGTTCCTAACTGATTACCGCAGAAGCCTTTATCTGCAGGCTTAATTGTGATATCGGTTCTGTTTTGCAATGAGTATAGGGTTTTGTTCTCTTCTTTGCTAAAATTTGAATATTTGAAAGCATGGTCAATTTATCATGGAAGTTAAAACCGGTGTAGCGCGTATTCCACAATTTTGAAACATTGCTTCCATTAGATCAATACACATACAAAGTTGTATATTAAACTCTTTCTTCTAGTTTACTGTCGGTCTTGTTTGTATTTGCTTTGTACTTTTGACTTTACACAAGTACAACGTGAATCGAAATTGCTTAGGTTAGACACACACACACACACACACACACACACACACACAATTTTCACTATTCGTTGTCATTTGTTATACAATAATATTTGATGAATCTGTTCATTTGCATGGAAGATAATGCCGTGCATAATTAATCATTGTTACTGATATATTGAGAGCATTTTGTACTGAGGAAAAATAATATGGGAATACTGATTCGTCTATCTTCTATGTAACATAGTACGGTCTTTCAAAAGACGAGTTGAAATACGTAATACTCCTTTACAAAAGTGACAAAGCACATATCGCAAAAGTCTGCATCATTATAATTGTAACAAATACTACGAACCATATAATATTCACATATATGTTAAACGTATCAATTATGATTGATTGATTGATTGATTGCTATTTTACGGCGCATCAGCAACGTGAGGCTATATAGCGCCAAACATAATTTTATATCTTTTTACATTTAAAACTGGTAAAATAATTTTATCGACCAGCGATTGGAGTCCAAACAGTTAAAGGTAAAGCGATAAAAATGTGAACGATGGTAAAGTATTAAAAGTTTCCCGATCAACGGGGTGTGCAAAAGTATGATAACGAAAACATATAATTGGCAATTAAAATCTATCGACTGCATAAATATAACACAAAACTGAACAAGGTAATAAAATAAAAGCTATAACTTATGATAAATGTTTGCATCATTAAAGAAGTCTATAATGTTGGTAATGTTAACTGTATCAAAGAGCTCCGTTATGTCTTGCACAACGTAGTAATGATTACGCGTAGGTTGAAGATCGAAGCATTCCAGTATAAAATGCTTAACGGTGAATGGTTCATTACAAGCTATGCACTCTGGTGGGTCTTCTCCTTTTAATATGTAGGAGTGTGTTAAATAAATATGACCGAGTCGAATTTTTGCAATGACTACCTCCCCTCTACGGACGGATCTGTAGAAAGGGGTCCATTCTCCTAAGGTTGGCTTGATGGCATGAAGTTTGTTGTTCACGGCATCATTCCGTATCAATTATGTATCAATAAGATCATAATCATAAATTATCTCATCTTTGTATAATTATCTATTTAATCTATAAGTCTGCGTTTTCGTGTCTTGAGTTAGGAGCCAATTTTTGTAAATTTAAAGAAGATTTGGTATTTAAACTTTAGTGCGTAACTACCACTATCATACATGCATATTTCTTTTTGTCAATATTTTGTTCTGATCTCTTTCTCTCTCTCTCTCATAATGTAAATATAGGTAAATCAAGGAAACATACCTGCTTCCATATAAGGTATGAACTTTAGTAGTCTGTTTTGTGATGATAAGGATTTACTCCATGTTTTAAAAGAATAAATTATGATTTATTTTATTGCTGTTTCGTTGCGAATCTCAGTCTTCCAGTCAAAGATATGGATCATTAATTATTCATATCACGTAGTCTTCATCGTGACTTAACAAACTTAAACGTCGGGAAACCACAAAAAGTGACAGATGGTGTAATGGTTCAAAACGTGCGACCGATCTCTTGTAAAATCAGGTACAAATGGATACAAACAAAAGAAATTTCATACGGAAATAAAAAAATTTGATTGATACGTTGGCATCGTTTTTTCTCCACCCAGCTCCTCATATTGTTAACGGCCTCATGCTGTAATCATGCTCTCAGCAAGGCACGTTGTTTCTGGCACTTACAAGTTAACGGTAGTTTACGCACATTATACGTCATCAAAATTCTTTCACACTCTTGTTTGTGTTCGATTACGTAATCGAAAACACTAGGGATTTCCCTATTCAGAAAATAGTGATAAAACTCAGGTACATAAGAGAATATAAACCACAAAATTTTTAGTCTTTGAAAAGTCTTGTCACAGCAAGAAGCACATTGTAAGTACATGTCCAAAGAACACACATACATTCATCTACACATGTCACCTCCTCCATGCTTTGGGCTCTAATTTTGAAAATAGCGAGGACTATTGTAACTAAGTTACGGTTAAATATAATCATTCTATACATCTAAAGACCTTCTTTTAAGCAATCAGTTATTCATATTTGAACGTGTTTTTGAATGTTTCGTAACTTTTCTGGACCAATTCTTAGACAAATTATAAATTATAATGTTTTTCTAACTTAATGTTTTGATATGGGCACAAACTTCCATTGTAAGACATATGCAGATTCAGATGCTTTTATGCACTGTTCTCATGTGCCTACATCGTTAGATTAATGACCTTAATTCCCTTTTGACAGGGAAGCCCATGATTCACCCCACTTCACGTCCTTGATATCTTGTAGCAGAATAGCAATGTAACAAGTTTAAACATTTCATGACATTTGATATGAAAATGGAAAATAAAAACGCGTCTTCATGTAACAACTGTTACCACGCATTGTTTTCTCTCTGTATAAAACTAATACTTCTTTACCCGTATGATAGCATTATTTGTATTAATTCTGCCTACTATTATCAAGTATTCTTCTATAGAATCCAGGAATAGCACTTTCTGTTGTGTTTGGTGTATATTTATAACTCTCTCTCTCTCTCTAAATTTCAAAAACATAAACATGGCCTTCTTCCTTTTGTACACCATTACATTGTATTTTCTTTCCAGTTTTCGCATATTAAAAATATCTACGGTATTCAATGTTTGATGTGGAGTTAAATAATCAGGCTCTGATTTAATTATTTTACGTGATTCAATCTTTTAATATTTAGTTGGAATATCACCACGTTTTGTTCAGACGAAATACATTTTCATTTCAGTACAATAGTTTACTACCTTTGCTTGACATATATTTTTCAGGAAGTATTCGAAAATGTCAAAATTTAAGGAACTTTTGATCCTGTTGGTTCTGACATCTTTGTTTCTTGAAGAATCCGAAGCGTTAAGATTCCGGCGTTTGAAAAACCGTATAGTTAATGTTGTGAGACGGGTTGGCAGTGCGATACGTGAAGCAGTCAAACCTATATGTCAGTCTGCCTGTCCAAAGGTGTGTCCTGTTGTCGGTTCAGCGGTGGGATTGCCCCCTGCGGTTACTGGAATTGGGTGTCATATCGGATGCAGCAATCTGTGCAAAAGAAGTGTGAGCTTTGTTCTAGACTGTTTTTATTTAGGTGCTAGTAAAATCAAGAATAATCCGTGAAAACGTTTAAACTTGAACTGTAGGAAATACTAGAAAGGACACATTCAATTAAGTCAGTTATTTATAGAAACATATGGCATGATACTGTGTTTGAACTGAGGATGCGATTTCATATATGGTTAATAATAATAATAATAATAATAATAATAATAATAATAATAATAATAATAATAATAATAATAATAATAATAATAATATTTAAGTATTCATTATATAGACAGTCTAAAGCACACACACATACACACACACACAAGTGCAACAATTTCGATAGACCAATGAGAAGCACAATTACATACATAAAGTAGAGTCTTAAAAATCTGTTCTGAGTAGGTGCAATTCTAAAAAAGAACAATCCTTATTTCTCCCGGCAGGAGGGACAAACTGCTTTAAAACGCTGACTTTTCTTTAGATAACCACATCGTTTTCAACCAGTTTCCATTTTGAAGCAATATCCTATTTCGACTCCTATTTATATCTGTAGATTCCCGATTTCGTGATGTCTGACGTTCAGTACAGAGTTCAGCCCATGTCTAAAGATTTCAGTCATTATGACCTGAATGGAGACAAATTGATATCACCAGAGGAGTTTTCGAGAGCTGAGAGTCTGCCGTTATTGGAAGTTTACGATATCTTCAAATTTGCTGATGTTGATGGTAAATACAATTCGTAGAACTATTTTGAACAGCAAACAGACATACCATTTCACTAGCGATATTGTTTCCACACAAAATGTATAAACGTCCTACCCATCGCACATAAGTGCCCCTTATTCATTGCATGTAGTGAAGGCATATATGCATATATCCATCCATCCATCCATCCATCCATCCATCCATCCATCTTGATATAAATTAACTTTGCATGGCTGATGCTTCCAGAAACATGCTTTTATTTACTGTACTAAATATTTTTAACATACCATTCACAACATATGATAAAAAATTCTTACTACTACTTTTAGCTCAAATGATCAAGAAATAAATACTTTATTTATCAAAGGTAAACATTCTAATTTTAATCGTTTTTCTTAACCTAAGAACTGTTTTTGGTCTAAAGCAGCATAATCATGTCTAAACAATTTTATTAATGTATTCCCAATTGTATCCATAATACATAACTATTCGTATGAGTACATTTTGTAATTTTCTTTACTTTTCCAGGCGATTATATGTTGGATATAGACGAATTTGAAACGGCGCCATTTATTTTTACAAGTAAGCTGACTGCTTTAATATTCCGATTTCTGACTACAATCAAATTATTTACAAAGGGAATTAATTGATTCGATGCACAATGAATTTTACACCAAATAATACATAATATTATTCTACTTGTTCTTAAATGTGTGACACAATTGTGAATGTGTCTTACAAATAAGAAAAGCAATTGTGATTTATACACTAAAAAGATTTGACTTTGAATCTCTTACACAATTACAAGGACTATGTTAGGTTTGATTTTACAGGAGAAGAGTTTTCATTGGCTGATGGTCAGCCGTACTGTCAAAGTTTACCTGAAATATTTATGTAATGATGAAGATAACCGTGATGCATGCTTATGATTGCAAATATTGTTAATTAGCAACATTACTCCAAATAACTTATTATCTTCAGCCTTCTTTTTAATGTTCTTTAACTACATCCATATCCACATTTATGCTACACAAAACATGTTCTCACAACTATACATAATACCTATCTATCTGCAGATGAGATGGCAGCAAGGATAAATGGCATGATTGAGAACAGAGATCGCAAAGATGATACTACACCCAAAATGGTCCAGGACTTCTTTAACATTACCAGTCAGACACCATCCTCTAACAATACCTGGGATAATGCTTCTGTTGTGTGAAAAGCATTTAAAAGAATATTATAATTTTTCCTGCAAGACAATTTTATGCCTTTCCATTCAAGATGTTGAATTTTTAGTTAATTTAACATATAATTATACATAAAAGAACACAAAGCCTTCTTATTTGTATACATTTTTTCACCATATTCGCATCATATTGTATTCAATTTTTCTTACAAGAGGAAAAAAAAATTGAAACATATCCTCCTTGATGGTTAGTTACTTTTTTCCATCTATTTGCAAAATGCTCTCTTTTATATGGTGAAAATGTATCAAACTCCTCTGAATTCAGAGTCTGCTTCTTCCACTCGTTGATTGGCAGAGAAAGGATTTAACATATATTGTTTGCGTAAAACATTAGCTTGAAGAAAACTCGTGCCTAAAATTGGAATTGAATTATTTCAGTAACATGGAAAATATTATTGATTCGGCCAATTACTTATTTTGAGGAGGACGTTTTCTTTCGAACAACGGAAGTGATTTTAAGTTTGTCTTCATGTCTCTTTAGAAGAAGAAAGTTAATTTCATTTCGTTGCATAAATTTATCGACTCTCTCTCTCTCTCTCTCTCTCTCTCTCTCTCTCTCTCTCTCTCTCTCTCTCTCTCTCTCTCGTAACAATAATATGCCAGGGTCGATGGATAATCTGTTCTATGTTAGGGGTATCTGTCTAATATGTTGTTATGAAACGTACGGGTGTTGGCAGTCTAAATAGCTGATTTTTGTTTTCTTTTTTAAAGTTCCATTTGAGTTGTAAATGAATTTCATTGAGCATTTTGTCGTTTGAGCAGATACCTTTTATGTTAACGCAAACGCCGACTGGAAGGTCTTTGGTTGCATCCTGGAAGTGGTGGGAGTCGGTCGGTTTGCAAGAGAAATATCTTGTAATATTGATCGAATATCTAATAATATTTCTCTGTCAACTACAACGTCAACTGGACGTTGCTATGGAAATTATTAGCTATTCCAAATAACTGCACGAGTTGACAATATGTTGCTTCCCGTGTGCTATATACGTCATCAACAAATCTCTACCAGTTTATGGATAATTGAAGTAATTATCTAGGGATTTCGAAGAAAAAGCTTTTCATGATTTGTCTACACTGGGATTAGATCAGATCATCGAAGTACATATTTCGGAATACATTATTATCAATTGATCTTTAATAATGTCTTCTCTTAAAGATTTGAAAGACTCATACACAATGTCATTTTTTTGTAGATTGTTCTTAACCCAGAGAAGACCTTTACGTTTTAAATTGTTTATTTCCGATCCAAATACGCTTTGTTTTTTTAGAGCATTATAGTGCTGATCTGTTGTTGAGAAATTTGCATGGGTTTCTTGAGGGACAATGGAGAACCATCTAATAATAGAAAAGCATTATGAGCGTGATGCTCTAACGTGAACTTCTTTACATTATAAAGAAAGCCTGTACTATTTATGATATATTTAGTTTTAGTCCAAGAAGGTTATGTTATTAAAATAGGTCGCAAGAGGGCCCCCGTGTCGACGGTCTATAGAAAGGGGATAAATTACCATTATTAATGAAACAACGTTTCGATTTGTTGCAGAACACACTGAATCAGTAACAAATGCATTCTCCAAAGTTTAAAAATTCATCGCATTATAGAAAGCTTTTTCAAAGTCTATCAGAAAGATAGGATCAAATTTAACATCTTACCACTTTGTTTTATTATCTTAAAGTTAAAACAACTTCCTCTTATTTCCTCATTTCTACTTGATCTATTTTTTGGTTCGTTCCTTACATGATAAAAAAGTCATTATGATCAATTATGTTCACTCACTTAAGTATGTAAATAATTTATTGTAGCTTCAGTTTTCCGGACATTTTGTTTTTCCTGTTTTGCCTTAGTGGGAGAATACATAATTGACCATCTCTCTCTCTCTCTCTCTCTCTCTCTCTCTCTCTCTCTCTCTCTCTCTCTCTCTCTCTCTCTCTCTCTCTCTCTCTCTCTCTCTCTCTCTCTCTCTCTGTAGTAAATCATAACTCTATTCAAAGGGCAGATATATGTATTTGTCAGTGATATAAATAAAATATATACATATTATGTACACTGTATCAATGACATACCTCTCGTTTAAAGCCTCGTTTCCTTTTAATGAAAAATTTATACATCTCGTGGTATGTCACTGATACAGCGTACAATATATAAACTTTATAATTGCCGTAGATATGTAATGAACAGTGAACGAGAAAAGAAAACAAAATTAACTGTTATTTTTCAGAACAAATATAACAAAACTTCAATAAACGTAAATTATAGTATTTACCTTATATGTTAAATTTTGTTTTAATAGTATGCTTAATATTTTAATGAAAGTAACTATTCCAAGAAAATTATCAATATTTTAGTCAATTTGCTCTTTAATTTCCATTTTTTTGTCCAGTTTGGCAGGCCCGCATACTAAATGTTCAGGAAGCAATTATTACTAAAAATGAAATTAAAAATATGGAGTTTATACGACTCTAATTCATCATTTCCATACAAGAAGACCACTCCGTTCGCTTAGTGGTAAAATGCGCCTCCTCTGAGTCATATCAAAGACATATAAAAATGGTACAAGTAGTAGCATTGCTTGGTGCTCAGCATTAAGATGTTAGTGCTAGGACTAGGTGGCCTGGTGTCAGGATAATGTGATTGAATGGGACATGATGCTACATGTCTGCGGCATGATGCTTCAGTGCTAGACATCACAATAAACTGTCACACTGCAGACATCATAGCTATATGAATGAAAAATTGTTAAAGTTACGTTACAAATCCGATTCACACACACACACACACACACACACACACACACACACACACACACACACACACACACCATACAAAAAATTAATTAAATTATTAAAGTCGTTGATATTTCCATCCGCTAACCTTTTAATATCTATTTTTAATTATGCTATCACAATATTAATATTTAGTTCACCAAAACAAATTTTTAAAGGCACCTTCTACATAATCATTATAAAATTTAATTTCTCCATCATCTGTACACTTAACAGTCATCACACATTAGTACTCTTGAAAATAATTCGGAAATATTCCCTCAATATTCTTTATCATTGCTCCAGCGAGCTATTGTAGATTTTTTTGTTTGGCGATCTATTAATCTTCTCCAAGATTTTTTTTAAGCATGTTCTTTTTAGGACTAACGCATATCAAACTTGTTCACTTTTCTAATGATTTATTTATTTGCTGTATAAATTCTCACATATTTTTACATTCAACATCAAGCATAGAGAGACTCGAACTCATAGATCTATTCTTATTTACGTGTTCATGAGTTTGAGGTTTTCAAAATTAGCGCTGAGAATTCCCATACCAATTAAATAATAGTTTTATTATTTATATTAATATAAAATATTTTGTGCCATTTTTTAAAATCAAATTGCTCTCGAAATAAGGAGGGGCTGGATTTAGTAATACATTCATTAATTAAATCATATTTTCTAATGCAACTTGATGCATACGTGCCACTAACTCTCAAAGCTTACAACTGATCACACAATACCTAACTGATTACACTTCGACCTTTCTTGTTTGCAAAGTAAATTTGATTATTCGTGACAGATTTTCCAGTAAGCTATTCTAAGTGATGCTTCCTTACAGAGTTCTAAATCAGCACGATTCCATCGCACTGATACGATCGTTTTCGCCTGTAGCTAGATGCGCAAAGATAATCAGGCACGTTGTACTCAGATAACGATATACATGTATATATCGTCTGCTTACAAAATGAAGCACCGTATCACAACCAAGGTTGTCACCGCATAGTAAGAACAAGCACTGGATTCTAGATGTTATATGTCTGTCAAATGTATAAATGAAAATTTCTGACTGTCAAATGTATACATGTCATTTCTGTCTGTCATATTCATACGTGTCAATTATGCCTGTCAAATTCATGCGTGTCAATTATGTCAGTCAAATGCATACGTATAATTTATGTATGTCAAATGATTACATGTCAGTTATATCCAATGCAAGAGTTTCTATTAGATCTTGGCTGGAACCTTGAGGACTAGCGTAAATGAAACGATCTTTGTAAATTTAAACAAATTCATATATTACGTTATTACACAGAAATATCCGGTTCAGTATGGGTTAAATCTATTTCACTTTCATATGGAAAATATTAAATTTGAAAAATTACAATAACAACTTTTTCTACTTGAAACTGGACTACATTGTCCGTACAATTATAGAAACAAAAGCAAAGAAACAACTTTCAGGGTTAATCTATTTATTAACTTTAGTAGTAGGAGAAAGTAAGAATCCGAGCTCAACAACCCCCTCCAGACCTCCAAACAAATACAAAATACCTAGGTAACGTAATAGAAAACCTATTGCAATCAATAATTGCGTTAAGAATCCGAGCTCAACAAATACAAAATACCTAGGTAACGTAATAGAACACCTGTTGCAATCAATAATTGCGCTAAGAATCCGAGCTCAACAACCTCTCTAGACCTCCAAACAAATACAATAGAACACCTGTTGCAAAATACCTAGGTAACAGGTAAAATTTAATTACGTGATCTTCCAGAATAAGCAGAATGATATGTCAGACTCAATCTTCCAAATCATTACGATTTAGCAGAGCGTGGCGATTGTGGACTAAATTACGCATTAGAATTCCAGTAAGGTAAGTGGTATTATATAAAATTTTATGTTATATCATACTTCTTTTGATAATCTTTCTCATATTTGCTGATCCTCATGGGTAGAATATCTGTTAACATGTTGTCAATAATACGAAATTCACGTATTAAATCGTCCATACTATATTTTACTCCTCGTAGGTAAGATCTTATTTGATCAAGTAGTTTTTTGTAAGTTATAATTGATGTTAAGCAGCCGTGCTTTTTTATCGAAATTTTAGGTTCAACTTTTTTACAAGCTGCTGTAAGAGAAACACCAACACCGGATATGATTAACAAAAACGGGTTTAATGATATACCACTTGAAATTATGCCAGAACTAGTCATTAACAAGGGTAGATATGATATTACTCGAAGTATTTTGTTATAATATTTGTAACATTTTTTAACGCACCAAAGTTTTTTATGATAATATTTGTAGTATTGTATTAGTGCGTCAACATCCTATCCTGGAATATCTTTTGAAATATGATTGAAATCAACTATACTTTTTTTCATTATAATATTTGTTCACATAATCTCAGGCTTGATTAAGTAACTAGTTGAGGTGTTTCAGCCACAAATTCCAAACAATACCAATATGACGCAGCAGTTAATTTTTTGTCATCTGCTATTAGCATAAAAGTTTCTTCAACATCTTTGTTTAACACAATAGACACGGTTCCAGAGAAATTATCAGTCGAGTGACGCCATGGAAATAAGGAAAATATATTAAACTTTGCACTGCTCAACACGGACAATCTATACACACCAGTGACCTCTGCAGTATGTTTGAGAGTGTTATTTTGCGGCGACCAAGTAGACATTCCAGAAGCAACAGTATAGACAATATTTTTAATCTGCTTGTGAGGAATTTTAATCATACTTGTTTTCTCAACAATACTAGGAATTCCACTAATAATATCGTTGAGTTTTGTGTTAATATTATCGAGTGTAATATCAACAGATGGCGGACTTCCAAAAAATTCGTTATTGGTTTTGTTTATGTTTCTGCGAAAATTTAAAAACGTGGTGATGTGATTAGTAAAATCAGTTTTGAACTTGGTGATTTCATTGTTGATATCATCAACATATTTCTTTGTTACAGCATCAAAATCAGATTCTGGTGTTCTAAGATTATTGATGCCATTATTGTTCATGTTGAGAAATGCACGCATTATACCGCCATGCGCCGACACGTACTTTGATTCCTGATCATCAACATATTTCTTAGTAGCAGCGTCATTATCCTCAGTTGGGTTTCCAAGGTATGTGATCTTATTCTGGTTCATAGCAATGTTTCCCGTAAATAAATCACCTGCTTTTCTAACATAATCGTTAACTGACCTACCCGAATCTTCTATCTTACCTTGATTGTTAAAAGTAACAATATTATTAGCAACTGCAGTAGGATTTCGTACTAGTACATCTGATAGTTGTACATTACTCGTCTTTAATCGTCCTTGTTTGTCCTGGAAAACTACAACTTCATTTGGATCTACACTTGCAACGTTTAACAAATTGTTGATTTCATTTTTGAGCTTATCAAGAGTCGCATACTTGGATAAGTCACCCTGGTAACCTTCTGTTAATAAATCTACTGCTAATGTTCCAAATTTTGTATAGTAGCTCATTATACATACCGTTCTACACAAAATTGTTGGTTTAATATAACATAAAATTATACGATGGCGAAGATAATAAACTTTGACACCGAGCGATTGGTGAAGCATAAACATAACAATGAACTTCCAGACTGTCATTATCTTATTGTTGGGCGAACTGGATCTGGTAAAACAAATTTGTTATTAAATCTTTTACTCAATAATAACTTTAACTATGATAAGGTGTATATTTACACCATCAACCCCCAACAAGACAAATACAAATTATTAAACGAGTATAATGATAAACTTCGTGATGAACTTGGCATTGGTGATGATATATTTTTGATAAAACAACCAGAAGAACTCGTTCCAGTGAATGAACTCGATTCGTCAGAGCAGAAGATAATCGTCTTTGATGATATTCCGCTAAACAATGAGGAAATGAACAAGATTAGATCATATTTTTCACTATCACGTAATAAAAGATGCAATTCTGTTTATCTTGCCCAAGGTTTTTATAATGTTGATAGGTTTATTAGGCGAAATACGGGTTGTTTCATATTATTTCCAGGACTAGATAATGTGGATGTGAGAAATATTGCAAACGAGCAGTGCGGTGACGTTACAAAAGATAAATTTATCGAATTATATCATCATGCAACCAAAGATCGATACAATTTCTTTTTATTTGACAAGCTAGCGCGTGATCCAACCAAGATGTTTCGTTGTTGCCTTGAGACGTTTCTATGATATAATTTTGTAAAGCGTATAAAAATAATGGACAAACATCAACAGAAAATCGAATTACTAAAAAAGTTTCTCGAAACTCGAGCGGCTTTTAAGAAAAAGGTGGAAGAAGCTCGACGTGGACAAGTTCAAGCAGAAGAAGAAAGAACCAAATTTTTCAAACCTGTTACTGAGGCAATGCTTGGCAAGCAGCCAGAAATACCAACATTGTCTCCGGAAGAACTAGCAAAAATGAAAGAAAAGGGTTTGTTTGGTTTACTTGGAGAAAGATCAAAAGAAGAAACTGTAAAAATTGTAAACGAACTTGTAAGAAACATTGCTGATCCTGCTGCACGACAAGCTGAGTTTGACAGGCTAATGAACAATCCTCTTGAACTTCAACACGCAATAACAAGATTGACGGTTAATCCAGATGAGATAAGAAGTATGATGGAAAAATTGTCAGAACAAACTGAGGAATTAACTGAGAAACAAAAAATATTACAAGAAAGTGTGATAAAAATGGTACCTTTTGAAGAATCTATAAAAATTTACAGAAGACAAGCTAGGGTTAAAATAGAATATGATGAGTATGAAGAGTTTATGGAAAAATATAATATCACTAATATTAATAGTATTCGAGATTGGTCAAAAGAAAACTATGATAATTTGATAGAAAAATTAGAAAGAATTGTAAAAATTGGTGAAAATGCTGATGATGAAATTAAAGATGAAAAAAATAAAAGAGATATTCCAACATTACTCAATTATATTAGAGAAGGAATTATTGCTGAAATTTTACTAAAAACATTAAAAAAATATCGAAATAAACCAGGAGGTTATAAGAAAAGTTGGGATTTTAAAAGACTACTCAAACAATATGAAAAAAAGCGAGATAAAAAATTACCAGAGGAAAAGACTGGATCTGGAGTTAAAGTTTTTACATCAAACGCAGACATAGTCGATCGGCTAATGCTGTTGATATCCTCTAAAGAAGCTGGTAATGAAAGTGTAGAGATTGATAACGAAATTATTGATATACTTGATCATCTAAGATCGAGTGGATTACTAACATCATCCGAGTACGAAATTTTACACCGCGATCTTATCTAAAATATTAGTATAATGCAAACAACATTATTGCTTGATTCATCACAAATAACAGGAAACAGCGCGAATTTTACAGTAAATTACAACCCACCAATAGAACTAGATCCTGCAAAACAGTATGAGATTGGATTAATTTCTTGTACTTGTTGGAACGCCATGCCGAATATTAAAACTGGGATTAATGATGAAATTTTAATCGTTAATGTTAAACAATCTCCAACATCACAAAAAGAGTTTATTGATATACAATACAAACTACAGATTCCACAAGGAGCTTATAACATTACTGATCTAAACAGAACAATAAAAGAGCTTCTAACAAAAGCTGGTGGGAATGCTGATAATTTCGAATTAGCGGCGAATTATAACACCTTACGAGCTAGGATAACAGTGAAAAGAAATATGAAAGTCCTCTTTGAAGAAAGAAGTTTTGGAAAGATGTTAGGTTTTACTAGAGTTTTATACTATACCACCGGTGAAGATAAATCTTTGACATTTGATGGAGAACTACCAGTAGATATTACAGAAGTAAATACAATACTCATCAATTGCTCTATCGCATCTGGATCTTATACGTCAAAAGGCAACCGCGGGCAAACGATCTACAGTTTCTCACCAGAAGTCCCACCGGGTTCTCTCATGCAAATCACTCCGCGACAGATTATCTACTATCCAATAACACCTGAGAATCAAATTACAAGCATTACAATGCAACTCACAGACCAATCTGGACGACAAATAGACGTGAACAACGAGATAGTCACGTATTACTTACACCTACGCACTGCTTAGGCATGTGATTTTGTGTACATAATTTTATAAAATGAGACGAAGAAAAGTTTATCGAAGAAAAATTGTAGGTGGATTTTTTGGAAATATATTTACAACAATTGCAGAGAATATTCCAGGAATCGCGCGTAAAGTAGCACCCATTGCACTTGACGCTGGTAAAGCTTTCGCTACAGGGGCGGCATCTTCAGCAGGCACTGCAGTAGGGCAAAAGATTGCTGATAAGATTAAAGGACCTTCAACAACACCTACGGTGTCTGAAATAAAACGAGTAATATCAGATATTGCGCCAACAGAAGAAACAAAACGAGCTATGATAGCTACAACAAAAAAATTATTGTCGCCGAGTGGTGAAGAAATAGTACGTAAACTTGTAAAGAAAACAGCGCCGATGACCCCTGCTGCCTTTTAATTTTGTGTAACGATTATAAAATAAATGTCAGCTAAAAACTATCTCGACTTTGCAGAAGAAATTGATACTGACGATGCTGTAACAGAATTAGAGTATGTCGAGTATCTCGATGAGAACTCGAACGAACCGAATAAAACTGGGGTTAGAACTTTTAACACAAGAGACGAGGACGTGTTTCTACTACCCCATAAGGCAATGCTAGAAGTGCGTGGCCGAATATTAGATGCAGCAGGTGCTGATATTGCAGCTAATGTAGAAATCGCTCTCGTCAATAATGGTTGGAGTTTGTTTAAGAGTGCACGATACCAACTGGCCAATCAAACCGTAGAAGATATTTCGATGCACTTACCCATAGCGAGTACAATACTAAACATCGTTTCGTTTAGCGATGACTATTCCAGATCAATAGCCACAAACATGATGTGGTTCAAAGATACTGGACTAGGGACAACTACCTCTGGCGAGTTTATTTCAAGTGGTGCTTTTGAACACGGAGCTAATGCCGATGCAGATGTTGGAATTGTAAGAAATTTTCTTATTGCTAATGCTAATAATTTTGGTATAGCCGCACCAGGTGCAGCTGCTGATGCAAACGCCACAAGAGTTTCACTTATTGCCGCTTGTCGTAATCTTGGTATAACTCCACCAGGTGCAGCCGCAGATGGTGTTGCGATGTTAAATTTAATAAACGGTGTTATTAGTGCACGTAACATAAGATATAACGAGGGATTTACCAAACGAAAAGCGTTTGCCGCAGAATCTCGCCAAATAACGATGATGCTTCCGTTAAGTACAATCTTTGGATTTTGCCGTGATTATAACAAAGTGTTTCGAGGAATAAAACATACGCTTATATTAGATCGAGCTGATCAAAACGATTGTATAATACACGCCGGTGGAGTGGCTGAGGGACAGTTTTCTATTACAAGATTAGCACTGTGGATGCCTCGCGTTGTCCCTTCATTAGCTAAAATGATGGAGCTCGAATCTTTACTAGCCACCTTTACAAAAAAGATACACTTCCAACAGAACAGGATTTATCAAACAGCCATTCCCAACGCGACTGATTACACATGGCGTGTAACGACCACGCCCAGCGAACAACTACCGCGACACTTGTTCGTCGTATTTCAACGACAAGCACGTCGTAACAATCAGGAAATAAACAACTCCATATTCGATAACCCAGACGTTAGACGAATATTTGTGAGAGTAAATTCCAAACAGTATCCCGAACGTGCAATCGAATGTAATTTTACCATAGACGCCACCAGAAACATCTCTCGGCCGTACATGTATCTTATGGAAGCAATGCAAAAATATCAGAACGCGGACAGTGGATCTCAAATATCAATAGATGAGTTTCGAACGCTCTATCCCATCTTTTACTTCGACGTATCAAAACATTTGGAGCGTGTTGTGGGATCGACTGCAGATATTGAGGTCACGTGGACACTGGGCGCTGTGCCAGGTGAACAGTATAACGTATACGCGCTATTGGTTAGTGATCGATTTCTGACCATCGATTCAATCAAAGGAAGAATGACAGTACAAGTTTAATCTAACAACTTGGATATAACATTATGAAAACCAAATACACAACTCGAGAAATATACCTAACATCTGGTCAAGTTGAAAAATTATCAGCAGCTGTTGCTAAACGCAGCTCTGTTTCTTTGATGATCTCTCCGGAAACTTCAAATAAAATTGCAGTAAAAGTCATGCTAACGCAACAACAAATCAATAAACTCGACAAAGGAAAACCATTTGTGCTGAAATTATCTGTTTCTCAGGTAACTGCAATGTCAAAAGAAGGTGGATTTTTTGGACCAGCGTTATCAATAATAGCTAGCAAAGTTTTACCAGTACTTGGTACACTTGGACTTGCGGCTGCGTCAGGAGCAGTCTCTGGCGCAACGAAGAAAGCAGTCGAAGGTCGTGGTATCAAACAAATCTATCGGCAGTGACATAGTCACTCAGTTTTATGTAACAGTATAAAATAAAATGCCAACGAAAAAGTCGCCGAAAAAAACAAAATCATCGAAAAAAAAGAAAACAACAAAACGCAAACAAACAAAACAAGGAGGAATTATTCCTTTCGCTCCACTTCTAGCGGGACTAGCGGGAAGTCTGCTGCCAAACTTACTAGGAATCGGACGCGGATTAACTCTACCAGGGACCAGACGTTATTGAGCAATTTTGACATCATTGAAAAATTGAAGGACGTTATTGGATTTCGAGGAGTATTTTCCAAGGATGAACTCGATGACGTACCAACAGGCGGTTCTTGTGTTGTAAATATTGAAAACTTCAATGATGGCTCTGGCACCCACTGGGTTGCTGTCCACGATAACAATTATTTTGATTCGTTCGGACTTCCTCCAAGCGATCTCATAAAAAAATATATTTTTAAAAAATTTGATAAAATAAATTATTCGTCTAATCAACTACAGCCGATTGGAACATCAGCTTGTGGTTATTATTGTATCATGTTTGTCAGACAAATGCACCAGAGTAAAAACTCTGGGAGTAAAAACTCTGGGAGTAAAAACTTTTTGAAGTTTATTTTACAATTTGATGAGCTTCCTTCTCATGCGAATGATAATATTGCAATCAATTTTATCTAAACTCCTTGATATAATAATGTCAACATACTGTCTCAAATGCAAAACTAAAACAGAGAACAAGGATGAGATGACGGAAAAAACGAAAAATAATAGAACGATGTTAAAAAGTATTTGTGCAATCTGTGGTAGAAAGAAAAGTATGTTTTTGAAAAAACAAGTAGAATCTAGCGTTGATAGAGTTATCTTGATCGACGATTAATCTTATGAAACAAAATAAAATAAAATGAAATGCAATTGTGATTGTGACAAAGATCTTTGCATAGAACAAGATAAAATCATTACGTACTGTCAACGTTGTAACAACAGAGAAATAATAGGGTTAGGTATAGATATACATAAAATTATTGGTAAATTACCAAAACCAAAAGGCGGTTGGACTTTGCCTGGTCATCGTTATACAGGTCCTTACAATCCGCTAGATCAACAACTAGATGAAAACGACAATCCATTGCCAGGACAAGAGCCTTATAATCAAGTGGATGCAATAGCAATGCGTCACGATATCTGTTATCGTGATCATGAAAACTCGAAAGCAGATTGTGATAAAGTAATGTTAGACGAATTACATGATATGGAGCCAACAAATCTACGAGAACGTTTTGATAGAAGATTTGTTCAAGGAATGATAGGAGCAAAATATAAACTCGGACTCGGAAAAGAATTATACGATGATCTTGCAGTCGAACTACACAGACCTAAAAAAAAAAAGTTTCCGAGACGTAAAGTTGTTGCAAACGCTGTAGATGATATCTGGGCAATAGATTTGGTAGATGTATCCAATCTGGCTCAGTTTAACGTTGGCGCTGATGGCGCTCCAAAGAAGTATTTGTTTAACGTTATAGATGTTTTCAGCAAATACGCTTTTAGTGTGCCAGTTTCAGATAAAACAGGAACGTCAATCACTGATGCGCTAAAACAGATAATAACGAGTACCGAAAGAAAACCAAACAAAATCTGGACTGATCATGGAGCCGAGTTTTTTAACAAAAAGTTTGAGCAGTTTCTAGAACAAAATAATATTAAAAAATACGTTACAGGAAACGAAGGCAAAAGCGTTGTTGTCGAGAGATTTAATCGCACGCTAAACGAAAAATTACACAAACATATGACAGCTAAAAACACCAACAGGTACATCGATGACCTTTCTCAAATCGTAGGCGAATATAATAACACGAAACATCGAACCATCAAAATGTCACCCAATGACGCTATCAAAAATCCAATATTAGCAAACGAAAACATGTACCGCAGACATAAATTTAAGGTCGGTGATAAAGTTAGAATCTCTTTGACTAAAAAGATATTTGAAAAAGGATTTACTCCAAACTGGAGCGAAGAAGTATTTGTTGTTGATAAAGTACTCTTAACAATACCTGTAACGTACGCGTTAAAAGATCTGGCAGGTGAGCCTATCGTAGGTAGTTTTTACGAACAAGAACTACAAAAAACTGAACAAGATGTTTTCGTTATCGAAAAAGTGATTAGGAAAAAAGGAGATAAAAGTTTAGTCAAATGGCGTGGGTATAGTGATAAATTTAACAGCTGGATTCCAACCCGGTCGATTTTATCGACTGTGAGATAATGCTATTATAAATTTCCTCATACTTTCGTTTGATAGATTTGCATTTTACTGGTTTACATAATGATATTAGATATTGTCTGCGATCGTCAGAGATCGTCATAAGATTAAAGAGTTTGACAAATATGAAATCGAATTTGATATTTTTCTGTCGGTCTGGAATTTTGATGTTTAAAAAAGGTCTGATTAACTGCAAAAATACCTGCTGTTCAGTAACGGTAAAATTAAATTTTATAATTTTTTTAGCAATGTGATACTTGACATTATATTTTCCAGTGGTTGGTCTGCTATAATTATATCTGTTAACGACGGTGACTATTTCACCATCATCAGACTCGTTGTTATATAAAATATCATCTTCGTTATAACCAACAGATTTGTCTATCATATCATTAGAGATTGTGGAGACCTTATCGCTAGCAAGTCGTTTCATCATATCCATATTATAATATACTTTTTATCTAATTTGTTGTTATAAGATGACTGACAAGGTCAAATATCACCAAAAAGTTAATATAATAAACTACCACGAACTGACTGAAGCGGTAAGAAAATGTTTGTCAGGTTATAGTTCATATTCCGTTGAGATTTTTGTAATGCAAGGTGATTCTCATAAAATATTACTAACAGAAGCAGAAAAAAATAAAATTAATGAAAGTGCAGTAGTGACGCTAAAATTTGATTGCGATGATATTATAGCATTTGCTCATCATTGTTTGACTAAAACCGAATTACAAAATATTATTAATCATCATATCTAAAAATAATACTAGCATCATATTTGTTTGAAAAAGCTGATTTTGTTGCTCCATCAGCTACAAATTTTACTGCTCTGGGATTTATATTATAATATTTCGCCGCAGCTGTAATTGATTTGAATTTGATCTCCTCGTCAGTTTTGAGGTTTAACGAAATAACAGGTTTTATTAGGCATCTAAAATTAATACCACCACCTCGTCCTTTTCTCACATTTTCCTTTTGGGTCACTAGCTCCAGATTTTCCAATCGATTGTCTGTTTTTACATTATTGATATGATTAATAACCAGACCATTGGGTATAGATCCGTTGAACACCTCGTAAACAAACCTATGACCAGTATAACAAACTCGATCTGTCGATGTTCCTCTAACAGTCACACTGATATATCCCATATTGCTCATATTATTAAGAACTTTTTTCGTTTTTCTGTTTCTTATAATACCACGATCGTTAGCCTCGTATAAATCAAAGACCGGATGCGGCTGAAACTCATCTTGTAAGGATAAATTTTCAATATTATCATCAGTGACTTTACCGTTATAATGATATACTCGTTTCCCCTCTGGAATGTCATCGCAAAATAACGTGTAAATAAAATCTTTTCTAAACATCGTAATTCTTTCAGTATTATCTCCCTTTACACTAATCGTATAACCCGCTGGCGTTGCTTTACCAACAGATATTCCAGTAATGATATTAATAACCGAACCAAGTGCATTTCCAGCGTACAGATTGTACTTCGGATAAACATGATATACCTCTTGCTCACGTGCGCTTGTCAGATTTTGTAACATTATATTATAGGTGATATTTTTTTATCTCTAATTGTTGTTTAGCGGAGTAAATTATCAATTAGATATTAGACTATAGTATAATAATGTTGAAATTGCGTGATATAGCCAAGAGAAGTCTTATTGGAGAACCTGTTAAAATAGCGACTGCTTTTACAGGTTTTGACAATAGTTATCAGTTTGATAATCAAAATGTTTTAGTAAATTTTACTACAATAAATCTCTTTCATCTGCTACAGACGACTGTAAAACGTGAGCTTGAAAAACATAAGGGTCTAAGATTGTTAGTGCAATATCACGTTATATTTTCAAAACTACTTGTGACGGAAGAATCTACTAACAAGGAAATTGCAGACCCTTACATCAACGCAAAATCTAGACGTGTTTTACTTGGTAGTGATCTTTTGTCACTATCTAATGAAATACACCAAGAAATTTGGAAAAAAATAGAAGAATTTACCGAATTAGGTTCGGGTTGGAAGTTTGAAATGATCAAGGAAATTTTGTTTCACACGATGAAATATGACGCATTACGCGGTAGTTCGTATATCGACCTGCCACCAAAAATAAAAAATAAACAGTGCTGTATAAACATAAAAAACGTCGATAGCAAATGTTTCCAATGGGCTGTTCTTTCCGCGCTATTTCCAGCAGAAAAAAATGCTGATCGTGTTGAGAAGTATATCAATCACGTGTCTAGATTAAATTGTGCTGGTATTGACTTTCCAGTGGCAGAAAATCAAATACCAAAGTTTGAAAAGCAAAATAATATTTCGATTAACGTTTTCGGATTAGATGAAAAAGAAAATGTCTATCCGAGGTATATTTCAGAAAAAGCTTCACAATCGACTATCAATTTACTGTTTTATAAAAATCATTACGTTTGGATCAAAAACTTTAACAGACTAGTTGGAAGACAGTATAATAAAAATAACAACAAAAAGTTCTTTTGTTATCGCTGCTTGCACGGTTGTAGAGACAATGAAACATTACAAAAGCATTTGCAGTACTGTAGTGACGTACAAAGAATAACAATGCCATCTAAAAAAGATAGCGTGTTACAGTTTGTCCATCATAATCATAAACTAAAAATTCCTTTCGTCATATACGTCGATTTCGAATGCTTACTTCAACCTGTACTTGGCGTAGAAAATGATCCTAACCAATCGAGTACAAGAAAAATTCAAAATCATGTTCCATGCGGAGTAGCGTACAAGGTAGTTTGTTGCGCTGATTCGAGGTTATCTAAACCAATCCAACTCTATCGTGGTAAAAATCCAGCTGTTTGGCTTCTCAAGCAGTTGATTAATGAAGTTGATAATATTACTTATCGTTTGAAAAAAGTAACTCCAATGTTAAAATTAACACCTCAACAAGAATCTGATCACGAGCAAGCGAAAATTTGTTATATTTGTGAAAAAGCTTTTGATGATAACAAAAAAGTACGTGACCATTGCCATTTGACCGGACAGTATCGTGGAGCGGCTCATGACCAGTGTAATTTAAAATTTCACGCTCCAGATTTTATTCCAGTTATTCTTCACAATTTTCGAGGATATGATAGTCACATCATCGTAGAAGCTTTTGGTGATCCTGAGATAAAAGCTCATCTAAAACTCAATAATGTCATCAAATGCATTCCAAATAATTTTGAAAAGTATATGTCAGTTACGCTAGGTAAATTACGTTTTATTGACAGCCTGCAGTTTATGGCAGCCTCGTTAGATGAGCTAGTAAAAGGTTGTAGTAAATTTGATAACTTAAGAGACTGTTTTGGAGATAAATTTAATCTATTAGCTAAAAAAGGAGTTTTTCCATACGAATATCTCGACGATTGGAGTAAATTTGATGAAACATCTTTACCTAGCAAAGACAAATTTTACTCGCAACTTAAAAATGAAAATATCACTGATGATGAGTACAGGTATGCACAAGATATTTGGAAAGAGTTTGATTGTGAGACTTTTGGTGATTATCACGATTTGTATTTGAAAACTGACGTGTTATTATTAGCAGATGTTTTTGAAAGTTTTCGAGAAGTGAGTTATAATAATTACGGACTAGATCCTTGCTGGTATTATTCTGCCCCTGGGTTGTCATGGGATGCTTTGCTAAAGTTTAGTAAGGTAAGGTTAGAATTACTGACTGATGTTGATATGTTCAATTTTATCGAAAAAGGTATCCGAGGTGGTATTAGCGTGATAACGAAGAAATATGCTGAAGCAAACAACAAATATTTGAAAGAGTATAATCCTGACCTTCCTTCGAAGTATATAGTTTATCTAGATTGCAATAACTTGTACGGGTATTCGATGGCAGAATCAATGCCGTTTGGTGGATTTCATTGGATCACGGCTGATCAATTTCTATCAGAGACAGAAAAAAAGATATCCGACGATGTTTCGTATTTCGTTGAAGTTGATCTCGATTATCCAACTTCGCTACACAAATTACATAACGATTATCCTTTCTGTGCGGAATCGATGGTCATAGATTATAGTTTGTTATCAGAAGAACAACAAGCGTCAGCATTACCAAGACAACATTCTATGGTAAAGAAGCTAGTACCAAATTTGCTTCATAAACGTAATTATGTTTTGCATTACAAAGCTTTAAAACAAGCAGTCGATGCTGGTCTCGTGTTGAGAAAAGTTCATCGCGTACTAAAATTTAATCAGTCGCCGTGGATGAGAGGTTATATTAACTCAAACACTACAAGAAGAGCTGCGGCAAAAACTGATTTTGAGAAAAACTTTTTCAAACTGATGAACAATTCTGTTTTTGGTAAGACGATGGAGAATATTAGGAAACGCGTAAATATCGAACTAGTCAATGATGTCAATCGCAGAAACAAACTTGTGTCAGACGATGATTTTGTGAGCATGAAAATATTTAATGAGAATCTTGTTGCGATACAAAGAAGAAAAACAAGTCTAAAACTAAACAAGCTGATCTACGTTGGAGCTTCAGTGTTAGATTTATCAAAGTGGCTGATGTACGATTTTCATTATAATTTTGTTAAAAATCAATGGCCGGCTAGTAGATTATTATTTACTGATACTGATTCGCTCGTATATGAAATTGAATGCGAGGACGTCTATCAGGATATGCATGATAATAGATATCTGTTTGATCTTTCTGATTACCCACGTGACAGTAAATTTCATGACGACACAAATAAAAAGGTTATTGGTAAGTTCAAAGATGAAATGAACTCGAGCGCTATCAAATACTTTATCGGATTACGTAGTAAAATGTATGCCGTATTGTTAGACAATAATAAAATAACAAAAAAAGCAAAAGGTCTGCCTCGTGATTTTGTTAAAAAGTTTATAAAATTTGATGACTACAAGTATGCGCTTGATGGCGGTGTTAGTTTTATAAGAGCTCGAAACAGATGTCCTTATCAAACGCGGTTTGAGCAATTTTGATGATAAACGTTATTGCGAAAATGGGGTAGATACATTTGCACTTGGGTATTGTCATGATGATAGAGATATATTTGACATTATCTTTGCAAACTAAAATTTTATCTAAACTTTAAAAATAATGTTTGAAAATTTGACAGTAACAAATAGCTACAGCAGCAAAATCAAATATCTAATGATGGACGGCAAACCATTGACAGTTGAAATTAATAATGAAACATCAGGCATATTCTTTAGTAGTACCCGTGACAAGTTAAAACTTTCGCTCATCAGATCTGATGACAGCGAGTATTTTAATTATCTCGAACAATTTTATCAAAAGTTGCTTGCGGAATTTAAAAACTTTCACTGTCCGATTAGTCAGCAAAAATACACCAAACTTACAATTGATCTTGATCGGTCAAAGGTGTATTTTATCGACAAAAAATACCCTCTTAACAAATCACAAATAAAAGATTTGTTTGAGTCCCGTCGTTATGTCAGCGGTAAAGTAAAGTTTAGCCTCTATTACCATGATAATGAAATATTTTTGATATCTACAGTTGAGACATTAACAGTTGGTAATGAGGTATAATACCACTTACCTTATTGGAATTCTAATGCGTAATTTAGTCCACAATCGCCACGCTCTGCTAAATCGTAATGATTTGGAAGATTGAGTCTGACATATCATTTTGCTTATTCTGGAAGATCACGTAATTAAATTTTACCTGTTACCTAGGTATTTTGCAACAGGTGTTCTATTGTATTTGTTTGGAGGTCTAGAGAGGTTGTTGAGCTCGGATTCTTAGCGCAATTATTGATTGCAACAGGTGTTCTATTACGTTACCTAGGTATTTTGTATTTGTTGAGCTCGGATTCTTAACGCAATTATTGATTGCAATAGGTTTTCTATTACGTTACCTAGGTATTTTGTATTTGTTTGGAGGTCTGGAGGGGGTTGTTGAGCTCGGATTCTTACTTTCTCCTACTACTACTTTAACGGTATTTAATTGGAATGTAATAATATAAACATGTAGAATTCAATCGTTTCAATTCACCCAAAGAAAATAGAATGCATTGTGGAACTTTCCGAAATTTTTTTTTTTTTTTTTTTTACAAAATTATGGCTTGAAATTTGACAAGAATTACAGATTGTTACAATGTAGGCAATATTGGCATAACTCAAATCACCAATTATTATTACTAATCAGATTTATCGGGAAAATAGTTCATGGATGATAGTTGATTTATTTTTCATCATATCTATAATCCGTTCAATTTGAAGTTTTACACGCACGAGATTGTTGCCTTGGCATTTCTCAATCTTGTTTTTCAAGTTGCGGATTTGAAAGCTGCTTTCATGCACGTGGAAAGAAGAAATGAATTTCACAACTAACAATTCAAGAGGAATCTAACGTTGCTAGCTATAAATTGAGAGTTCATAAGCAATCAAAATTTCCAGGTCTGAAAGAACAATGACTGTATATTCTAAATATATCATAGAATCCCAGTAATTTCGTCGTCTCTTTATCAGATATTTTGGTGCCACAGCAGTGTGATAAAGTAATTTCTCCATTAGGTGTTACATCAATAAGAACGTCACAGTATTGTGCTTTTTATAGTTTGCTTGAATTTGAGACCTTTTTTTCAAATACGAGGGACTTTTAAGTAAACCTGAACTGCAGTCAGTTACATATTTCACTTCAGAAACTGCGTTGTACATCGTTGAAAACTAGTGAAAATTGACTTTGTTCGGGTTAGAATTGGACAAACTTAACTGAATTATATGTTCAAATTATTCTGTTGTAAATAGACAAGAATGCATCAGCTTGTTCGGTTAGAATTCATACCATGATTTGTTTCGGGGTTTTACTTTAAGAGAGTCAGCATTGAATGAATTACTGCATTTGATCCTTATTTATACTGATAGTTTTTATTTTCTTTGAGTATTTTAACCTTCTACATAGCTTTCTGTTTATTTCGTCATACAGCCATCTTTCTTTATCTTGGATTGATATGAAATTATATTAACGACGCTTTCTGAAATATATTTTCTTCTCCTTACACAAGAGTGTTTAAAACTCATTATCGACAACAATCTTTTGTGTGTATCAAACAACCAATCTGACTGAATTATTCATTAAAAATTTCTTTATTATACCTTGTCATGGAAACAAAAACAGAGGACCGGCAATGACACAGAGAATGTATGAATGATGGACAAGAAAGCATTTATAAAAAGGCTCCAGTGAAGTTAGATCAGAAAATATAAATTAAGTCCCAAGAGCGTATCAAACTGGAAAGATGAGTCAGAAAATA